>OY757941.1:38990001-39017501 GCA_963585895.1 Sepioteuthis lessoniana
TACGAATCGGAGGTGTAGGGAAGGATGTTCGTCTATTATCTAGATTGCTCCACTTATCCTTGATTCGTGCCTTATAATGCTGAATATTAAACAAAGATGCATCACGTACCATTTTTCAGTCTTTGGTATGACCTGACCTGGGATTGAACCTCAGTCTCCTGGACCATTGGCGCACACTTAATCCTTTTACGAACTCCTCAGGAGGAGCAGATTACGACACAAGGTCAGCATTTTATGCGGAGTTTTATAGGTCTGAAGTCAGACTTTTCTTTCTTCTTGAACTGGTTTCCATACCAACGGTAAAAAGTCCTGTGTGCCCTACTGTTTACCCATAGCTAGACGGAGAATAGTTAGATTAATGCCTTTTCCCAAGGGTATTAGTGTTATATGAAATGCAACCAGAATCATGCCGGATTTGAATCCGTGTCGCCGTGTTAATTTCACCATATTTATACAAAATATATCATAGTACCTGTAAGGATTCCATAGATAATTGTGAACCATACGAAGGTTGTAAAACTTAAAACAATAATAATAGAAGCAAGTTTTGTTGCATATTGACCTTTGACAGAATCGTCAATCAGGGATTTCTCAACACAGGTTGCACCAGTGCAGACAAATTTATTACCGTAAAACAAGCCATATGTGCGTAAGCAGGTCACATGGGTTGACAGCCGGACGAATATTTAAGTCTCATCATTCTATCATTGTGGTCCTTCTTTCATCAGGTTATACAATAGTATAAGGTTCAAAATGATTGTGAAGAAATATTTCTTACTGTTTATAGTTAGATTGTTTGGTTTGGTTGGATTGAGTTTTATGGCGTAACAGCCATTGTTGGTTATTTGATTCCAAATCCTCTTTCTCTCTCTCTCTCTCTCTATATATATATATATATATATGTGTGTGTGTGTGTGTGTGTGTGTGTGTGTGTGTGTGTGTGTGTATATTAGATATAAATGATTCCTTTACACACTTTGTTGAAAAAAATTTTAAACGGGCCTACGCTCGTATTATTTGCAAAGAGTGAAATGGTTTCAAGAATGGCTTCATAACAGCTATAAATTTAACATTAGTCATTTCTTTGCATACAGAGTTAGTGGGTATTTTCATTTTTAAATGATTTAGATATAATTTATTGGAACACTAGAATTGTTAGTGTTTCCATGGTTAGATTGTTTCAATTATAACTATCAAACTCAAATAATTAAATTTGATATTAATCATTTGTTTTCTCACACGAAGTGGTTACAAGTATTGCTATTTACCACTAAATATTCAATTAAACACTATTCATTTTTGCACACAGACAAATGGTTCCAAATATTGCTATGTATCACTAAAAATTCAATTAAACATCAGTCATTTGTATACACACAGTTAATTCATCAAACAGTTCTATTTCAAACAACTCAATTTAGAATAGATCACCAAGGTTGATTGGTTCCAAGTGTTGCTATGTATCACTGACAATTCAATTAAACATCATTCATTTATTTACACACAGTTAAATGATTAAACAGTTCTATTTCTAACAATTCAGTTTAGCATAAGTCATTTGCTTCACACTGGGAATTGGTTGCAAGTAGCGATACTGGCAAATGCACCCAACAAAGCCAAAACACTACTGCATAGTTTGGAACGAGCCGCCGTAGGCATTGGCCTCCATGTCAATGCACACAAAACGGAATATATGTGCTATGATCAAATAGGCGACATCACCACACTAGAAGGAACCCCTCTGAAACTAATAGACAAATTCACCTACCGAGGAAGCAGCGTCTCATTAACCGAAAAGGACATCGACACGCGGCTAACGAAGGCATGGACAGCTAACGATAGTCTATCGATCATATGGAAATCAGACCTGACCGATAAAATGAAACGCAGTTTCTTCCAGGCAGCGGTCGTATCGATACTGCTATATAGAAGCACTACTTGGACGCTAACTAAACGGCTGGAGAAGAAGCTAGACAGCAATTACACAATAATGCTGCGAGCAATATTGAACAAGTCCTGGCGGCAACACCCCACAAGGCACCAACTATACGGCCACCTGCCTCCCATCACGAAAATAATTAAGTTAGACGAGCTATACATGCAGGACACTGCTGGAGCAGTGCTCATAAGTGATGTACTCCTATGGACCCCCACATATGGCCGGCCAAAAGCAGGACGACCAGCTCGAACATACATGCAGCAGCTATGTGAGTATACGGAACGTAGTCCTGAAGACCTACCAGAGGCGATGAACGATAGGGAGAAGTGGCGAAAGAGGGTCAGGGATATCCGTGCGACCAGCACGATATGATGAGGAGGAGGATGATAACTATTTACCACAAGATATTCGTTGAAACATATTTTTTGCACACATTTAAAAAGTTTCAAGTATTCCTATGCAATATCAACGACTCAATGTAAGCATTCATTTAAATAGCTTTAGGTATTGCTCTGTATTACAAACAATTCTGAAAGGTATCAGTCATTTGTTTACACTCCTTTAAACTATGAAACAGTTCTATTTCTAAAAATTCAATTTAACATAAGTCATTTGTTTGCACACAGTTTAACGTCAACTAGTTCTACTTGAACCATATATTGGACCCTATCTGGTGCTACAACTTCAGATAAGGGTAGACCTGAGAGCAGTGACAATGTAGGGGTACTCCATATTCTTCAGAGCCACACTGACCGGAGCCTAGTCATCAGATGATTTAATGCAGAAGTGGGCAAACTGCTGCCCACTGCGCTGTTTTGTGCAGCTCGCGGGAACCTTTAGAATATAAGCGCTTGCACTTGAATCGAGACTAAATTCTTTGTTTTAAAAGATGGGTCCTTCGATAATTCATAACCCAATGATGTGGTCTTTCCACCAAAAAGTTTTCTTACCCTGGTTTAATGTCATATCCAAGACGCACGTTGGGGGAGTCTTACCCCTCTGCAGAGATGTAGCCGTTGTTGGGTTGGTATATTTTTGGAGACCATCATTGTTGAATTGTCTTCAGCATAAAATAATCTGTCAAAGGTTTATATGCCGTAAAAAAAGCAACAAGCAGATAACCAGCCAATAAATCATATAATTACTTCCAGTATTTAACCATCAAGTATTTTGAAAATAAAGGAGATAATATTGAAAAATATACACTTTGAATCAGTACGTTTTATTGGTAATTAATACTTTAATTTTAACTCGAATACAACCGTCAATGAAAACGGTATAATTTTATATGAATTATCTTTTTTGTCATCCAAAATAAAATTAAAAAATGAATTTAAAAAGAATATATCAGTAAATGAAAAGCTTTTCACAGGTTATTATGATAAAAAAAATCAACTTTCCCGTAACCAACTTAGAATTATCAGAAAAATCAAATTGTCTGGGTCGTTAATAAATTGAGAATCTCTCTCTCTCTCTCTCTCTCTCTCTCTCTCTCTCTCTCTCTCTCTCTGTACCATAGTCATGATATGGCTATGTGTGAAACGTACATAGAATGTTCATAACATATATACATAGAACATAGGAATCCCGAAACACGAAAAACACGTAACAACTTCTTAGTTCAGGTACGAAACCTTTTATTACCTTTGAGTTAAAGGTTTCGACATAAGGAAGAGAGATGCACAATCTTTCTATGATGACTTTTCCATGTGCCCTCCACCTCGTGCGGCGCCCGTAGCGTGCAAATTCGTCTGGCCTCTGGGAGCCCCGAAAGTCGACCCTTCTGGTTCGGTGTCTAGTTCTCAACTCAACGACTTTTTCAAAATCCTCCGCGCGCGCTTCCAGTGCATGATGTTATATACATCCACTGGTCAACCTTTCTCTGGGATTTATATTTTGACATCTGTGAACGACACATCCTCCCCGCACGCGAGTCAACACCTGTGCTCAAGTTTGCACCGAACTAACCCATGTGCTGAGCCAAAAGGTTCTCAGCCTAACTAAACCCAAGGGCAAGATATATAAAACGAAATCTCTCGGCCATTATATTACATTCCTTGCTGCTCTCAAGTCAAAAAGATGAATAACCAAGTAGACGAACTCAAAAACTCAAGAAAATGTTTCGTTGTGAAGTCAGCCTGTTTTCCTGATAACCTGTCTGCTTTCTTTTCCTTTCTCTTTCGATGTGGCAAGCCACAAATCACATGATTCTTTCTTTCTTTCTTTTTTCTTTCTTTCTTTAATTTTTTCTTTCTTTAAAGATTACCACAAAAAAACGTCTGAGATCTCACCTCCTGTGGTTTCTTTCTTCCTTCCTTTCTTTTATTTCCTTCTTTTTAAATATTACGTACACTGATGTTCACAAAAACGCTACACATGTGTTCTATATTTTTAGGAGACTGATCTTTAAAACCTGGGTTCAATCCCAGGTAACGTCATACCAAAGACTTAAAAAATGGTACTTGATACCTCCTTGCTTAACACTCAGTAATATAAGGCGCGTATTGACGAGGGTAGAGTGGAGCAATCCAGGGAAAGGAGTAGCGCTCTGCCCTATACCTCGGTGTAGTAGCTACTGAAAAGGAAGCCTTCTGGTCACCGTCGACTACGGTCTCTAATGTTTATGAAAGTAAATATTCCACTATGAAAAAATATAAAAACTTGTTTTTACAAAAACAATAAATACCGAATAAACCCCATAAAAATAAAGAAAAGATATATTCAATTTTGAAACGTCAAAATGATGGTCAAAGAAGGCCGTTAAAGGTAGATGCAACATGGCGGCACTGACGATACCCAAGAACAAAAAAGCAAAGAGCTTCAACAAAATTTTAATCGGATAATATAATTTGAAATGAAATTATTATTTTTGTAGTTTTTTGGCGAAACAGGATTATATAACAGGGAGAGCTTTCATACCCACAGGAACCATTTCCGTGTTTTGTTTTCTAAACTTAATATTTTTCTGAAGCGTTAGATTTTAATAAGCGGAATATATTAAAAGAATTATTGAGATGTATATATATATATAATTGTGGTAACATACCCATGATACCCGGATATGTGAAACGTTCATAGAATGTTCATAACATATATACGTAGAACATAGGAATCCCGAAACACGAAAAACACTTACGACTTCTAAGTCCAGGTACGACACTTTTTATTACCTTTGAGTTTAAAGGTTTTTCGACATAAGGAGAGAGGCACAATCTTTCTATGCTGACTTTTCCATCTGCCCCCACCCCATCACGTACGCACCCGACACAAGGCCACTGGTCTGGCTTCGGCGAGCAAGCGAAAGTCAACCTTCTTCTTCCGAGCCAGGAACCCAACTCAACTGACTTTTCTCAAATCTCCCAAAATCCTCCGCGCACGTTTCCGGTGCATGAGGTCATTCACATCCCTCCGGTCACAATTTTCTCTCTGGAATTTTTATTTTGACATCTGTGAACAACACATCCTCCCCGCGCTCGCGTTAACACCTGCGCTCATGTTTGCACCTAACTAACCTATGCACTGAACCGAAATGTTCTCAGCCTAACTAAACCCAAGGACAAGATATATCATATTTACCAACCCTTCCGCTCGGGCAGGATATGACATAAGGTCAATTTTTAAGCGGAGTTTAGCAGGTTTGAATTCAGAGTTTTCCTTCACCTAGACTAGTTGCCTTACCAAGGCTGAATAACCCAGTCTATTTTACTAGTTACCCATAGCTGGAGGGAGAATAATTGGATTCATACCTTTCCCAAGGGTATTAGTGCTATGTGAAATGCAATCAGTCTCGTCTAGGATTTGAACTCGTGTCACCGTGTCCATTTCCAACGACGATAACCATTACACCACGGGCAAGATATATAAAACGAAATCCCTCGGGCATTCTATTGCATTGTTAGCAATTTTAAAATATATCTATTCCACGAAAAATTTACTTTTAACTACTTTTTCATCATACAAATAACGCCCAGTCCGCTGGGGATGTAGAATACACCGACTACACCTCTGTGGAGAGGGCCTTATCTATGGGTTAAATAGAATTAAACTGCGAACTTATGCTAAACTGAGATGTTTGAATTAGAACTGTTTGACTAAACTGAATATTTTGAAATAGGAATGTTATGGATATTTAAACTGTGTACTTATGCTAAACTGAACTGTTTGAAATAGGACTGTTTTGACATCTAAACTGGGTTCTAATGCTAAACTGAATTGTTTGAAATAAAACTGTTTTTAACATTAGAACTGTACTTGCATTAAACTGAATTGTTTGAAATAGAACTGTTTTGACATTTACCTGTGTGTGGACAAAATATATACTTACTCTAAACTGAAATGTTTGAATTAGATCTGTTTGACTAAACTGAATAGCTTGAAATAAAAATGTTTTTAACATTTCAACTATGTACATATGCTAAACTGAATTACTAGAAATAGAATTGTTTTGAAATCTAAACTGCGCACTTATGCTAAACTGAATTGTTTGAAATAGAGATGTTTTTGACATTGAAACTGTACCATACTAAACTGAATAGCGTGAGATAGAAATGTTTTTATTAATCAAACTGAGTAGTGATGTGAAACGGAATTGTTTGAAATAGAACTATATGGATAATGATCGATTTGACGTTAAATAACCTACAAAGGTTGATATGCCATAAAATTCCAACCAACCAATCAAACAAACAACCAAATAAACACACGAGTTTGCCAATTTTATACTATAAGCTTTTTCTGCTTTTATGTGCACATATTTTGGAGCAACAATACAGGTGCATATCAGTACAAGTACATAGGTATGTATGGACATAAACGTAGTATATATGTACGTATATGCATGTTACAGTTAGCGTATAATTATAAATGCATGTGGGAATAGGTATGTATATATTGGTACATAGGGTCAGACACGAGGTCGCAAAAACGCCCATTCACTTTTTTTTCCAGTGTTATAACTTCTTTTGAGGAGCTGCTCGTGGTGCAATGGTTACCGTCATAGGAAATGGACACGGCAACACGAGTTCAAACCCTGGCCGAGACTAATTGCATTTCACATAGCACTAATACCTTTGGGAAAGGTATGAATCCAATTATTCCCCCTCCAGCTATGGGTAAATAGTAGGGCAGACGAGGCTCTTCAGCCTTGGAGAGGCAACTAGTCTAGGAGAAGGAAAAGTCTGAATTCAAACCTGTTAAACTCCGCTTAAAAATTGACCTTGTGTCATATCCTGCCGGAGCGGAGGGGTTGGTAAATATGATAACTTCCTTCTGGTCCGATTTAAAAAATCGCAAGTGGTAAACTTGTATTTCCCGGTCGATTGAAGAAAAATCCGATGTGTTGAAGGGGCATCTCTGTCGCAAAAATTAAGGTCGTGATTTGTCGCTTGCTCGGTGACTAAATTTCCAAACCGTTTTAAAAATCTCTAAACCTTGTGTTTGATTATCTTTCGCACCTGCTATTTGAGTTATAATGATTGGCACTTTTTGTCTGTATCAGAGCCGGGCACCAGGATTGTTTGTGGTGGGTGGTGATCATTACCTCACCCATTCCAGAGGTCATCCAGATAAAATGCTTTGTCTGAGTTGAAGGTTTTAGTTGAGATTTTAATAGCCACATCAAAATAAATTGGATTCATATCAATTCTGGTAGTGAAAATGACATGGAATCTATCGAATATTGATGAAAAGAGCACAGCAGGAAATTTTCAATAATTTGGAGATGGGGATGACATTGAAGGGTGGTGGGCGAGTTGAAATAATGAACCTCCTTGGCGAATACAGTCAAAATGTGAGCCTAACGATCGATAATTAAAAACAAAACAGTCAATCAAGAATCCTCACTGTCCTAATTTATCCAACCCGATTTAGATAGATAGATAGATTGATTTCCGTGAGGATATATATATATATATATATATATATATATATATAGAGAGAGAGAGAGAGAGAGATAGATAGATAAATACATACATACATAGAAAGAGAATTATATGTAATTGAGCACTGATAGATAGATAGATAGATAGATAGATAGATAGATTGACTGACTGATTTCCGTGAGGAGAGAGAGATAGATGGATAGATAGATAGATAGATACATACATACATACATAGAAAGAGAATTATATGTACTTGAGCACTGATAGATAGATAGATAGATAGATAGATAGATAGATAGATAGATTGACTGACTGATTTTCGTGAGGATACATACATACATCCATACATACATACATACGTAGAAAGAGAAATGTGTACTCATGCACTAATAGAGAGATAGATAGATATGAAAAAACGTAGCTAGCTAGCTAGCTAGCTAGATAGATAGATTGATTGATAGAGAATTATGTATACTCATGCATAGATAGATAGATAGATAGATAGATATGGAAAAACATAGATAGATAGATAGATAGATAGATAGATATGGAAACACATAAAATGACATATAAAAACATATATTGACTGATAGATAGATAGATAGATAGATCTGCGCCAGGATCTATCCAGTCTTCAGATTGTTTCAATTCGATTGTTATCCCCATTCAACCGATGAATGACTGTTTCACGGTGTCCGCTCAGTCAATCGAACTTAGGTAATTAGTGGAGGCTGAGGGACAGATAACATCATGCCTAATCTCTAAAATTACAGAGTTTGAATAAACTGGGGCAGAGAAGGAATTTGAAGAGCAGGGACTAATAATCTATTACAACAGACGTGAAATGACAAGACCATAAAAATCAAGAGAAGTAAAATTGGGATTGAAAATGAAATAGAAAGAGAAATAGAAAGAGAGAGAGAGTGGAGGGAGTGATAGGGGAAGACAATAATGAAGTATACAGATATATATATATATATATATATATATATATAGAGAGAGAGAGAGAAGCGGATCGAAAATGGGAAAAGGGAAAAGAGATTGTCACTAGACAGAAGGAAAGGAGGGAGTACAGCTAAGAAAAGGGAAAGTTTTTCAGAGAGTGAAAGAAAAAAGAATTGAAGATAGAAATAAAAAGAGATTCAGAAGGAAATAAAAGAATAAAAGTATAGGCAGACTGATAGATAGATAGATAGAAACAAAATTAGATAGATAGATAGATAGATAGATAGAAACAAAATTAGAAAGATAGATAGATAGATAGATAGATAGAAACAAAATTAGATAGATAGACAGATAGATAGATAGATGGGAACAGACGATAGACAGATTGATAGATAGGAACAGATGATAGATAGATAGATAGGAAAAGACGATAGATAGATAGATAGATAGATAGGAACAGTCGATAGATAGATAGATAGATAGATAGATCCTAAATGAATATCGATTTTGAATAAGAAATTATCAATATACAGAATAATACAAGAGAGAAAAAGAAAAAAGAATAATTAATGAACCGTCCTTGAAAGGCAATTTTCTTGGAATCATATATATATATATATATATATATATATATATCAACCTCGTATTAAGACGTTTACTTTAAAACCAGTCTGCTATTAATTTAAGTTTAATGCACCGATTGTTACTTAATTTAACAGAAAACAGATTTTTAAGCAATTGCTTTTAATTCATTTTTCATATTAGTTTTGCTATTTCCTCGGGATACAGAGCACTTTCATTAATTTTTAATAATTCTAACAAATTTGGCAACAAATACATATATATATATATATATATATATATATATATATAAATGTGTGTGTGTGTGTGTGTGTGTGGCGGTGACTGTGTGGGCGGGACTTCTGGTCGTTTGTATCTCTGTATAGGACAACATCTCCCATCTCGAATTTTAAATCTTAGGTTTCTAAGAGGGCAGCTGGCATATACATCTGGGTCTTCTATTGCAGAGCACATGATAAATAGTAGGGAATGTATTGCAGGCTTCAATGTTGACCGATTCAGTATTCTGAGTCGGTCACATTCGCTTTTTCATCTCAAGTGTTAGAGACTCTTTACGTTCGATCCCTTCAACCTTCCCTCTGTCAACAGAGGGATTGTTTGTTGGGATTGAATGTAATTAGTCTCTAGCCATCTGCTCATTGCTACTACTACCCGCCTCTTGGTGTTTTTTTCCTTCTCTTTTCTCAATTCCTCTACCTTTTTTCCATTTACATTCCCCCTTTTAAATATTTTCTGGCGTTAAGATCTTGACAAGAACCAGACGAAACCGGTCGTTCAAAAATGTATAATTTTTTTAAAAATAATTAATATGCCCACACCTTCCCTAGGCCTACATGTTTTCCTGGCAATCAATAAGTTTTTAACCATTGATAATTTGTTTATATATATATATATATATATGTCTGTGTGTGTGTGTGTGTGTGTGTGTGTGGTAGTGATTTTTTTAAGACTATAGCTAGTAAGCGACTTCGTTTTTATACGACTATTTAGAGTTCAATTTTATTTCGTAGACAGAGAAATGGCTGCAAGTATTCCTACTTAGCGCTAATAATTCTTTTTAATATTTACTATGTGTTTGCACAGAGTTAAATGGTTATACGTATTCTTAATACTAATAATTCTATCTAATATTAATCACATGTTTGCACCAAGTAAACTGATTGCAAGTATTACTATCTAAAACAAATAAATCTATAACATAACTAAAAATTCTAATGGCCCAGCCGGTTGGGGCTGTGGAATACACAGAATGCATCTCTGCAGAGGAGTAAGGCTACCCCTAACGAGTTTCCTGGATATAACACTAAACAATCTGATGGTGAGACTTCAGTAATACTGGAGCTTCGGAAAGTGCTGAGTAACCCTTCATTGCCATCGCTCCCAGGTCTACTTGTGCCAGGAGTGGTAGCACCTGATAATGTCCTATTGTTATATAATTATTTTCGTTAATTATATTCTATCATTCGGTTTGGTTATATTTTGAACTATTCGGCTTAGTGCAGGTGCAGGTGAACACATTGATTACAGTTCACGTTCGTGCGCAGAGGATATGGCAATCACACATGTCATAATAAAAACTTCAGTTAGTAAATGGGACTGGGGTGTGATTTCGAAAAAGACGTCAGTTGAGATTTGACTCTGGGCGCGGCCAGTCCTGCTGGGGGCTACGGGATGCGCGGCGCGGCGCGTTTCTTGGGTCAGTTAGTTGAGATTTGACTCCGGTCAGGCGAGTCCAGCTGAGGGTTGGCTGTGGGCGATGTAGGAACGGTTAGCTTAGTAAAAATTGTGTCTCTCTCTCCTTGTATCGAAAAACTAAACTCAAGAAGTTAATAAACGTTTCGTACCTGAGCTACCAAGAGTCGTCAGTGTTTCGGTATTTTCCTGCATTTGGCTATATTTTATACTATATATGAGTTAAGTAGAACTAAACTGTGTACCTATGCAAAACTAAAATGTTTGAAATAAATTTGTTTTGAAATTTAACTGTGTGTTAACAAAACTTCGCTTATGCTAAGTTGTATTGTTTGAAATAGAATTGTTTTGATCTATAAAAATATGTTTGGCCTTAAATAACCTACAATGGTTGATATGCCATGAATCCAAATTAATTGGAGTTGGCATTAAATAACCTTCAAAGGTTGATAGGCTATAAACCCAAACAAGCAACCAAGCTAATTTTTTTATTATTATTATTAATAATCACACGTTTGCACTCAGTAGAATAATTGCAAGTATTCCTATCTAATACAAATAAATCTACTTGATATTTATAATTCGTTTGCTGACAGTCAAATGATTTCAAGAATTGTTATTTATCATTAGTAATTTAACCTCTCGAGTATTGCTCGGTAATATAAATAATTTGCACACCGCTGCATTTTTTAACAATAATAATAATAATAATGATAGTAATAATAAATACTGAGAAGAGTCCGGGAGACTTGAGGAGACTTGCTGTCACTCAAAATCCAGTGAAAGACCATCCGCTTACGCTGATCTGAAAAACTCTAATAAGTAAAAAATAATAATTACAATAATATTGATGATGATAATAATAATAATAATAATAATAATAATAATAATAATAATAATAATCCATATCAAATGATTTAACAGTTCAATTCAAACTATAAAATGGGAACCAAACAGGTACGATCACTCCTGGTCACCGTATATGAGGGTGAAATAGCTAGGAAAGAGTAATTTCCATTCCCAAACATTCCAGGACTGGAGCCTCCCCCAGCAAATGCAGTTTATTTTCATAGCAGGACTATTTTGAGATGTGTCTTATCCGTCTACAGTAGGCCAGCCGTGTATGCGACAGCTCAGACCACCAGGACAGCCGATAAATGTTGCTGATGTATATATATATATATATATATATATATATATATATACAATAAAAGAAATAAATTTTATATCGCACAGGAAATTGCTCATATTAGAGCATTTGAATTACTCAGATGTAATAAAAATCAGTTGACTAAAAGAGCTGATATCTCCACACTAAATGGTAGCTCTCTAAAACTAGAGGAAAGTTCACCCACCTCGGAAGCAGCCTCTCATCTACGAAAAATTACATCAATACGCGACAAGCGAAGGCATGGACAGCTATCTGTTGTATCGTTGAGGTGAATGATACAAAGTGAAGAATGAGTGCTTTATATATTTATTCAGCACCAGTATCAGGTGCTAAGGGATACAAACAAAAAACACAGAACAATAAGTTACACACAATAACAAGACAACTTACAAGAAATAGAGGAGGGTAAAAATGTTGTATAGCCAAACGAAATAAGATCAGTCCGAATATTAATCAGCTTAATATCAACTGTTAAAGTCTTTAATCGTAGGCTATTTAAGGCTTTGAGCTAGGCCATCCCGTAGAGTGATGAAGGAGTGCTAGCTACTCAAAAACACAATCGATGCTGCATTCATGCGAACTTGTGCCACACCTGAGCAAAATCCTTAGTAAATTACTATAATACAATCGATGGGCTATCGGTCATATGGAAGTCAGATTAAAATAAAATAAAACGTAATTTTTTCCAAGCAATGGTCGTGTCCATACTACTGTTTGGAAGCGCCAATTTGATGCTGACGAAGCAGATAGAGAAAAAACTCGACGGCAATTGGACAGGGATACTACGAGTTATATCAAGCAAATCCTGGAAGCAATATCCCACATGTGATTGGACGACAAGCTAGAGCTTATCTACAACAGCTCTGTACGAACACGAGATGTAGCCTGGAAGACCAGCCAGAAGCGATCGATGATAGAAAATGGGTGGCGTGAGGGTTAGGGAAATCCGTACAAGCAGCGCGACATGATGACGATGATGATACTTTCCAATATTTTGGTTGTTTTTTCTTTTATTTCGGGGTTATGGCATATCAACCATTGTAGATCATTTAACGCCAAATCCATTTTTACACAAATAATCAGTTTTATTTCAAACAATTCAGTTCAGCATGATTACATAGTTTAAATGTCAAAAGCAATTCTATTGCAAACTATTCAGCTAATTCAAACATTTCTAATTCTGCTAATCTAGTCTAGTATAAGTATAGATTTTGTTTACACAAAGTTAAATGTCAAAACAGTCCTATATTAAACAATTCAGTTAAGTGAAAATAGAGTTTCAATGTCAAAAACAGTTCCATTTCAAACAATTCAGTTTAGCATAAGCACACAGTTTAAATGTAACCAATGAAAAACTTTGTTGAAGATGGTGTGTTAAATCCCTAGAAAAATATGTAGTAAAATAATGTTGGCGACCGTAGTCGAGGGTGCCCCGAAGGCTCCCTTTTCATTAGCTACTACACCGAGGCGTATGGGAAGGCCCTACTCCTTTCCATGCATTACTCCACCCACGCGTGATCATTAACTTATAATGCCGAATGTTAAGCAAGGAGGCATCAAGTATCATTATTGAGTCTTTGGTATGACGCGACCTGGGAAGAACCCCGGTCTCTTGGGTCATTGGCTAACACAAACGTCTTCTTCTCTTGCTGGCCATCGTTTCTCGCTGCCATATTGTTCTCTCGACCCCAACGTCGTTCTATCATTATTCGATGTTCTTCACTGAGATAAACTACTAGCTAATATCTTTGCACACGTCATTTATTTCCTTTATTTGTATGACTGATTACGTACGCACTTCGGAAGCATCTGGATCGTTGATAGATAATTAGGTCCGATAAATTCGACTGGTCTCAGCAAATTAATTTAAAATTAAAATCTAACATCAGAGATTTTTATCACCTGACTTCATAATCCTTCAATGACAGCCAAGCTTTCAACTACCCTTTAAGGTGATTACCTATCAATTACACTGACTTTACCTTAGTTGTTTCCTCTTTCGGGATTACAATGTAAATCTCTTTGAAATATCTACACTTCATACCAAATTAGATAGTCAATAAATCTAATAATATCTAAATGAAGTTTAATTTTCTTTAACATAGGGATTTTCTTAATTAATGTCTTTATGTTTTCTTTCTGTGTTTCTTTCTCTCTTTCTTTGATTTTTGCAGTAATTTCTGTTTTGTGCTTTGTGTTTTCTTTTTTCTTTCTTTCTTTTCTATTTCTATCTTTTTTTAATAATTAATTAATTTTAGACTTTCTTTTATCTTTCTCTTTTCTTCTATTGATTGTTGAATTACCTCTTTGTTTCCTGTCTTTCTCTTATTTCTCTATTTCTTTCTATATTTTCCTAATGTAAAGAAGGAGTTTTTCGTTTTGCTTCCTTTTTTTTTTTCAAAATTATTAAAGGTCTTTTTGTGTCCTTTTTCTTTGTTCTTTTTTCCTTTTTTTCTTAAATTTTTCTTTTTTTCTTTTTTTTTTCATCTTTGTTTTGATTACTGAAATTCCTTTTGCTTTCTTTATTCGTTTTCTTTTTTTCTTTTCTTTTTTGTTTTCTTACTTTTTTTCATTTATTTCTTACTTATTTCTCTTTTTCTTTCGTCGTTGGAAACCCTTCTTCTTCTTCTTCTTCTTCTTCTTCTTCTTCTTCTTCTCTTTTTTTCTGGGAAATATCTTTCCTCCTTTCTATTTCTTCGCTTTTATTCTCTGATTGTTTTCCTATTGTAAAAAACGAGTAAAAACCATTTTTCTTTCGTGGCCCCTGAAATATTCTAATTACGCCAACAAAGCGGATATTTGAAGGTATTTTTATAGCTAAGCTCTACAGCATTGAAACTTGATAACTAAAAACAATTATATATATATATATATATATATGGCGAGAAAGCAAATTTAGGAATATTTAAGTATGATCAGCAATGACTCTATGATAAAAGAAAATTAATTCTAATTTAGAAAAATAAACCTCAAAATAATAAGATAGACACAAAACATTAAATTTACCCAATATGACCACCATTTTTTTATTGTTACAACTGTCCTTCGAAACGATATGCATGCCTTCAAAATAAATTCTTCAGACATTTTTTTCCATTCCTCCTCAATAGCAGTCTAAAAATGAACCAATTTTTTATGCATGTGTTTAGTTTTCAAAAACGCCCCATATAGCATAATCCAGGGGGTTAAAGTTTGGGTTTGATGGAGGCCATAAAGAAATCCCAATCAATTCGAAAAGTTTTTGGCTTGGTTTTGGCATCAAGCAAATAATAGATTCTTTGTCTTTTCTTTCCTTGCTCATTCATAGTGGGCTGAATTTTAATGAAAAAGTGCTTGAATAGTTAAGCAAACCATGAAAATTTAGATTTATTGCGTTTTTGTTAAAAAACATTAGGCTAATCTGACTGAAAATTAAAAAAAAAAATTCCATATTTTGCATCCACACCATATATATATATATATATATATATTGAGACTCTAAAACCAAAAATATGAATATGTAACAGTCCAAAATAACTCTCCCCCTTATATATATATATATATATATATATATATATATATATATAACGCTATTTTCTTTTTGATTACGGAGATATTGCTATTTGTCTTCGAGACGAGAAAATCTAGTAATCATCATCTTCATCATAAAATTGTGCTGATTGCCCAAAGTCCTTTGACAATCCCCCAAATCAGTACTAGTAGAACATCTCTAATTGATAAGTCCTCTAGACAGCATCCATTGCCTTAACAGAGCTGATGAATATAAGTTTCTGCCGGTTGGCTAACAGTGGTGCGTTTCCATGTGAACACATCCATAGGAGAAGGTCGCTTGTGAGAACTTTTTTTACGTCCCAAGCAGTCCTCAGCATGGGATGGTTTGTGTGATAGGAGATAAGTGGACGTAGAGACGGTTTGGTTGTTCCCTGTGTGGTTATTCAACCAAAATTCCTTCTTCTTTCTTCGTTCTTTTATTTGTTTCTTAATTCTTCATTTTAACTAAATCCTTTTGGTTTATTTCTCTCACTAGAATTTATTCACGACTGGTTTTCTTCCTGGTCGGTTTTCTTTTACCAATAAGCCTTTCTTTCTTCTTTCTTTTTTTCTTTTTTTTTTCTTTCTTTTTAACGGTTCAACTTTTTATTAACTTTTTTCTTTCTTCGTCTACTCCTTTTAAAGTCGTTTTGGTATTATTTTGACTATTCTTTCTTTCTTTTTTTCTTTCTTTCTTTCTATTTAATTTTTCTTCTCTACTATCGTTTATTTTTCTTTGTTTTTCCTTTCAAATTTCTTGACATTTTGATCGAGTAAATATTTATTTATTTATTTGTTCCCTTTCTATTTTTATCGTTCTTCTTCGTTAGTGTTTTCCTTTCAAAGTCTGGCGATGCTTTTTTTTATATTCTTTCTTTCTTTCTTTCTTTCTTTCTTTCTTTCTGTCTTCTTTCGTTTTCATTCTTCGCTATTATTTATCCTTCTTCTTTGTTTATTACTTACAAATCTTTTTAGCAATATCTCTAATATTCTTTCTTTCTTTATTTATTTTTTTAAAGAATTTCTTCTTTATATTCTTTCGATTTGAACTTCTTTTTCATCTCCCTTTTTTTTTTATCGACCTATTCTACTCTTTGACACTTTTTTCTAGTAACGGCACACTTTCAATTTTACTTCCTTTAAATAAGATTCTTTCTATTATATATCTCTGTTATATTACCTCGTCTCTTTGTTTTCTTCTTGTTCTTGCTGTTGTTAGTTTTATTGTTGGTGTAATTCTTCTCCTTCTTCTTCTTCTTCTTCTTCTTCTTCTTCTTCTTCTTCTTCTTCTCTCTGCTATATCTCTCGTTTATATTACCTCATCTCTGTTTTCTTCTTGTTCTTGCGGTTGTTTGTTTATTGTTGTTTTTACTCTTCTTCTCTTTTTTTCTTCTTCTTCTTTTTCTTCTTCTTTTTTCTTCTTACCTATTCCCGCATTTAAAAGTCGATCTGTCACTTGTCAGCGTCATGCCGTTGGCTTGATTAAAATCTGCTTCCTCTTTCTGCCGTAATCATCCAGATAAATGGGACCGGTAGACCCACAACTGAATATGAGAGCATGTGCCATCAATATAAGGACATTGTTCTCGTAAAATTCCAACATCCTGACGCCTTAGGCGTGTAGATGATAGCAGGCGGACATATATATCAGGTAACATTCAACACAAAACGTACAAATATGTTTACTTAATCTAAAGTTAATTTAAGCAGTGATGCATTTTTCTGATATCTTGTTCTTATATGCACATATTCATATATGTAAAAACACGCATATATATATAAATATATATATATATATATATATATATATATTGGGGGGCGTGTATACAAGTGGGAATGAAAATCGTGGATGAATGGCTAAGTAAAGAATGGACACATGTCCAAGTGCGCAAATGAACACGCCTTTACGCCTACATACACATACACACACGCATATATATATATATATATATATATATGTACACACATATATATATATATAGAAAGAGACAGTGACAGTGAGAAAGAGAGAGAGATATATATATGTACACGCACACACAAACACACACACACACGGAGACACACTGACACATACGCACACACATACACACACGCATATATATGTATATATATATGTGCACACATATATATATAGAGAGAGAGAGACTGTGACAGTGACAGAGTCAGTGAGAAAGAGAGAGAGAGATGTATATGTACACGCACACACACACACACGGACACACACTGACACACACTGACACATACGCACACACACACACACACACACACACACACACACACACACACATATATATATATATATATATATGCAGAAAGCTTGGGATGACAAAATGTTGGTAAAGACGTTTGTGCTACAAAGAATAATGTGCATATATATATGAAAAAAAGATAGATAGATAGATAATTAACAGAAGGAGATTGATAGATAGACAGATAGATAGATATATAGATACCAATGAAATTAGATATGTTCATAGATACTTCGGTCCTATAGTCTTAAGCACAGTGGACAATACATTATTATGTAATATAAATACAAATCGCGAATAAAATGTCAACTATAGAACTAAAAATGAGATAGATAGATAGATAGATATGAAGAGACTGAGATAGATAGATAGATAGATAGATAGATAGATAGATAGATAGATAGATAGATAGATGAAGAGACTGAACTACTACAGGTCAAATTATGCTTAGTATATGTAAAAGAGATATATAAAGCTTCTTGATAAGGACCGAGTGAGTTTTAAAAGCCTTGATCAGACCACTTGAGTCGGCGAAAGAAAAATGAATTCCAAAAAGTTTGCTTTCCTCAAATATTGACTTTTGTCTCATTCTATTTGAAACGAAAGTGTTCGGTCAGTTAATACTTGACAATATTTACCTAATATATATAATGAGTGCTGTACAGACAGGTGTTTTGCTTCCAACAAAGCCTTCCTTAGGTACTGAATCTGACTTCAGGCATGGTTTCTCTCCGGAATAATAATTCCCACAAACCCAGAATGCCCCAGGAATATGTAATGATACCACAAGTCTTTGAAAGTATTTTGTCACTTAGTGGGAATGTCATGCTGTAGCATTAGGAGCCTTATTCTTAATGTTTTTGTATGTTTTTTTCTTGTTTAATGGTGAAAGTCTAAGTTTTGTTAGGTATGCGGAGGTTGAGTGTGTAATGAAAAGCTATAGCATACGACCTCAGTATTTGGGTGGTGATGGCTGGTTGGTTGGTTGGTTTGTTGATTTTATGGCATATCAACCTTTGCAGGTTGTTTAATGCCACATTCTTTTTTTATGCCTAAGTATTGCGTATATATGAATAGTAAGCAAACATGTTCTAGGTAACATTTTAAACTAGTATGTTTTCATTTGTTTGCACACAGTTAAATTATTTCAAGTGTTCTATCCAGTACCAATAATTTTATTTGCTCATGGCTGTACTCTTATGGACCCCCACACATGGCCGTGCAAAAGCTGGACAACCAGCACGAACATACATTCAGCAACTATGTGAGGATACGGGAAGTAGTCCAGAAGACCTGCTAGAGGCGATGAACGATAGGGAAAAGTGGCGAGAAAGGGTCAGGGATATCCGTGCTACCAGCACGACATGATGATGAAAATAATTGCTATTCATGGTATTAATCATTGAAGGTAAATTAATGCCAAATTCTATTAATAGATATTTATGTACTAAAATATATATATATATATATATATATATATATACTAAATTTATATGTTTAATGCCATGGAAGCTTGTCAGCGACCTGTGGTTTAATGAAATTTTACAAACAATCAACAGGTTGATAACGAAATAAAATGAATAAATGGAAAAAATTTAAAAATCGTGAGCTTGTGTGTGAGTGTGAATTTATGTGGGTTATCTTCATCATCATCATGTCGTGCCGCTAGCACGGATATCCCTGACCCTCTCTCGCCCCTTTTCCCTATCGTTCATCGCCTCAGGCAGGTCTTCTGGACAACATCCCGTATCCTCACTTAGTTGCTGAATGTATGTTCGTGCTGGTCGTCCTGCATTTGCACGGCCATGTGTGGGGGCCCATAAGAGTACATCACTTATGAGTTCGTCTCTGCTTCTCTGGCAGTGTCCTGCATGTATGGTTCGTCTAACTTGAATAGTTTTCGTGATAGGAGGCAGGTGGCCGTACAGTTGGTGTCTTGTGGGGTGTCGCCGCCAGGACTTGTTCAAGATTGCTCGCAGCATTCTTGTGTAATTGCCGTCTAGCTTCTTCTCCAGCCGTTTTGTTAGAGTCCATGTAGTGCAGCCATATAGCAGTATCGATGCGACCGCTGCCTGGAAGAAGCTGCGTTTCATTTTATCGGTTAGGTCTGATTTCCATATAATCGATAGCCTATTGATAGCTTTCCATGCCTTCGTTAACCTCGTGTCGATGTCCTTTTTGGTTGATGCGACGCTGCTTCCTAGGTAAATGAATTTGTCTACTAGTTTAAGAGGGGTTCCGTCTAGAGTGGAGATGTCACCCGTTTGATTATAGCACATATATTCCGTTTTGTGTGCATTGACATAGAGGCCTATGCCTGCAGCTGCTCGTTCCAAACTATGCAGTAGTGTTTCAGCTTGGTTGGGTGTATTTGCCAGTATCGCTATGTCATCGGCGTAGTCGGCGTCGGTAATTGTTTTCTGCTTCTTTTCTTTGTCAACTCGTGCCATGGAAGCTTGTCTGCGACCTTTGGTTTAATGAAATTTTACAAACAACAATGAGCAGGTTGATTACGAAATAAAATGAATGAATGGAAAAAAATTAAAAATCGTGTGCTTGTGTGTGAGTGTGAATTTATGTGGGTTATCTTCATCATCATCATGTCGTGCCGCTAGCACTGATATCCCTGACCCTCTCTCGCCTCTTTTCCCTATCATTCATCACCTCTGGCAGGTCTTCAGGGCTACATCCCTTATCCTCACATAGCCGCTGTATGTATGTTCTAGCTGATTGTCCTGCTTTTGCTCGGCCATATGTAGGGGTCCATAGGGGTATATTACTTATGAGCTCGTCTCTGCTTCTCCAGCAGTGTCCTGCGTTTCTGGTTCGTCTAACTAGGATAGTTTTCGTGATGGGAGGCAGGTGGCCGTATAGTTTGTGCTTTGTGGGGTGTTGGCGCAAGGACTAATTCAATATTGCTCGCAACATTCTTGTGTAATTGCCGTCTAGCTTCTTCTTCAGCCATTTTGTTAGCGTCCAAGTGGTGCATCAATACAGCAGTATCGACACGATGGATGTGTAAATGGGGTTTAGTGTATGGTTCACAAGTATATATATATATATATATATTTGTTAGGATATTTTGTTTAATAGCATATCTAACAGTGGTGGTTATTCAGTGCCAAAACATTGTCTGTACGTACTTTTTAAGTGGAAAGATAGTAGGTATATTTTTAAAACCCCTTTATAAATATATATTACATATTTTTTGTTCTTACATTTTGTTGATCTTTTTGAACGAACCTGAGGTCATTTACTCTATTCCATGAGTAAATTATTCCATTTACTCTAAATCGTTAGTTTCTTTACTGTTAAATCGGTTTCAAGAATTGCTGTGACTTATTGTAATTTACTAAGCTTTTTGCTTAGATGTGGTACATGGGGCACCCAATGAGACTCGAACTCACTCGTGTAAGTTTGCTAGTCTAGCTTGCTAACCATTACACCATGGTGTCTCAGCGGTTAGTTTCACTATCAAAACTTTGAACTCTCTAGAAGACTTTATGGATTTCGTCGATCCTTGTGTACTGCATCGTTTATTCATTGTTTTAGGAGACTTTCTTCTTGATGTGGAGTAATCTGTATCAAATTTGATTAGGGGCAGTTTGAATACACTTCCTGATATTTCATTATTCCTGTTAGTATTCAAATATTTTTCCAGAATGGTCAATAGCAGCTTGTAGGTTTATTTAAGTGGTTCTGGCTTTTTATAAGTCTGTCTTTAACGGTTTTCAGTGGACGGATTGAGATATGAGCTTAGTCTTTTGATTTTCTATTTTTAGGAATTGGTTGGTTGGTTGGTTGGTTGAATAGTTTTTTGGGCATATCATCCTTTGAAGGTTATTTATTGTGTTGTATAGCCATTATGATAATACGAAATTCAATGAACGAACGAAACATTTCTTTATAAAATATATGTATCATTTTATTCTCAAAAGGGGCCCACTGTCTGTTGTTAGTGCTAGACGTAGATGGAGAGACATATACTCAGAGAAGGGACTTTTTCTTTCTAATACCTTCTTCCAGGAGCCAGCGGGTGCCAACGCTTGCACTCCCATGCCAGCCGTGTCGTCAGAGAGGTCCGAGACGCCTCTGATCGCCTGCGTGTCCCTGGATCGACTCTCGATTCTCTGCCTCTGTCTAAATCTGACTGTGTGATTATTACGTGGTCTCCTTCCCGTTACCCACCTATTGGACCTGACTACCATAACGCGCTGTCATCGCCCAGTTTACTAATCACAACTTGACAGCTTGTCAAAGCACACGGGGTCACTAGGAACGAACCGAAAATCCATGTCATATGTTATATAACAATTGTTTTGGACTTGAAGCGCCAGAAATGAATAACACAAAGAGATGTAAGCTTTACAGGAGTATATATTTACAGAAAATACGGTTACCGGTAACTGACAAGACTCGCTTGACTCGGTTATCGAGTCAATCACTATTTTATTGTTCCGGAGATGCAGTGATGTCATGGGATATATCCGCATAACAGTTATATAATGACAAATCGATTTCATACTTATATTAAACCTATAATTTGTGTACCAATACTTTGTTGATAACTTTTTAAATAAGGCAAAGCTTATTTGTTTGCATAGGATAGGAAGATAGATAGGTATGAATTCGAACACAGGGTACTGTCTCCATTTCCTACAACAATGAACAATATAGAAGAAGAAGAAGAAGAAGAAGAAGAAGAAGAAGAAGAAGAAGAAGACGTGAAAGCGTATCAACAACAACAACAAACTGGAGTAAAAGAAGTTTTTTTAGTATATATATATATATATATAAATATATATATATATATATATATATATATATATATATATATATATATATATTACGTATTCCTTTATAGTTTGTTTTGGTTTGTTGGATTTTATGGCATTTCAAACTGTTTACTTATGCTAATCTGAATTGTTTAAAATAGAACTGATTTGATATTTGATGGAGTTTAAACAAAATCTGTACTTATACTGAACTGAATCGCTTAAATTAGAACTGTTTGACTTAACTGAATAGCTTGAAATCGAATACAAGTTCCTGAATTTCAAAACTACTCCAACACACACACACACACACACACACACACACACACACACACACACACACACACACACACACACAACGACAAAAACATATCAAATAGCAATGAGGGGTAAAGCAGACTAAGGGAAGCACTAAGAAAAAGACAGGATGACCTCTATATAAACCCATAACTAACTGAAAATCATTCAAACTGCAAACGGGAGTGAATTCAAGTGTCATTGAGTAAACCATTTACAAGGCCTTGGGCAATAAGTATTCTCTGACGAAAGCAACAAGCTTAAAACATACACGTATGTAAGAACAAAATAAAGTAAATCCTAAAAATCCTAAAAAAATGCAAATTTATTTCGTGGGCCTACTCATTTTAATATATATATATATATATATATATATATATACTTAAGTATATATGTATGTGCGCGTGTGAGTATGTTTATCAAACGTTCAAAGAGCAGGATACAAGATAATGTTAATGAGTCTAACAGGCTTGAATTCACCCTTTTCCTTCTCATAGACCAGTTATGATATTATAGTTAAAGAACCCAGACGGCTCTAATATTTATCCATAAATGGAGGGAGAATAATTGGATCCGTAACTTTTCCAAGCGCTGTAAAAAATCCAAAACGCCTCATCCAGAATTTGAACTCCGGTTACTGGCTCCATTTCCTACAAGAATAACCAATATAGAAGAAGAAGAAGAAGAAGAAGAAGAAGAAGAAGAAGAAGAAGAAGAAGAAGCGCATCAATAACAACAAACCTGGAGTAAAAGAAGATATTTTTAAGTAAAAATATATTAAGGCAAGTTTCATTAAAGACGATGGAATACTGTTTATTATTTTTAATTCAAAATTTTCATGTCTTCTTGTTATTATCCCGTATCTTCTGCCCAAACTCTTTCGAACCTACTTTTGATCACCATTAGGGGTATTGTAGTTTTAGATGATAGTTTTAATTTTTCTTGTTTTAATTATTTCTAGCATTTTATTTTGAAGTTGTCAGTTAGAACGTTTACTTGAAAAATTACAATCAAAAAGAATAAACGAAGAATATTCCATCGCCTTTAATAAAACTTGCCTTAATAACAACTTGCTGCCTAAATATACACTCTTCAATATATATATATATATATATATATATATATATATATATATATGGAATATTCTTTGTTTATTATTTCTAAATGTAATACACACACACACACACACACACACACATATATATATACATATATATATATATACCCTGAAAGGAACCTTTTTATCTAAAAATGTACTCTATTATGACTGGGAGTGTATAAAACCTCTAATATATCAAATTTTTTCACTCTATGAGGCATTCGATTTAAGTTTCTTGTCGTTAGCCCAATCATCAGACAGAAATGTGAGAAAATCTCTAATCAATCCCGATGTAGCTGACTCTTACCCACTTAATCGGGTTTAAAGTCCAATCTGTGGATAGATCAATCAGAACATTGATTTTTTTTATTTTTGTTATTATGAAAAGAGATACTCCTCTACTAGGCGTGGGCTACGACCCTTAACTAACCAAGCCTCTTAAACTGGGGTCTAATTGGATGACCATTTAAAATCTGATATGTGTAAGGGATACTATTTCCATGGATATAGATCAGTGTACATGATTGGCTGACCAGAAGAAGAATACAAAATAATGTGATTGGTATGTTAATTGGGAATGTTTGTTCTCAAGGGAATCCTTTATAAAAACAGATATTTTTCGGGTGAGAAGGGAGAAGATATCCGATGTCCACGACAAAGACAAGAGAATAAAAAATAGATCTCTACAAGATCTAAAACCTCTCCAACAAAAGCCTCACTCACAAAAAAAATTAAGTAACTTAGACAGCACCAGTCTGATACCATATTTGCCTTGCCCAGTCGGTTGGGCCGTAGAATATGCCGACAGCTTCTCTGTAGAAGGGTAAGATGCTCCCCATGTCTGTATATGACACTAAACAATCTGACGGTGAGGGTCCAATAATGCTGAAGTTTTCGGGAATTCAGAGTACTCTTTTATTGATATAGCTCACAGGTCCTCTCTGGCCCCGAGTGGTAGCATCTGATAAGGTCTTATCTATGGGTTAAATAGAACTAAACTATATACTTATGTTAAACTGAATTGTCTGAAATGAATTTTTTTTACATCTAACTGTTTGCAAATTTAAAAAAAAAGTATACTTATACTAAACAGAATGGTTTCAAATCGAACTTTTTTATTTGAATAAAAACGGATATGGTATTAATAACTTACAATAGTTGATGCGCCATAAAACCTAACCAAACCAATGTAAACCAAACTTAATTTGGCTGGCTCACGAATACAACAAAAAGTGGCGCAATTCCATATATATATATATATATATATGTATATGGATGACTGTTTTGTGTATATTATTTTTATACTATTGTTTCGGGAAATTCAGAAAATATTAAGTACAGTTGGTGACCTTAGCCGAGGGTAACCCGAAGGCTCCCTTTTTAATAGCTTCAACCCCAATGTGTAGGGGAGAGCGCTATTCCATTCCCTGGATTGCTCCACTTTACCATTGATCTTTAAATGCTGAGTGCAAAGCAAGATGGTACCAAGTACCACTTTCTAAGACTTTGGTATCACTTGACCTGGGATTGAACCCCTGTCTCCTGGATTTTGGGCGAAAACTCTACCCAACAAGCCGATGACCTCAATCTATTGGATATCTAAAAAGTTTTGTTTTCTTCATTTTTTTAAAATCAGAATCTATTAAACTCTGTGTTGAAAATTTTATCCGGGGCCGCTTAATTCAGATAAACACAGACCTCCCTCCGTGGCCAATTATAGATTCACCAGTCTTTATAAACGTTTCAGAAGCAAATGAACGCTGTTCACTCGGTCAAGTCATGATCATAGACCCAGACATAAAGGGTGGCTGTAGAATTCACCAACTGCATCTCTGCAAAGGAGTCCCCTCAACGAGGGCCCAGTAGGCTGGGGTAGTAGAATACACCGGCAACATCTTTGCAGAGAAGTAAAACCTCGCAAGGAGGACCCAATCTGCAGGGGGTTGTAGAATACACCGATTGCTTCATTGAAGAGTGGTAAACCCCTCAACGAGAGCTCAGTCAGCTGGGACAGTAGAATACACCGACTGCTTCTCTGCAGAGGGGTAAAAACCCCACCTAACAGTGTCCTGGATATGACACTAAGCAATCTGATGGTGAGGTTCCAGTAATGCTAGAGCTTTGGGGAATGCGGAGTACCCCTTCATTGCCACCGCTCCACTTGGACCTCGAGTGATAGCACTTGAAAGAGTCCTATCTGTGGGTTAAACAGAACATTTTATATTTAAACTGAGAACATAGAAATGAATTATGCAAACTTGAATTGTTTAACAAAGAACTGTTTGATTATCGAAGTATGTGTGAACAAATGACAGATGTTAGTGATTTATAACAATACTTGGAACAGTTAAACTTTAATTCATTCTAAACTGAATCGTTTGAAATAGAATTGTTTCATCAATTAACAATGTGTGAACAAATGTTTGATGTTGAATTGAATGGTTAGTAAACTTAGAACTATTTTCCTTGGTTGACTTATGTTACAAATCATATATATCTAATATATATATATATATATATATATAAACCAATTTTTTCATTAAATAACCTACAATGATTGATATAACTTAAACCAAACCAAACTAAATCAAGTCATGATCGTAACTGATCGTATTAGAAATAAAATGATCGTAATACATTTGCTTGATTGAGCTACCATTACCGCTTGCCTAAGTTCACTTATTCTACACAAGTGACCGTTTCAAATATGGAAGGTATTCCTGCTGTAATTGTATAAAAATATGTTTTGAACTTGGGAATAATCATCATCATCTTCACGTATAATTGAGTCACACATTAAAAATCAATATAAAAAAACATGAGCGGCGTCTTATAGAGGGAACATTTCAGATCAAAATCCACCTGATCACTTCATGGTAGGTATATTGATCTACAATTGTATATAAGAAACTTTTGAACTTAGATATAATTACCATCATCTTCACGTATTGTTATGTAGGCGCATGCGCATGTGCATGCGCATGTGCATCAATAGACATACGGCTCTCTTTAATTTGTCTATCGAGAAACGTCCATTTTAATTATACCATAGCTGTAAGGTAAGACTCGTAAGAAATCCATTTTAACTCGCCAGATAATCGCGAATTTTATAATTTTCTCAAACTTTAAGAGCATCAACAATTTGGAAGTCATTTTCCTCAGCTGATTATGGTTTTTTTTTGTTTTGTTTTGTTTTGTTTTGTTTTGTTTTGTCCTTATGCTAAAACTTTGAAATTTGTTGATTTTTATTTTTGCTTCTTCTGAGATAATATTAGTTTCATAATTTATAATCGTAAAAACGTAGCCCTCTAGGCAATTTTTAAAAACATGAAAATTGGAAG
>OY757941.1:39022501-39143453 GCA_963585895.1 Sepioteuthis lessoniana
TGCATCTGGTCGAGGAATATCAGGATATTATAACCTTGGCCGTGGACGGGTTGAATGAGTGCGATTGTGGCGCTCGCAGAAAGAAGAGTGGGCGTCAAATAATTGTATAACCCGGGTGAAGACAGGAAGTCAGCAGTTGGAGATCAGATGAGTTGGAGATAAGATGCGGTAGAGAAAACCAACACCCAGAGAGGCTGGGTCCCCAGGCCCCTGGTTAAGCAGCCCAAGAGAACGGAAAGAAATGTAGTTATGGCCAATAGAGTGGGGATCAATATGTTGCAGTTCTGTTCGGTCTCCAACTCCCTCTCACACACAACCCTTTCAAATAAAGTGAGAGGTATATTTTTCTAAAGAACTGTGTCGCTCGTCTTTATTGATGTATATGTATTATGTGGCTATACAACATTTTGATCTGAAATTACGCTCCCCTCTATGAGTCAAACACAACCACTATCCTACTATATTATCTCTGATTGTGATGTTCGGGTCCTGGAGATTTAAGGAATATATAGTACATTTTCATTACCATTAAACCCAGGTCTTTCCTGATACAAATTTGTAATACCTTTTAGGGTCCCATCAAAGAGTCAAACAGTATCATTATCTTAACTATGATAACAACCCTATCTGATCGCAAGGTTCAGGTCCTTGCTTTGGGGAATATGGGGTACTCCTTCATTGTCATTATTCACAGGTTACTTCTGATCTGAATTGGTTGTACAATTTAGGGGCCCATCTGAGGGTAAAAAAGAATCAGTATCCTAGGCATGACACCAAACTATGGCTAGGAGCTTTGGGGAATTTGGGATACTCTTTCACTACCATTACTCCCTGGTCAGTTATGGGATGAGATTGAGTGGACGTAAAACAATTATATAACCCGGGAGGAACATGCCTGCACAGGCCTCCGGATGAGAAGCTCAGGAGAACGGGAAAGAAACACAGTTATGGCGATAGGAGTGAGGGTCAATATGTTGCAGTTCTGTTCGGTCTCTAACTCCCTCTCACACACAACCCTTTCAAATAAAGTGAGAGGTATATTTTTCTAAAGAACTGTGTCGCTCGTTATTATTGTGTCGTCTTTATTGATTCCGCATGCAGATGTATTATGTATATGCATATGCAAATGAGTATACAACACGTGTATGTACAACAACAACATCAGATTTGTCACATAATAAACTAACACGTACCAGATTATTAGAAGAAAAAAAACTTTGACTTGCCCTTGTATAAACATATATTTTAATAATTTGTAATTGCTACGTACCTTTATAATACTCTGTCTTATATCTTACAAGTATTTTGAATTAATTCTTTGAATTTTACGAGACCGATATGTCATTCTGGTTTATTGTATGAGATTGCTTATTATAAAATTTTATATGAGTAAAATAGTATTTTCAGTGATATAGTTAATCCTATTTACCCAACCTCTCCGCTCGGGCAGGATATGACACAAGGTCAATTTTTAAGCGGAGTTTAACAGGTTTGAATTTAGAGTTATCCTTCTCCTAGACTAGTTGCCTCACCAAGGCTGAAGAACCCAGTCTGTCCAACCTTTTACCCATAGCTGGAGGGAGAATAATTGGATTCATACCTTTTCCAAGGGTAATGGTGCTATGTGAAATTCAGTCAATCTCGTCCAGGATTTGAACTCGTGTCGCCGTGTCCATTTCCTACGACGATAACCATTAGATCACGGGCACCTTCAGAGATATAGTTAATCAATGTACTTTATTCAGTCTATTTTCTAGTATATTATAAATATATATATTGGACACATTCTTAGTGTACGGTCCAATTGGCTGGGGCTGTAGACTGACTGCATCTCTGCTGAGGGGTTAAACTCCCCCCAAGATTTCCTGGATATGATACAAAACAATCTGATGGTGAGGCTCAAGAAATGCTTGAGCGTTGGAAAATGCAAAGTACCCCTTTATTGCCATCGCTCCCAGGACCACTTTGGTCAGGAGTAGTAGCACCTGATAGGGTCTTCTCTGTGGGTCAAATATAAATAAACTTTGTACTCATGCTAAACTGAATTCTTTAAAATATTTTTTTTAACATTTAAAATGTGTACTTATAGAATTGTCTATATATAAAAAAAAAGATTTGGCATTAAATAACCTACAATGGTTGATATGCCATAAAACCAAACCAAACCAAACCAAATTCGTGATATAATGATTATCTTTAACGGAAATTGGATCTGGATACCCGAGTTCAGATCCTGAACAAGTCAGTTTGCCTTTCACATGCATTTCACGCTAATACCCTCAGATAAGGTATAAATCCTGCTATTCTCCCTCCAGCTAAGAGTAAATAGTAGTCCAGGCTGAGCTCTGTAATCTTCGTATGGAAACCAGTGTAGGAAAATGAAAATTCGCAGTTCAATCTATTTGCCGACCTGGAGAGGAATATGCTTCGCCAGGCTATTCCTGTCAAAAACACGAGACATAAAAGAACGCCCACATAAGCAAACAAGCTTACGGGACCTATGAAGAGTGAGTACACCAACTATCAATTGTGGTGCATAATTCAATTTTTTAAGCCGTAAAAATCCCTTTGAATTCGATGTCGACTTATACGGCAGCTCTAAAAATTCAAATCTTTACCTCAAAGTTGTCAGGGGAAGTCCTCGTGTTGTAATGGTTAAAGCGATGGACTGCGGAATCTTAGTAAGCGCTATTACGTTCACTTTCAGGCAAATACCTTTGGGAAAGGTATGAATCCCCTTTTCCTCCCAGCTGTGGGTTAAAGAGTAACACAACTGTTCTTCTAGGAAAATGGATTTGGTATTAAATAACCTACAAAGGTTGATATGCCATTAAACAAAGAAACCAAACTAATCAAAGTTGTCAACCAGCGGTAAAATTTTAGGTTTTACCCCTACAGTCTGCGTCAACCTCTAGTTTCTAGAAATATTTTCAGACTTGAAAGGTCGATTTTTGTGCGCCCAAATTTACGGGAGATATTAAGAAAAGTTTCATCTTGGTAAGGAACCATGATGCAGTTGAAATGACGAATCGGAGAAATTTTTTATTACAGCAATTCACATTAAATGATCCAATATAAGCAGATCCCGGTTTGACGTGACGTTAAATAAATTCGTGCTGACTGCATTACGGCTAATTTTCTAAAATCTATCTTCTGTATATTAATAAAAATTCTCATAACGCTCTGACGTAACCGTTGCTTAGCAAAAAAAAAAAAAAGCTCGCCATAATGTGTTATTTCCATTCCAAATTTCAGTTGAATCCTAAGATGCCAGGTCTGTCTACGCGCCAAACGTTATTAGTTTAAATCAACAAAATTGTCAATATATCTAAGAAAGCTAGGAACAGTCGTTTTATAATTCTACATATATACATAGATATGAATATGAACAATTTAATACTCATATTTCTATAAGTTGTGACATACTATATATTACCATATATATATATATGTATATATATATATAGAGAGAGAGAGAATTGGTTGGTTGGTTAGGTTTTATAGCATATCAACCATTGTTGGTTGTTTAATGCAAAATCCATTTTTAAACAAATGATTAGTTCTATTTCACACAATTCAGTTTAGCATGTACAAAGTTTAATTGTCAAGAACATTTCTATTTCTAGCGATTCAGTTTAGTCAAACAGTTCTAACTCAGCTAACTCAGTTTAGTGTATGTATAGATTTTCTTTACACACAGTTAAATGTCAAAACAGTTTTATACGAAACAATTCAGTTTAGCCTAAATACAGTTTCAATGTCAAAAACGGTTCCATTTCAAACAATTTCAGTTTAGCATAATTACGCTGTTTAAATCTAAGTATACTTTAATTGATAAAAACATTTCTATTTGAAGGTATTCAGTTTAGTCAAACATTTCTAATTCAAACAATTCAGTTTAGCATAGGTATGCAGTTTAGTTCAATTTAACCCATAAATAGGACCAATCAGGTGCTACCAGTCCGGGTCAGAGTGGACCTGGAAGCAATGGTAGTGAAGGGGTACTCCCTAAAGCTCCAGTATCACTGGAACTTCACCATTAGATTATTTAGTGTTATATCCAGGACACTTGTTGGGCGGGGTCTTACCCCTCTGCAGATGTGCAGTTGGTGTATTCAGCATCCACAGCTGATTGGGCAAATATATATATATATATATATATATATATATATATATAGAGAGAGAGAGAGAGAGAGAGAGAGAAATTTGATAAAAAGGTAATTTTAGAAGTAGAAGTATTTAATGAGAAAGATAGTCAGTGGTCACTACAGCATTTTGGATCAAAGAACGATCATCAGGACTGGGAAGAATTAGATATATATATAAACACCACTGCCCATGTAGAATGTGACACAAAGTCAAAAAAGTTTTCCTTTACTAGACGGATTGCCGCACTCGTGTTAAAAGGCCTTGTCTGTCATATTATTTGCTAGGGGCAGAAGGGAGAATAGTTACATTTCCTTGGTGTATTGATGCTTTGTTAAACACAAACGGACTCGTGCAAGATTCGAACTCGGAAATATATATATATATGTGTATGTGTGTGTGTGTGTGTGTGTGTGTGTGTGTGTGTGTGTGTGTGTGTGTGTGTGTGTGTGTTTACTTTTGTTAATGATAAAAAAACGTTGGGGAAAATAATGTACACTCATATAAGGATAACTAAATCATTTAAGAATAAATTTTGAATAATTTCTATTTTTAACAATTATCTATATTGATTGCTTCTATTTCTGTTTGATTTATATTTTTTATTGAACCTTCAACAAAAGATATATTGCGTTCTTTATTTGTATTATCAATAAATAATATATATATATATATATATATATATATATATATATATATATATATATATATATATATATAATATAATATAATATAATATTTTACTATATAAAATATATGAAGTAAGGTTGGCGACCGAAATCAAGGGACCCAAAGCTACTACAATAGCTACTACAGTCAGACGGAGGGGAGGGCTAAACTTCCATCCCTGGATTACCCCACTTTACATTCGATACCAACCTTATAATGCTGAGTGTTAAGCAAGGAGGTATCAAATATTATTTTGTGTCTTAGGTATGACTCACCCTCGAATTAAATCCGAGCCTCTCGGGGTATTGGTGAACACTCTACCCACTGGACTATATATATATATATATATATATATATATATATATATATATATATATATATATATAAAGTAGATGTCATTACCTCAATTATATATATAATACATTGGATATAACATTATAAAGATTACATATATATATACATATATATATATGTGTGTGTGTGTGTGTGTGTAAAATACTTTGTTCTATGAGATATGTGATAATATATCTCTGATATATATAATAATGTATATCGATTATATTATATAAGGGTAATTAGGCCAATGACCCGGTTATTATATATATTAAAGTTATATATAAAAGTGTTTGTTGTTAGTCCTATGAAATAATAAAAATATATTTTAAAATAGGTTGGTCCACAAAGAGATTGGTATTTTTTAAATTATTTTGTTCTAAATAATCAAATTTAAAAAAAAAATACAAATCTCTTCGTGGACCTACCTATTTTAATATATATATATATATATATATATATATATATATATATATATATATATATATATATATATATACGTAGTGCATTCAATAGGTTTCCAGACTGTTTTTTTTTTTTTTTACTGACATTTAAAATTGTTGTAGACACTTGAAAAATCACTATGTTATTGCTATATATCTTATGAGATGACTGACCAATTTTTATGATTTCAGGTTCAAATCAACAGCTACAGCAGGAATTTCAATACACCCTACTAAAGCCTGATAGTCACAGCTGGAGAATTTCAAAAATGCAATCTGGACGTGCGGACACTTTAGAAGAACGACATGCAATAAAATTGTTTTAAACTTGGAAAAAAAATGGCACAGAGACGTATGGAATACTTCAGACTGATTTTCGACCATGAATCGATTATCAGTTTTTGAGTGGCATAAGAGATTCAAGGAAGGCAGGAAGTCTGTGAGGGATGATGAGAGGTGTGGCAGGAGTAAGGAAGTTAATACACCAGAGTTGATTGGCCAAAGTTTTAGCATTACTATGTTGAGGTTTTAAGGGAGTTCAGGAAGAGATTCCTAGGGAAGAGGCAAGCACTCTTCAAATCGGGTCAGTGGCATTTCCACCAGGACAATACACCAGTCAACAACTCTATCCTTGTCATAGTCTATTTGACAAAGATAGGCATCAAGACAGTTCCTCAGCCTCCCTATAGTCCAGACCTTGCTCCCTTTTGGTTATTCCCTTAGCTCAGATGCTGTCGTTATGAGACAATTGAGAATATGAAAGAGGCTCACACAAGAGGACTTCCATGGAGCCTTCCAGAAGTTGTTGGAATGTTATAAAATGTGCATTCCAGCAGGAGGAGATTACTTCGAAGGGGACTAGAGTTTCATGTGTATACTATCAATAGAAATACCCATACGAAAAAATTCTGAAAACTTATTAAATGATCCTCGTATATATATATATATAACCTGTATGATATATATACATATATATATATATATACTCATATTTTCTCCATACTATATACTCACACAAACACACACACACACATATTTATAACCTGTATCATATATATATATATATATATATATATATATATATATATATAACCTGTATCCTAAATATATTACCTATGTCATATGTTTACACACACACACACACACACACACACACATATATATATATATATATATATATATATATATATATACTAATTGTATATTAATTGTATCATATGTATGTTGAATATATATATATATATATATATATATATATATATATATATATATATATAGTACATGTATCCTATGTATATTCTCCTAAACGCACATATGTATATTCCTCTTCCATCTCATTTATTAGCTTCACAAATAAGAAATCTTATAAAATGTACCACAATTCTAATTACAGATGTTACAATGTAATTTACGTACAAGATTGCCCACATAGCCTAAAACAATATATTGCAAATTCCGAATAACAGTTTTATTTTCGACCCAACAAGTACTGGCAGAGTTCAAATCAATAAATTTTAATAAACCATCATTCTATAACTGCAAGTTTCATAAGTTTTTTTCTATAGAATTGAATACACAAACTTTATTGAAAGTTTTATCTGATATCAAAAGACTATTCTTTGAATTATAACCAGAACGTGGGATCTATAAAAAAATTTATAGTGCTCTGCTGGCTAGCCTTTGAGCACATTTTTATATATCAGCCGCTTTTTAAAGGAGACTTTATCCACGTTTAGTTCATCATTTTGTCATGTTGGGAGTCCCTTGACTCTCTCTTTTCTTCTTTTTTTCTCTCCATTCCTATTGTCCATCGCTTTTGGGAGATCTTCTTGACGATATCCAATACCCAATCAGTTCTGATATAAGTCATGCTTAAGTGGGTCCATGCGTAGGAGTCCTCTGGCTAAAGTCACTTCTGAGTTCATTCTTACTTCTCCAAATGTGCAAGCATGTTTTGTCTGCTTTACTTTGACGGTTTATGAGATGAAGAATAAGTGACCGTAGAGCTGATGTTTTGTGAGGTGCTGCTTTCAGGATTTCATTAAAAAAGAACAACACGTACAATTCTTGGTTAGCTACCATCTAGATTTTTCTCCAAACGACTCTTTAAAGTCCATGTTGTGCAATCATACAACAGCACTGATACGGTCTCAACTTGTCAGAAATACAGTTTTTTTTCATCAAAGAGATCAGATTTCCAAATGGTTGATAGTCTGCTATTGACAGGCTATGTCTATGTTGACGTCGATTTCAGTAGATAAAATTTTGCTACTGAGATGTCTGAACTGGTCTACAAATTGGAGAGGCAAGTTGCTAAAGGTGGGGGTGGCGGCTTCATCCTTTTTAAAACACATGAACTCTGTTTAACTGCATTTACATAGAGATCAATGCCTCTGGCTGCTTTCCCTAGGCCATGCTGCAGAGATTAGGTTTGTGCTCTTGTATTTGCCAGAAGCGATAGATAATCTGTATAATTTGCATATATTATTGTTTCTGTAGGATGGTGTCTGTTTCTTGCCTCTTTTTATGCGAAACGATTTTCTTTTAGATCTATTGACATTCATAGTACTTTTTCTAGGTTGCTAATGATGCTAATGCATCTCCAAGCAAAACTTAAAATCCACTTTGAGAATAAAGTGCTTCATATCACGTGTATACAACTCTTGAAGAAATCATGCAATTGGCACCCTTTGAGGACGGTCACACTTTTTTTTTATATCATATTTACCAACCCCCTCCGCTCGGGCAGGATATGACACAAGGTCAATTTTTAAGCGGAGTTTAACAGGTTTGATTTCAGAGTTTTCCTTCTCCTACATTAGTTGCCTCACCAAGGCTGAAGAACCCAGTCTGTCCTACTATTTACCCATATATGGAGGGAGAATAATTGGATTCATACCTTTCCCAAAGGTATAAGTGCTATGTGAAATGCAATCATTCTCGTCTAGGATTTAAACTAGGGTCGCCGTGTCCATTTCCTACGACTATAACCATTACCTCACGGGCAGGGTTTCTTTAATGCGTGTTTCAAGTGGGTCTAATTTGCTTGTTTGTTTACTTGTTTGGGTTTATGGCATATCAACCTTTATAGGTTATTTAATGCCAAATGACGATAACCATTACACCACGGGCACTCTTTTTTATATGATTTGTTCAAGCAGCTAACAAAAAAAGAAGATACACAAAACAGATTTATTTCTTCGCTGAAAATTCTGGCAAGTCTTATGACCCAATAAAAAGATATACTTAAAATTCACTGAGAGAATAAAGTGATTAACAGTCCAATGTCCGATTGGTTTGGTTTGTTGGGTTTTATGGCATATCAACCTCCAATGTCCGAGTAAATAATCTAATTTTATAATCATTTACATACCCAATATATCAGAAATATCTATGAAATGCTAATTGGAATACAGAGAAAGAATAATATGGGCCGCTGGTACAACGTAAACCCAATGAATTCATGTCTTATCTAGTATAGCACTATATATATCTATATATATACGCTCACATGCGTTCATGTCATAAGTTCTAAATTGACAGATGTAGTCCTATGCTAGTCACGGAGTCCAATGTGGTGTGACTATAAGTACAGCTGCTACTTTGGTGGGTGGGGGGAAGTGTTGCCCCCAGGACTTGTTCAATATTGCTCGCAGCATTCTTGTGTAGTTGCCCTCAAGCTTTTTCTCCATCCCTTTAATTAGCGCCCATGTAGTGCATCCATATAGCAGTATCGACATGACTGCTGACTGGAAGAAACAGCGTTTCTTTTTATCAGTCTGATCTGACTTCCATATTGTAATATAATGGCCGAGGGATTTCGTTTTATATATCTTACCTTTCGGTTTAGTTAGGCTGAGAACCTTTCGCTAAACGCATGGGTTAGTTAGATGCAACATGAGCGCAGGTGTTCACGTGTCATTCAGAGATGTCAAAATAAAAATCCCAGGTAGGAATTGTAAACAAGGATGTGAGTGACGTCACGCACCGGAAGCGTGGGCTGAGATTTTAGAAAAGTGAGTTAGTTGAGTTCCTGCGTCCGAACGGGAGAGTTGAGTTCCTGCCTCCGAAAAAGAAGGTTGACTTTCGGAGCTCGCCGAGGCCTTTCGGCGGGTGCCGCACGTGGTTGGGAGGGGGCAGATGGAAAAGTCGTCAAAGAAAGATTGTGCCTCTCTCTTCCTTATGTCGAAAAACCTTTTAACTCAAAGGTAATAAAAAGTTTCGTACCTGAACTTAGAAATCGTCAAGTGTTTTTCGTGTTTCGGGATTCGTATGTTATCTATATATGTGTGTTATGGACATTATGAACGTTTTACGTACCGGTATGAAGATGTCTATTTCACGTATTCATATCTGGCTATGTAACAATATGACCGATAGACTATTGATAGCTGTCCATGCCTTTGCTAGTCGTGTGTCGATGTCTGTCTCGGTTGATGAGACAATGCTTCCTTGGGAGGCGAACTTGTCAACTAGTTTCAGAGAGCTACTGTTTAGTGAGGATATATCACCTGTGTAACATAATTATGTATAAAAACAATAATAAAAACGATTACAAATCCTGGAAGCTATATGCGTAAAACATTAATAGAAGATGAATATAGATAAAACAGCATTTAACACAAGCACTTGTAGGGAATGAATAAATAAATAAATAAAATTGAATTAAAATAGAGAAAATTATTAAAATATGCAGAAACTCCCAGAGGACTCAGACAGGAAAGAGGGACGACGCATGCGTAAAGAAAAAGGGACCCCCCAACAAAAGAAGGAAGTTCATTCACTTTCGGGAAGTGACCGGCAAAGTGACAACACCTTGCTAAATGGTGGAAGACGCAACGCATTCGTCTTTGGACAAAGCGTTGGCTAGTCCTTTTACTCGTAGCAGCCCTCTCGATAAACAGTAAGCCGAAATATAAAAGGCTACGAAATGGAACTACGAATTAAAATACTGGACTTCCAAAAACTCCCAAAAGCGACTAACCGTTGTTAAAGCTTTAAAATACCAGAAGAGGACACACATATACCAAGAAAAGATTAACGCATTTTTAGAACCTTGACTAGGGAATTTAACCATTTCAATTGTATTCAGGGGAAATTCCTTCACCCATTGAATGGTTGTTGAACACAGGGAATAAAGGAAAAATATAAATGAAACGTCTTCGTCTCCTATCTGTTGCTGTCTCCTTTCGTATACTTCTTTTTGGGCCTTCTTGTTCAAGACAACGTGGGGTAAAATAAAATAACATCAGAATGGAGTCAGATGTCAAACGACAACACAGCTTGCCCTTGACCTCTGCCTAATCCCCACATACCAACATATTAAATATTTTAATAACCAAAAATCACTAAATTTATTTATTAGGATTATAAATTCATTTCCATCCTGTTAAGAGCATTGATATGAATCAACAATTAATTAATTAACAATAAAAAAATATCATTGGATATTGTGACAGTTTAAAGATCCCACCATTTAAGGCAGAGGTTTGTGTACCATTTAAAAAGAAAAAAGAGGACAGAGAAAAATGTTCGAACTCGCTTATCCAGGCCACAGTCCTGTACTTTAACTATTATTGAATAGGGATTCTCCCCCAGATGAGAACAGGGAGGTGTCCACATGGTGTAATGTTTAAAGCGATGGACTGCAGAATCGTAGTAAGCGAGTTCGTACTCCAGTCGCGCTATTACGTTCACTTTCGGACGAATACCATTGGGAAAGATATGAACCCCCTTATCCTGCCATCTATGGGTTAAATAGTACCACTACTGTTCTTCTAGAAGAAGGGCTTTGGCATTAAATATCCCACGAAGGTTGATACACCATTAAACAAAGAAACCAAACCAAACCAGTTAAGAACAGAAATAGATAGATTATGAATAAAGTTAGATAGATAGATAGATAGATAGATAGATAGATAGATAATGAACAAAGATAGATAGATTGATGGATAATGAACAAAGATAGATAGATAGATAGATAGATTATGAACATAGATAGATAGATAGATAGATAGATAGATAGATGGATAATGTGCAAAGATAGATAGAGTCTGTCACTCTATGTTAATCTATGTATTCTGGGGCCAGTTGGTTTAGGCTTGTGCAAATATAAGTTAAACCTGTTGCAGCATATGTGATTTTCGTCGATAAGTCTCCATTATAAAAAAGTTGATCGTACCAAGTTCTCAACGAATTAAATGCGTTTGTTTTAGGAGATTCTCCGCCGTTTGGCAATAAAAACGTTGTCGACTGCTGGCCAGATGGTGCCAAGCCATCAATCGGTCAAGACGCACAGATTTACGAGACTCCACTGGCTTCATCGGCTTGTCCAGAGATTAGCTCAGATCAATTATTAAAACCACATTTTATTTCGTTTTTAGTTTATTCTTTTTGAATCAATCTCAGCCATTTTTTTAAAAATCTTCTTGTCTACCTTTCCATCCAACTTTATTCTTTTTAACTCACCAACTGTTGCACAATGGGTTATCGTAGGTTTTTGGAGAAGTGTTTTTGTATATTGACCTTCATTTGAGAAGAAAGATTTCAAAAAGTACTGCCTAGAAAATGTCATTATATATATATATATATATATATATATATATATATATATATATATATATATGTGTGTGTCTTTGTGTGTGTGGACAGAAAGCGAGAGAGGGAAAGGTAAATACAGATTAACGTGCAGTTTCCGTTTTTGGTGACATTGTTCGTCTGGTGTCGATGCATTTTCACAGCTTTCTCTCGATAAGGTATGTGGAAAAAACTTGTGGCATTGAAAAATTGATGGGTATGAAAAGAACTATGTTGGCATATATGGGCAAACTTATATACATATATATATATATATATATATATATATATATATATATATATATATATATATAAAACACTTGTCTAAAACACCGTGTCTATTCTGTTTTATTTTATTCATAAGATCTGAAGAAGTCCTGTTATATTTTTCTTCGTGTTTTTGGTTTACATCAACACAAAACAGGATGGAAATAAATTTATAATCCTAAAATAACCGGTCTTTGGTTTTTTCTTTAAAGAAAATATGTAAAACACTTATATATGTGCATATCACAGCTATAGGTCAATTGGGCTATCTGGTAATGTGACCTCCCTCTCTCTCTCTCAATATATATATATATATATATATATATATATATATATATAATAAAATGTGTGTGTGTTGTTGTTGGGCAGCAGTCATTCGTTTAAGCATGTTTCATTTAATAGTGACGACTAATTTTGTTTGTATAATCTAATTAAGATCCTTTCAAGTTTCCTGCTAAGTGTCTTTGTTTCAGGTTGGAATTGGTGGATTAATTTCCCAAAATTGTCCTGAGCGCGTTCAGACACTTCGTGGGCCATCAACAGGGATTGCTTACATGTGTAAAGCGTGTTATTTTTTTTTTTAAATGACTTTCGAAAGTTTTTTATAACATAGAAAAATATACGAATGCAGAGTTGGAAAAAACTGAGTTATATATCACATCAATGGGTTAAAGTGTTGGGTAAATTAGGCCCTGATATCTGGTAATATGACCACGGTACGCACACACACACACACACACACACACACACACACACACACACACACACACACAATACACATATATATATATATATATATATAATCACAGCTATGGCTAAAATCGTTTGGTAAATTGGGCTCTGTATATCTAGTTGTATCACCACTTTTGCATATGAAAGAAAAGTCTGAGTTCAAAACTATTAGCTTCTCCAAGAGAGAGTGACTGGTTCTTCAAAAACATTTTACACACAAAAATTCACATTGCCCAGTCTGCTGGGGCTCTAGAATACACCGACTGTATCTCTGCGGAGGGTTTAAGACCTCCCTCTTACGAGTTTCCTGGATATGACACAAAAATCTGATATTGAGACTTCAGTAATGCTGGAGCTTTGGGGAATGCAGAGTACCCCTTCATTGCCATCGCTCCCAGGTTCACTCTGGCTCGGAGTGGTAGCACTTGATAAGTGTCCTATCAATGGGTCAAATAGAACTAAACTGTATTTTTCAGCTAACTGAATTGATTGAAATAAAACTATTTTGATATTTAAACTGTGTACTTATGCTAAACTGAACTGATCGAAACAGAACTGTTTCGTCATCTTAACTGCGTACTTATGCTAAACTGAATTATCCGGAAAAATATGTTTTTTTTTTAATAGAAATGTTTTAGAATATCAGACTGTGTACTCATACTAGACTGAATTGTTTGAAATAGAACTGATTATTCGTATAAGAATGGATTTGGCATGAGATAACATGCAAATATTGATATACCATAAACCCAAAGCACCAACCAATCAAATATTCACAAATAGGTTGTAGATTGTCCAATAGTCTATATCTTTAACCTATTAGTCTCTTATCAGTTGAGATCAACGGGAAATTCCATCAGTATTAGATAGATAGATAGATAGATAGCCATTTGAGGGTATCAAAGTAACGCTGTTTAACGGGAAAAGAGATTTTGTATGTTTTCTAGTATGTTAGCACAAACAGATTTCAGGGCATTATTTCCTTTTTTTTTTCCTTTTTTTTTTTTCTTTTTTTTTTCGAAAATCATTAATAATATGAAACCGTCTCTTGAACACCAAATCCTGTGGGGAAAATGACGGAAACATCATTTTAACATTTAATAATTAATGATACACATTGCATTAACCAACATTGATAATAGCAATTTGCTATGAATGCTCTAAAAAAACCACAAGATGCAGTTATAAATCCAGTCTAATATATCTAACCCATCTATCTCTCTATAACTCTATTGCAGTGTATATATACATATATATATAGACATCAACTTCTGGCCCATATCTTACTGTCACTTTTTCTTTATTTATTCCTTTTTGAAACGAGTAATTATCCATTGAAAGAATATTTCTATATTTTTTTCTCTCTGTTATATGATGGCTACCTAAAGAGGTTGTTTTCTCATATGGAGTAACCAGCTTAAATAAATTTGACGGTCTGAATTTTTCTTTCAATCACACACACACACACACACACACACACATACATATATGTATATATATATAATCTTTAAAGAAAAAACAAAGACCGGTTATTTTAGGATTATAAATTTATTTCCATCCTGTTTTTTGTTTCTGGTGTGAACCAAAAGCACGAAGAAAAATATAACAGGACTTCTTCAGATCTAATGGATAAATAAAACAGAATAGGCATGGGGTGGGGAGGAAGAGAGTTGAAGAGTTACCTCCTCGTTTTATTGAGTTTCCGGGTTTTTTTTATTTACCTATTTATTTCATTTTCAAAATTCTTGTCCTGAAGGAATTACTCCCAACTCTGGTTAAACTGGACCGAATAATACATATATATATATATATATATATATATATATATATATATATATATATATATATATACTGTGTCTGTGTGCTTTACTATAACCGGTTCCATTACAAACTTAGATTGCCTAGTCTGGCCTGCTATTCAAGGGGGAAATAGATGTATTCATACCTTTTTTAAAGTTATTAGCGCTATATAAAACGCAAACTACCTCATCCTGGATTTAAACTTGTATCACCGCGTCTATTTCAAACAATGATAATAATAAATAATATGAGCGACTCTTTTACATATTTTTCAGGGTGGGGCTTTTTCAAAAACTCATTAACTTTGGTTTCATACAAATTTTATTGAAATCACTGAGTTTTGATTGAATTAGCATTTGACAAATTTAATTTTGGAAAAAATATCCTTCAGGTGCTGTCAGTTTTCATTGATACATTTCTGAAGGTGTTCTTGGATGATGGCCTCCACTCTCTCTAGGATTACTCGGTCAATTTCGGCAACTTCCACGCGAATGGTTTTTTTTGCAAATCCTCCTGTGTACGGTGCTTCTGCTCAAACATATATGCCTTGAGGTATCCCCGCCAGAAATAATCACATATGGAGAAATCAGGGAACCGATGGGGGGATGGCAAGGAGTGTCAGCAGACCTGGAAATTAGAGGGTAACTAAAGAGAGGGCGAAGCACGTCCATTGGTTGTGTGGGCCGTTGTTCGATCCTGCTGAAACCACACACATCGGATAGGTACATATTTTCGTCCTAATTCGGGCACAAAAAATGTGTTGATCAACTAGGTTGGTTGGTTGGATTTTATGGCATATCAACATTTGTAGGTTATCTAAGGCCAAAGCGATTTTATACAAATAGTCAGTTAAACAATCCAGTTTAGCATAAGTACACAGTTTAAATGTAAGTACACAGTTTAATTGTCAAAAACATTTCTATTTCAAGATATTCAGTTTAGTCAAACAGTTCTAATTCAAACAGTTCAGTTAAGCATAAGTATGCAGTTTACTTCGATTTGACCCATAAATAGGACCCTATCAGGTCCCACCACTACGGACCAGAGTTGACCCGGGAACGATGGCAATAAACAGGTACTCCACATTCCTCAAAGCTCATCCATCACTGGAACCTCACCATCAGATTGTTTAGAGTCATCTCCAGGACAATCGTTGTGTATAGGTCTTACCCCTCTGCAGAGGTGGTGTCGGTGTATTTTACGGACCCTGCCGACTGGACAATAAAGAATTAAATGTAAACAATTTTATTTCAGATTATATATATATATATATATATATATATAAAGTGTGCGTATGTGTGTGCGTGTGTGCATATAATATATATATTTATATATATATATATATATATATATATGTGTGTGTGTGTGTGTGTGTGTATAAGAATACAGCGTGGACCTGGGAGTGATTACAATGTAGGAGTACTCCACGTTGCCAAAGCTCCAGCATTACTGGAACCTCACCATCAGATTGTTTACTGATTGGATTTCATATAGCACTAATACCCTTGGGAAAGGTATGAATCTACTTATTCTCCCTCCAGCTATGGGTAAATAGTAGGACAGACAAGGTTCTTCAGCCTTGGTTAGGCAACTAGTCTAGAAGGAAAACTCTGAATTGAAACCTGTTAAACTCCGCTTAAAAATTGACCTTGTGTCATATCCTGCCTGAGCGGAGGGGTTGGTAAATAGTATCAGATTGTTTACTGTCATATCCAGGACACTCGTTGGGGAGTTTTACCTCTCGGCAAAGAAGTAGTCGATCTATTTTACAGCCCCATGCCGTCTGGGCAAAATCGTCTCTGTGTAGCGCTCGGAATTCACAGTCACAGCATTTCCATGATTGTTTTCAAAGAGGTAAGGAGTAATGAAAACAGATTTACCAACTAGACACTAGATCGTCACTTTCAGGCAATGCTTTGGTTTTGTGTACAGTTTTCTTGGATTCTACTAGGCCTAATGTTGATTCACCAAGTCATTGAGGTGAAATGAGCTTATCAAAAAGGCGTTATTTGCCTCAAAAATTGCTTTCAACTGACCTACAAAGTTAAGCCTCTGTGCACAGTCCCTTTGGTTTTAACTGTTGGACAACAACTAATTTGTAGTGGTAAAAATGCAGGACTTCATGCAAAATACGCCTTACTCGTCGATTGCCGATGCCAAGTTTAATGGAATACCTCCAAGCAGATAGATTGGGACTCTGCAGCATAGCTTGTTCGACACGTTCCACATTTTCCAGTGTATTTACCGTTCGTGAGACCCACACAGGTCTTCAATCCAACTGTGTAACTTTTGTTCGAAGTGCATTAACCCAACGTACGATTGGGTGGGAACAGACTGATTTTGATGAATGTTGAAGTGGCACCGAAATACACGCCAATTTTTTTAAGAGACTCGTTAATCTTTACACAATTGTCATAGGCAAACATGCGATATTCTCTCGTCAATAGCACCATGGTCTTACCAGAATAAAAAAAGGAAAGTTGGCGATCATAATCGAGGGTGACCCGAAGGCTCCCTTTTCGATAGCTACTACACCAAGGTGTAGGGGAGGGCGCTACTCTTTTCCCTGGATTGCTCCACTTTACCCTTGATCTGTACCTTATAATGCTGAGTGTTAAGCCAGGAGGCATTAAGTACCATTTTTTGAGTCTTTGGTATGACTCGACCGGGGATTGAACCCACGTCTCCCGGGCAATTGGCGAACACTCTAACTGCTAGACCAATGTCCAGAATAGAACAGAAAATTTTTGAGAAAAACATCCTAAGACCACACGTCCGAAATAATATCTGCCAGACATAAGTCCCCCACCCAGGTGCTGAAGAGTAGAATTTCAAAATTGGTCATCCTCTCTGACCTATTATGTGTCTTGAGTGTGTGTGGGTAGACAGCGTAAAATAATAATTATCTCAAATTCTCTTACACACCTATCACTAGTATTTTCATACGGTTTATGTTCTTTGTGTTCAAACCACCAAAATCAACAGTCATAAGGCAGGATTTTTTTGAAAACCAACATTTTTTGCTTTCTAAATAGTAATTTTGCTATTTTTTTTATATATGCTCGATTGTGTTATTTTTTTGTTCAACGCATTTTACAACAAGTAAAATCCTTAAATGGGAATGTAAGGTCATATTGGAATTTTTATACTGCTCTGCTTGCGAGTATCCGAGCACTTTCTTTAATCGACGTGTTTTGAAGACTGCCTTTACTGTTCTTATCAGTATATATATATATATATATATATATATATATATATATATATGTATATATATATTAGTTTGGTTTGATTTCTTCGTTTAATGGCATATCAACTTCCCAGGATTATTTAATATCATCGCCTTCTTTATAAAAGATCAGTTAGGTTATTATTTAAGCCATAGCTAAGGGGCATAGCGGGAGATTCAGACATTTCCCAAGAGTATTAGACCAAAGGTGAACGTTAGAGAGCGGGTGGCGTTCTAAATCGCTTACTACAATGTTGCAGTCCAGCACGTTAGCCACTACGTCACGGGGACTCCTCCATATATATATATATATATATATATATATATATATATATATGTGTGTGTGTGTGTGTATGTGTGTGTGTGTGAGAGAGAGAGAATCTCAATCACTGTATCACTATTTATATTTATCAATATATCAGTTTATTCTCGATTCTCCACACAACTCATTTGAATCCGTCAATTAATATCTTCTATCGATCGATTTATCTATTTCTTTTGGCATTTATTTAAGTCAACTCTTTTTTTTCTCTATTCAGAAATACCAGTACATTAGTTTATCTATCCTATGTTAAATGGAAGATATTCGCGTGTTCATCAGGCACCAAAGTGTTTTCTTTTTGTTAAATTCGCTGGTATCTGTCTTGAAGAAGAGAATTTGAATTCAATATTTTCAATATACAAGGTGTGATGGGTACATTAAAAATTCATCCATTACACAGTGATGTCTGAGGCTCGTTGAAAAAGTTCTAAGCCTCACCCCGAAAGACTAATTAGAGCTACAAATGTCTGTTGTGGCTACACTCTACCACTTCTTATAAAACTAGAAAACCAAATTTAGTTTCCTGTTTTAATTTCTATGCAGATGAGAGGGGTGCTGAATATCTTAAGATGGACAAAACAGAGGACCAGGCATACATAAATGTTCGGTTTGGTTTTATGGCATATCAAGCTTTATAGCTTATTTAATGCCGAAGTCATTTTTATACATATGAACAGTTCTATTTCCAACAATTCACTTTAGTATATGAATAGAGTCTTGGTGTCAAAAAGCATTCTATTTAAAAAAAATTAGCTTAACTTAAGTTTACAGTTTAAATATAGTTTAACTTTTTTATTTCAAACAATTCAATTTAGTATTAGGACATAGTTTAGTTCTATTTCATCCATAGATAAGGGGGGTGTCCTCGTGGTGTAATGGTTAAAGCGATGGACTGCGGAATCGTTGTACGCGGGTTTGTACTCCAGTCGCGCTATTACGTTCACTTTCGGGCAAATACCCTTGGGAAAGGTATGAACCCCCTTATCCTCCCAGCTATGGGTTAAATAGTACCACTACTGTTCTTCTAGGAGAATGGCTTTGGCATTAAATAACCTAAAAAGAGTTGATATGCCATTAAACAAAGAAACCGAACCGAACCATAGATAAGACCACTCCGGGTCAAAGTAAACCTGGGAGTGATGACAATAAAGAGTATTCCGCATTCCCGAAAGCTGTGGCATGACTGGAAACTCATTATCAGATCGTTTAGTGTCCTATAGAGGACACTCGTTTGGGATCGGGTATAATCCCGCTGCAGGGGTGCAGTCGGTATATTCAACAGACCTAGCCGACCGGGCAATACACAGTTAAATGTAAAAGCAGTTTCTGTATGCGAGTGTATGTGGGTGCGTGGAGAGTTGTAATACAACGAAACAGTCTGTCTGTGGATATATATATATATATATATATATATATATGTGTGTGTGTGTGTGTGTGTGTGTGTGTGTGTAGTGTGTGCATATATATAAGTATTCAGTTTAAAGGCAGAAACAGTAAACTTTAGTGACCACGGTTTAGTTCTATTTGACTCATAGATATGACCATATCAGTTGCTACAACTCCGGGCCAGAGTGAACCTAGAGGCGATTACAATGAAAAGGTACTCCGCATTCCCCAAATCCCCAGCATTGCTGGAACCTCACCATCAGACTTTTTTGTGTCATACTGTTATATAATTGCGTCATGATTTTTTTATATTATCATTTTTCGTTGGTTATATCTTATCATTCGTTTTAGTTAGGCTTAGAACTATTCAGCTTTGTGAACGTGTAGGTACACACATTGAGCGCTGGTGTTCACGCTCGAGCGTGGAGGATTTGACAATCGCAGATGTCATCATAAAAACCCCAGATAAGAAATGAGACTGGGGTGTGAATGACGTTATGGCCGGAAGCAATGGGCTGAGAATTGGGGTAATTTTTTAAAAAGGCTGCTAGTTGAGATTTGAAGCTGGATGAGGCGAGTCCAGTTGGTGGCCTACGGGATGCGCCGCGCGTTTTTTGGGTCATATCAGAAAAACAGAACTCAACCTAGTCGCCTGGTGCTGTGTTATATAATTGCGGAATGATTTTTTTTTATATTATCATTTTTCGTTGGTTATATCTTATCATTCGGTTTAGTTAGGCTTAGAACTATTCGGCTTAGTGCACGGGTAGGGGCACACATTGAGCGCTGGTGTTCACACTCGTGCAGGGAGGATGTGACAATCACAGATGTCATAATGAAAATATATCCTTCCTTTTCCACCATCTCGTTTTTGACCTGTAAATCTTGTCAGGAAACAACTCACTATTAAAACAATCAACCGGAATTCCAAATTATTTTACAACACTATAAGTTTGTTTCATCTATCTTCTTCTGGAGAACCTGCATATAAATCACGTTTCGCATAACGCTGAAAAAGTGCAAATTTTAATTACTTGAGCACTCTGGCGAAGGAATTGTCGGCTGCCGCTAGTGTAATGCAAAGCTCTTCGAAAGAGTTGAGAACTCTGGTAGCCGATAGGGTATAAAAAAATGTAAACAAAGGCGGCTGCTGCTGTTGCTAAATAAAAATACCTTAAAATTTCCTTAGCCAACGTGGTCCGCTTGGTGGCCGAGAGGTCTGAAACTTAGTCTAACTTAAAGTTGGACGGGTTTCGATCCCGGCTTCGAGTGTCCAGCGTGTCTAGCCACACTGAAGAGTTCTGATAGAACGAAACAGTCTGCCTGTGGATGACAAAATATATATATATATATATATATATATATGCACGTGTGTGTGTTCTTTAGCTGTTCAAATCTAATCACTCCACTGATATACTTATTCTCTTTTATCTATCTAAAAAAAAAAAACCAACCTGTTTAACACGATCTGCCTGGCTTTCTTTAAATCTGTCTAGATAAAGATAAATAAATTGACTGATAGATAGATAGATGGATGGATAAAAATAGCTTTCAATCGGATTTAGTATAATCATAACTACGTTTTCAATCAATTCTTACCAATCGAAATATTGAATTAGCAAGTGCGCTATATCCGGCTTTCTCTCACTCTCTATCTCTCTCTTATATATATATATATATATATATATATATATATATATATATATATATATATATATATATATAAAACTGATAATATCTAGCAAGTTAGAGATCATTATGAACTCTATACCTCACTAGTCAGTTATCTAATTACCTGACTTACTCAGTCTGCTAATATCTATCTATCTATCTGATAAAAACAAACTTACTAGCAACCATAGCACATATTTTATCTCTCTAGTCAGATATCTTACGATAATGCTAGCTCAAATATATATATATATCACAATAGTCATCTACAGACAGATCTGTTTCGTTCTATCAGAACTCATCAGTGTGGCTAGAGAGTATCTTCCCGTAGCTGGGATCGAAACCCGGTTGATTCAAACGCCAAGCCGAAGCTTCTAACCATTCAGCCACGAGGAGACATTAGCTGCGAAGTAAATTTTAAATGGTTATGAATCACAATTAGTATTGTTTACATACATCCATTCAACGGTTACCGAGACCTCAATTCATCTACGAAGAGGCTTGCAATAAACGCTAATTGCAACACGATTACTTCTTCGCCAGAGAACTCGACCCTACGGGGGTAGGGGAGTATATATATCTCAATATATATATATATATATATATATATATATATATATATATATATATATATATATTTATATGCGTCCGTGCGTGTATCTCTATACTATCTATATAGCCAGCTTAAATCTATCCCGCTAACCAGTTATTTTTCTATATATTAAGTTGATAACTATTTATATCAATATATACCTATCTTGGTTGTTCAAATACATTTATTTATCTATATAGTTAAGTCAGATCTATCTCTCTATTTGTGCCAATAGCTTAATATCTATCTAACAACTAATTCATCTGACTGATAGACTAACGCCTTCTTACCTTTTATAAAGACAGTGGCACGCAAATTAATAAACAAACGGGCTACTAAACAAAGAGAGTCGAACAAATTCAGTCGACGTTGCTCGAAGCCATTGTCTGTTTCGTGACCAGCAACTTTTTTTCCTTTGAATTTTCCTGTATATATAGTTTTGTTTGAATATTGTCTCCGACGCACGTCTTACTTTTAAAATCTACACCGCTATTGGCTACTTTTTACCAACCTGTTTACATCTTCAAAATATTCAGTCGTTTGTAATTTCGTGTATATATATATATATATATATATATATATAAGCATGTTTGATTAAATAATAAAGACACATTTTGTGTATATAATTCTATTAAGATCCTTTCAAGTTTCCTGATAAGTGTCTTCGTCTTAGGTAAAGATTGCTGGATGAATTTACCAAAATCGTTCCAAGCTCTTTCGAACCTTTCATCGGCCATCATCAGATGCTGCTCGCATGTGTAAAGGGTGTTTTTTTTCAAGAGGTTTTCGAAAGAGTTTTTAAAGATTTTTAAAATATTACAAAATTACGTAGACGCAAGGTTTGATAAAACTGTGATGCTGGTGACATCTTACGAATTTAAAACAAAACGCAATTACCGGAAATAGAATATCATCAAGAAAAATAAAATAATAATTTGAAAAAAAGACCAAAAGAATTTCTACACATTGTTGCTATTTTTAAAATTAATTTTATTGATTCAAGGTATTTTTTTTACTAGTAGAACTTGGAGGATTTGTTGTCGTAGCTGATTAATTTCATCTGCTATTATAGTGCAAACAACCCCTAATGATGGCCTATGAAAGGTCTGAAAGCGCTCGAGACAATTTTGATAAATTCTTCCACCAATTCCAACCTGACATCAAGACGCTTATCAGGAAACATGAAAGGTTCTTAATAAAAATATGTAGACAAAATGTGTCTTTATTATTTAATCAAACATGCTTAAATGAAAGACTTCTTCCCAACTACACCCACACGTACACACACACACACACACACACACACATATATATATATATATATATATATATTGTGCCATGTTTAAACTTTCGTCTAAATGTTAGGAAAATGAAGATAACAGTTTATCAGATATATTTACCAAACTTGCATGAAAATATGTTGAAATACTACTGATTAGATTGATTTTAAGAAATCGCCATTGGCTTCAGTAAAAGCCTTCAGACGACTTCGGAATCTCCGGGAATTCTTTCTAGCGATCCCTTTGTTTAAATTGGTAAATGCTGACGTTATTCTTGCCTTCAGTTCATCTTTAGTATTGCACGGTGTTTGGTTTGACTCTCACCCAAAATCTTCCAACACATATTGGATTGATATCTGCGGAGTTAACCAGCCATATTTAGAGGTGATGTAGTGAAAGAAATATTCTCATAGACTAGACTACTTTCTCCTGCCGGTGTGACGAGGTGTAGAGTCCTGTAACCTGAAGTAGGATCCACTAGCAGCCACCCTCACGACCTAGAGGAGCACTACCTCTTACAGGCACTTGATGAAGACCTCTGGGTTGCGTAGGTGTCCATGTGAATTAATATACATATTTACCAACCCCTCCGATCGGGGAGGATATGACACAAGGTCAGTTTTTAAGCGGAGTTTAACAGGTTTGAATTCAGAGATTTCCTTACCAAGGCTGAAGAACCTAGCCTGCCCAACTATTTACACACAGCTGGAGAGAGAATAATTGGATTCATACCTTTCCCAAGGGTTTTAGTGCTATGTGAAATGCAATCAGTCTCGTCCAGGATTTGAACTAGAGTCGCCATGTCCATTTCCTACGACGATAACCATTACACAGCGGGCACCTCCATGTGAGTTAATATATGGAAGCATATCGTAACCGCTAGTTGTAACCAACCAGAACACCATAATGTGAATTAGTCGCTTGGTTTTTATCAATATGAATATATATCTGTCGTTAGCTTGTCAACCAGACACTCAGAAATCTTCGTATTGGAACTTCGATGTGAATGCCGTCAATACAGTATGGTTATATAGCCGTGATGAATGATTAAACCATCTTGGAGTTGAAGGAAGAGAAATGCCACGGCTTTACACATCTCACGCTTTATTCTTGAAAGGGGTCATAGCTATCGCATGTGTGAGAGAACCAAGGAGACGTAAGAAGATGAAAATAGACAGCCATACTGACCCGTAACTTCTCTTGAAAATACCACGCTGAGTTATCTTCAAGACCTTATATCTGTGTCCTTTCTTTTTCCTGGCAAAGAAATCAGTGCGGGCCATTGCCCCGCCGGATGCCTGGCGACCAGTCTCAGTGACTGATCGTATCTAGCCCCAATACTCCAGATTGAAAACTGTCCCCAGCAAGACTTCCCGTATCTGCTAATGACCATGTATATATAATTTTACAGCGGCCACGTATTTTGGTTGTCACCCACGTGGCATGCTTCCGCTTATTTACATGGTGCATCCTATAATCATATTGTTTACACAGTTGAAACATTCGGCTCTGTCAAAGGTCAATATACAACAACATACTCTTTCCAAATTTCTTGAATAGTAAATTGCGTCACAGAGAGTTCTAATCTGAACAGTTTGCAGCATTATAGATAAAATCTGAAAGAAAAAGTAAGCATGATATGAATAATTAAAAATGACAGCAGTTTACCTATTGTATATTGTATGAGTTGATTTTTGTACCTGGATGTGTATCTACTATTGTTTCGGAATATACATCGATCAATATTAAATCATTTAGGTTATGCTATTCCCCATCGGTCTCTGTCTCTCTCTCTCTATATATATATGTATATTTGTGTGTGTGTGTGTGTGTGAGTACTTACCAACTCCTTCGAATGACTTACATGCGCGACACAAGGTCAATTTTTAAACCGTATTCAACAGGTTTGAATTCAAGATTTTCTTTTCCGTAGACCGGTCGCTACACAAATGTTAAACTGAGTAGTCTGACCTACTATTTATCCCAAGCTGGAGAGAGAACAGTTGGATTCATATCTTTTCCAATGGTATAAGCGTTATCGAAATACAAACTGCCTAGTTCAGGATTTGAACTCGAGTATTCGTCTCCATTTCCTATGATGATAGTCATTACACTAGAAGCACCCCCACACACATATATATATATATATATATATATATATATATGTTATGGGGACATATCCTACCATACCCCAAAGATTGACTCGTCCAACCTAAACATGTTCTCCGAGCTTAGCTCACTCGGGGGAGACAACTTCTCGTTTCTTACGAGACATTTGACAGACGGACTGCAAGCCGAGCACGGCTAGTAATTTCTTTGTAGGATTTCCTTTTTCTGCTAATACAATAAAGTTTACCTACCACCCATTGTTTTGGTTGTTTTTCTACCGGTCTTATCTGAAGACCACAACAATATATATATATATATATATATATATATATATATATATATTGTGTGTATGTATGCGTCTGTATGTGTGATTGTGTACAGAAAATTGAATAATAAAGATAAAAATATTAATAATTATAATATTACATTTTTAAAGAATTAAAAAAGAGTATCGTAGAAGAGCCAGAAAATTACTTGAGACAAAACTATCTTGCAGGAACCTTGTCAAAAGAATAAATACTTTGGCTGTCCCCCTTGTAAGATACTCGGGACCATTCTATACTTGGACGACAGAAGAACATAAACAGATGGACCAGAGAACAAGAAAAATAAGGACTATGTATAAGGCACTACATCCCAGAGATGACGTTGACAGACTATAAATGTCAACAAGAGAAAGAGGAAGAGGACTTGCCAGCATTGAAAACCGCGTGGACATATAAGTACAATGACTTGAAGTCTACATACAAAAGCACGAAGGAAGACTGAATACCAGCACCAGAAAAAATACTAACGGCATGTAAACCAGCAGAACGACAATAATCAGAAAACAAAAGCGGGAAGACAAACAAGCCTGTGGACGTTTTAAACGACTAACACGCGACATGCCACACGATAAAACGTAGATGTGGTTAAGAAAAAAGAAATGTTAAGAGAGAAATTGAATCTCATCAAAAATCAGAACAATACAACGCCATAAGGACTAACCATATCAAAGCAAGAACAGATAAGACACAAGAAAACAGCAGATGTTGGTGAAAGAGACAAAACGACCAATCATATAATAAGTGAATGCAGCAAATTAACACAGAAGGTGTATTAGACTAGACAAGACTAGGTTGGCAAAGTGATCCACTGGGAATTGTGTAAAAAATTGAAGTTTGACCATACTAACAAATGTTATTTGCGCAACCGAGAATCTGTCCTAGAGAATGACACCCACAAACTCTGATGTGATTTTGTGAAACAAACGGATCACTTTGTAACATACCTATACGTGAATATGTGAAACGTACATACAATGTTCATAAAATGTTCATATATAACATAGAACATAGGTATCCCGAAACACGAAAAACACTTACGATTTCTAAGTTCATGTACGAAACTTTTTATTACCTTTGAGTTAAAAGGTTTTTCGACATAAGGAGAGAGATACCATCTTTCTATACTGACTTTTCCATCTCCCCCAAATCACGTGCGACACCTGCCTCAAGGCCTCGGCGAGCGAGCGAGGTCAACCTTCTTCCTCCGAGGCAGAACTCAACTCAACTAACTGACTTTTCTCAAATCTCAGCCCACGCTTCCAGTGCGTAACGTCACTTACATCCCTGGTCACATCCACTATCTGGGATTTTTATTGTGACATCTCTGAATGACACGTCCGCTCCGCACGCGCGTGTGAACACCTGCGGTCATGTTTGCACCTAACTAACCCTAACAAAAACCCTCGGCCATTATATTACAACTTAATCTCTGCCAGACGACTAGACTTTCTAATAATCAACAAAAGAGAGAACTTGCAGAAGTGAGGACTTTGCTATCCCAGCGGTCCACAAAGTTAAAATTAAAAAATGCAAAAAGAGAGATAAGTACCTTGAATCTGCTAGGGAATTGAAAAGACTGTGGGACATGAAAGTGACCAATTGTAATTTTTTTTCTCTTGGTACAGTCACCAAAGGATTGATACAGGGACTGGAGGACTTTGAAATAACAGGACAGGTGGAGATTGTCCAAACTACAGCATTGTTGAAATCGGCCAGCCAGAATACTGAGAAGAGTCCTGGATACATGAGGTCACTTGCTGTCACTCAAACTCCTTTGGAAAACCATTAGCTAACGCTGAAGAGAAAAACTCTCATTAAGAGTATAAGACTAGACACGAATGGGTGGGAAAGGTGATATACTGGGAACTGTGCAAGAAATTTAAATATGACCATACGAACAAATGATATATGCACAGCTCTGAATTCGTCCTGAAGAATGAGACGTACAAGCTTCTCTGGGATTTTGAGATAAAAACGGATCCCCTAATCTCGGCCAGATTACCAGACATAGTGATGTACCATTGCCATATACACGAATATGCGAAATGGACATATAATGTTCATATATATATAACATAGAACATAAGATCTCGAAATTCGAAAAACACGTAATGACTTCTTTGTTCAGGTACGAAACTTTTTATTACCTTTGAGTTTAAAGGTTTTTTGACATAAGGAGAGAGAGGCACAATCTCTCTATTCCGGCCTTTTCATCAGCCCCCACCATCTCATGTGACAACTGCCCAAGGCTTCTGCGAGCAAGCGAAAGTCAACCGTCTCTTCCAGTGTCTAGCCTCAACTCTACTCTTTCTTCAAATTCCCCAAATCCTCCGCGCGCTTCCGGCGCGTGGCGTCATCCGCACTCTGTAACCCCGTTTCCCATCTCGGGCTATTGTGACATCTTTGAGTGACACGTCCGCTCCATTCGAGCGCGTGAACACCTGTGTTAATGTTGCACCTAAGTAACCCATGTGTTGAGCCAAAAGGTTCTCAGACTAACTAAACCCAAAGCATTAAAACCGAAATACCTCGGCCATTGTGTTATAGTGATAGTCAACAGAAAAGTGACCCCCCCTGCCGAATATAAATAGGACTTTGCAGTTCCGGGTGACCACAGAACAAAATTCAAAGAAAACGAAATGAGTGATTGGTTACAAGACCTTGCTAGAGAACTGACAAAAAAACTATGGAACTTAAAAGAGACAGTGATACCAATTGTAACTGGTGCACTCGGCACAGTCACCAGAGAATTAGACCAGGACGGAAGAACTTTGAAATAAGATGATGAGTGGAGACTTTCCCAACTACAGCATTAATAAGATGGGCCAGAATACTGAGGCAAGTTCTGGGGACCTGAGGAGACTTGCTGTCAGTCAAACTCCACAGAGAAACTATCAGTTAAATCTGGTGTGAAAATCCCCCCCAAAGCGAAATATAACTGTGGGCAGAAAAAGAGCCTATTATTATTATTATCATTATTATTACTATTATTATTAAATACGAGTACTTACTGAATTAAATATGTATTAGAGAAAGATACTTGAAACCAATGCGAACAAATTGTTTGTATCAAATTTCTGTATCAAATAACCCATAAGGTGATGATATTCACTTAAACATATAAACAGAATTATATATAATTGGACCTATTGATTTACGCAAATTCTTTTAGCTAATTTGAATTCAAAGTTTTTTTTTTCTCTTTTACGTACTGGAGCTGTAGAATACACCGACTGCTTCTTTGCAGTGGGGTAAGTCCCCCGCCACGCCCAGCAAGTGTCCTGGATATGGCACTAAACAATCTGATGGTGAGGTTTCAGTAATGATGGAGCTTTGGATAATGTGGAGCACCCCTTCATTACCATCGGTCCCAGGTCCTCTCTGGTCCGGAGTAGTAGCACTTGAGAGGGTCCGATCTCTGGGTCAAATAGAACTGTTGAACATTTAAACTGTGTATTTATGCTAAACTGAATTGTTCAAAATTTTTACTTTTAACTGTGTGTAAACAAAAAAACTGTTTGATTGTTACTTTGGGTTTGATGGCATATCAACCTTTGTAAGTTATTTAATGCCAAATCAATTTTGATACAGATAAACAGTTTTATTTCAAATAATTCAGTTTAACATAAATATACAGTTGTAACATAGCCAGATACAGATACGTGAAATAGACATATTCATACCGGTACGCAAAACGTTCATAATGTCCATAACGCACATATATAGATAACATAGGAATCCCGAAACACGAAAAACACTTACGACTTCTCAGTTCAGGTACGAATCATTTTATTACCTTTGAGTTAAAAGGTTTTTCGACATAAGGAAGAGAGAGGCACAATCTTTCTATGTCGACATTTCTATCTGCCCCAACACGCGTGGCACCCGTAGCGCACAAATTCGTCTCGCCTCGCCCAGGTGTCAATCTTAACTAACTGACTTTTCTCAAATCTCAGCCTACGCTTCCGGTGCGTGACGTCACTCACATCCCTGGTCACATCCACTATCTGGGATTTTTATTGTGACATCTTTGAATGACACGTCCATTCCGCGCGCGTGCGTGAACACCTGTGCCCATGTTTGCACCTAACTAACCCATGCGCTAAGCAAAAGGTTCTCAGCCTAACTAAACCGAAAGGCAAGATATATAAAACGAAGTCCCTCGGCCATTATATTACACAGTTTAATGGTCAAATATATTTCTCTTTCAAGCTATTCGGTTTAATCAAACAGTTCTAATTCAAACAATTCAGTTTTGTATGAGTATAGTTTTTTCTAGGCACAATTAAATATCAAGACATTTCTATTTCATACAATTCAGTTTAGTTCAAACATTTCAGTTTAGCGTAAGTACAGTTTCAATGCTAAAAATAGTTCTATTTCGAACAATTCAACTTAGCATACAAAAATTGTTCCATTTAAAAAAAAAATTAGTTTAGTGTAAGTACGGAGTTTAAAAGTCTAAACTATTTAAAGCAATTCAGTTTAGAATAATCAACCTTTGTAGATTATTTAATGCCAAACAATTCAATTTAGCATTTTTAAGCTATTCAGTTTAGTATAAATGAGGTTTTTGTTTACACACAGTCAAATATCAAAACAGTTCTATTTCAAGCAATTCAGTTTAGCATAAGTAGGTTGTTTAGTTTTACTTGACCGACAGATAAGAGCCTATCAGATGTTACGACTCCGAGCCAGAGTGGACCTGGGAGCGTTGGTAATAAGGGGGTACTCTGCATTCCCCTAAGCTCCAGCCTTAGTGGAACCTCATCATCAGATTGTTTAGTGTTATATCTAGGACACTCATTGGGGGGATGGCTTTTACCTCTCAGCAAAAAGCAGTCGGTGTGTTCTACAGCCAGCTGTAGCCTGGGCAACAAAATGAAATTAAACAATGTACTCATTCAAACTTTAGTTGCTTGGAATAGAACTGTTTGGTCATTTAATTGTGAGTAAACAAATGTCTGACGTTTAATTGAACTCTTAGAGATATAGCAATAGTTGGAACCATTTAACTTTGTGGGTATGCTAAACTGAATTGTTTGAAAAAAAAACGTGTTATCATCATCGGGTAGGATTTGAACTCGGGTTGTCGGGTTTATTTCTCAAATCGTTAATGACTACATCACCAATGCTTCCAAAATTGTGACGTAAAACCTACATAGTCATGTTGTATCATTAGTTACTGCTGGGGTGCCCTTGATTAGTGATAATGATGTTCAAAGAAGGTTGATATACAATTCAACAAAATAACCCAGAAGCCCATTGGCATAATGGCTACAGTGTTCGCTAATGGTCAGGGAGACCAGGGTTCAATCCAAGGTCGGGTTATACCACAGACTAAAAAAATGGTACTTGTTGTCTCTTTGTTATTTCTCTGCACTATAAGGGTTGGATAAAGGGTAGGAGGAGCAATTCAGGGGAAAGAAGTAGAGTACTCCCTGACACCTCAGTGTTGAAGTTATTTAAAAAAGAGCCTACGGTCAACCAACTGACGATATATATATATATATAGTCATCCACAGAGAGATCTGTTTCGTTCTATCAGAACTCACCAGTGTGGCTAGACAGTATCTCCCCGTAGCTGGGGTCGAAACCCGGTTGACTCAAACGCCAAGCCAAAGCTTCTAAACATTTAGCCACGAGGAGATATTAGCTACGAAGTACATTTTAAACGGTTATTAATCACAATTACTATTGTTTACATACATCCGTTCAACAGCCGCCGAGATCTCAATTCAAATACGAAGAGACTTGCAAAGACGCTAATCGCAACACGATTAATTCTTCGCCAGAGAACTCGACCCTACGGGGGTAGGGGAGTATATATATATATATATATGTATATATATATATATATATCGTTCTTCATAGGGTATATCTTTCCCCATTTTTTCTCACAATGATAGGGGGATAAAAGAGGGAAACATAGGTCGATATATATATATGTATATATAACGATTCTTCGGCTCTGAAACTATGTCCAAACCCAGGTTGATCTTCTACTGGAAGCTTTTTCAGTGATACAGCTGCTGTTGTCTTCGCAGTCGCAGATCAGTTTATTTGTTTATTTTTGGTTTCAAGAAATGACACAACCCATGACATAAAAATGGTTAATAGTCTTTTTATTTCCTGTGCACAAATGTCTTTTTCGATATGTTTATGCATCTACAAAGCTAATTATTCATTTACTAATTTTCTTTTCTTGTGATTTAAACAAGGACTTATAAAATTTCTACTGTTAGCGATTGCATGCTCATATAACATTATAAGTATATACGTATATGAATATATATATATATATTGTGACGGTGCATTAATATTATTCTCAAGACGAGAGTTTATTTAAACGCGCGTGTGACGTCGGGGCAGTCTGGCACTTGATCCCTCGTAAAATAAGTCCTAGTCAAGACTCCTGTTTCGGACATAAGATAACTGGCAAATAATGTGGGGGTTAATTTGGGGCTAGACTCAGCCCGACGCAGACAAGGGGAATTCCAATTTCACGTTACACATACCCACCAAGTCACTTCCTTTTCCTACCCCTTCGGATAACGGAAAGCATGGACATCTAGGTTAAGACAAAATATTATTCACTGCAGTCGGAAATTCCAATTTTCCGTATAATGTTTTTAAGGCGAATACGACATTTAGCGAGAATAAATGAAGGCGAACGAAGCTGAAAAACATAAATGCAAAAGAAGGCAACTCGACAGATGAACAACATAACGAATATATTTCAACATAAGGGAACATTTAAACTATAACAAAATCTTGATTCGTGAGGACCAAAAAAATATTTAAGGTGCCGGCTATATTACACCAGCAGACAGTCTTAAACGCAAATGTCTCTCTCGACAATCCTTTTCTTCTTTTCTTTCTTTCCTTCTTTCTTTCTTTTCATTTCTGAATGCATATAATTCTTTATATTTTTCTTTCTTTAACTTGAGAGAGTGCATATAATTTCAATATTTAGGATGGGTAGAAGAAAAAACAGTTTTAAGTTATACTTAGTTTTCGAAGGTTTTACTTCTTAGATTCCTTTCTTTTACGGGCGAGCGGCATTCTGTAGAATCTGGCAGAAGACGATTCTGTTATCTTCTGTCCAAAGATTCTGTTCTACTCTTTCCCCAGAGCTTTGGCTAATAAATCAGCACGTCTTTCCACGCCGACTTCTGTCCTAAAACTAAAAATCACTCTCCAAATTTCCTCTATTTTTTTTGGCGCGAAGGGCTCTGGCCAATCATTTGGCCTCTTTCTTCCTCCACCTCATCCGGTCATCCTAATCCTTCGGGCAACTACAATGACCTATATCCCGTTCTCTGTCCAACCAACTTGGGGTTATGGAGTGCAGATAGCTTGACCTGCATTTTAACTGCCTCAGCGGTCAGTCGCTGGGCTTGTTTGTTCAAACACAGAAGGGAAAGGGAAATTAAATCTTACTTTTCCCCTCTCAGGGGCATACCACGTCACAATATATATGTATATATATATATATATATATATATATATATATATATATATGTATGTGTGTGTGTATGCATATGTGTGTATGTGTGAATATATATATATATACATTGAGAGCAGTATTAAACAAGTCCTGGCGACAACACCCCACGAGACTCCAACTATACGGACACTTGCCCCCCATCACAAAAACTATACAAGTTCGACGAACCAGACACGCAGGACACTGCTGGAGAAGCAAGGACGAGCTCATAAGCGATGTACTCCTGTGGACCCCCGCACATGGATGTGCAAGAGTGGGACGACCAGCACGAACCTACATACAGCAGCTGCGTGAGGACACAGGATGTAACCCTGAAGACCTGCCGGAGGCGATGAATGATAGGGAGAAATGGCGAGAGACGGTCAGGGATATCCGCGCAGGCGGCGCGACATGATGATGATGATGACATTTATTTTATATTTTATTCTTTTAAATATCCTATCAGCGTCCAAAGACAGTGGCTCTGGATTATTCGTTACATAGAATATATGAGGGTAATCATATAAATCTATGGGAGTGCTCAATGTATGGCTATTGTTAGTTCCCTATTTATTCGCTGGGGTTTAACAAAATTCATATTCAGAGCGTATATAGTAAAATTTGATGGAGACTCAAACTCGGTTAAGTCGTCATAATAAATTGATTTCAGCGGAGAATATTACTATACTCTCCGTCTCGTCAGATGACTATTTACATACTTCTCTCGAAGACGCAGAGTAGCAAATGTGGAGTTACAGTTCGTATTCAGAAGATAAAATAAAAGAATTAAAAAAAAAATAAATAAATTTAAAAAATAAAAATAAAAGAAAAACATAAAAAATAAGACTAAAAATGGAAATCAAATTACAAATTATTTAATTCATAGGCGTGGGCAGCGGGGGTCAAAATGTTAGGTGTTAGAACGATTAAGAAACAGCAGTGGAATTAATCTACCGGTCAACCCCTCCCATTTTGTGCTCTTGTAGGGGGGGTTTCGTAGCAGGTGTGATTGTCCGAGCAGACGAAGATCGTATAACATGTTTTATTGAATTGTTAGTTATACATAGCAATACTTGAAATCATTTACATTTGTTATCTTTTGCTAAATTGAATTGTAAGAAGTAGAACTGTTTGATTATCTTATTGTATTAACAAAATGTGTTTACAAAGCATATACGTGAAATATGTGTAAAAACAGGATTTGGCATTAAATAACCAACAATGGTTGGTATGCCATAAAACCTAAGCAAACCGAGCCAATCAAAAACATTATAAGTTTAATGATTATGAGCCTAAGTGACCCTTTTTTCTTTTTTGTTGGGTAAATACCATTATAGCTTCGACAAGATTTAATTGCCCACTGTAGCGACAGAGTTAGTGAAACAATCGATACTCACTAGTCCTCAAACAAAGTGTACCTTTTCCAGCGGACCCTCATGATCTGCGTACCAATCATTAGTCTACTGATTACAATCTTAAGTAGGCGACCATAACCTTTGGGCTTTTTACCACACGTGCCTAAACCTGATAAACATCTAGAACATCTTTTTCTGTTGACAACATTAAATACAGATCGCAGATTTCATTTTTGTATATTATTCCTATTTACCCAACCACTCCGTTCGGGTAGGATATGACACAAGGTCAATTTTTTAAACGGAGTTTAATAGGTTTGAATTCAGAATTTTTCCTTCTCCTTGACTAGTTGCCCCGCCATGGCTGAAGAACACAATCTGCCCTACTGTTTAGCCATAGCTGGAGGGAGAATAATTGGATTCATACCTTTCCCAAGGGTATTAGTGCTATGTGAAATGCAATCAGTATCGTCCAGGATTTGAACTCGTGTCGGCGTGTCCATTTCCTACCATTACACCACGGGAACCTCCATTTTTGCATATAATAACTATGATTTGTTTCCCAACAACAACCCTTTCAACAAAGTGTATATGAAAAGGGTTAATAATATTTTCATTTCGTGTTCAGCTCTGCAGTTCTTGATATCGTGATAGGTCTACAAAGCTAATTGTTCATTTTATAATTGCCTTTTCAGAGAACAACTCTCTGAATAATTGAACTGCCAAATGCCTTCTCTAAACAAATTGACATAGAATAGATTCAGACTTGAATGAAAGTGTGTAATATTTGACTGATGGGAATCGATTTTTTTTTTCTTAGCACGATTTTATTTGTGTAAACAATGAAAAAAATCAATCCCCTCTAAAATATAATAGCCCATTCGGTTGGGTCCGGTACAATACACTGACTACACATCTGCAGACGGGTAAGATCCCCACCCCAATAGTGTCCTGAATATGATACTAAACAGTCTGATGGTGAGATTCCAGCAATGCTAGAGCTCTGGAGAATGCAGAGCAACCCTTCATTGCCATTGCTCCCAGGTCCACATAGGCCCGGCGTGGTAGCACCGGATAGGGCTCTATCTATAGGTTAAATAGAACTAACGGCATACTTATCCTAAACTGAATTGTTTGACTAAACTGAATAGCTTGAAATAGAAATGTTTTTGACTATTAAACTGTACTTACATTTAAACTGCGTGTTTATGCTAAACTGAAACCGTACTTATATTTAAATTGCGTGCTTATGCTAAACTGGATTATTTGAAATGGAACTGTTTTTTGACATTGAAACTGTACTTACAATAAACTGATTTGTTGAATATAGAACTGTTTTGAGATTTAACGGTAGAACTGCTTCACTAAACTGAATATATTGAAATAGAAATGTATTCCCATTTAAACTGTGTACTTATGCTAAACTGAATTGTTTGAAATTGAATATTTTCATAAAAGTGGATTTGGTGTTAAATAACCAACAAGGTTCATACGCCATAAAACCCAAACAACCAACCAACCAACCAAAATATATATTTAAAAAAAAAAGTTTAATGCTAATCTGAATTGCTAAATATTTTTTTTTAATTTTCAAAAAAATCGTCAATGTTATGGTATTATGATTTTACTATCGAAAGTAATGAGTTCAAATCTTGGACAAGGCTGACTGCATTTCATATAGCACTAATACGTTTTGGAATGTCATGAATCCAGTTATTCTCCCTCCAGCTATGGGTAAGTAATAGAGCAAACAAGGTTCTTTATTTTTGGTTGGGCAACCAATCTAGGAGAAAGAAAACTGTATTCAAATCTACTAAATTCCGCTTAAAAATTGATGTTGTGTCACTGCCTGCCCGTGCGAAGGAGTTGTTGAATACATATATTTTTTTTTTAAATAAGACATCTTTTTTGATTTATGAGAAGGAAATCAGAACTTTTCACGTTTTAATTTATTTGTATTTTTCTTTTCACAATTATATTTTAACTTAAACATTTTCCCCAATATATATATATATATATATATATATATATATATATATCGGTTTCATTTGATTTCTTTCTTGAATGGAAAATCAACCTTCGCAGGATATTCAATACCAAAGCTATCCTTATTAAAAACAGTTTAACCAATAAATATAAATATGGTTTAACCCAGAAATATCATTAAACCCATCGCTGAAGGTTCGAGCTTTTTATAAGGTTATTAGTTCGAAAATAAATGTGATAGAGCGACTGCACTTCAAACTCGTTTACTTCAAGGCCATAATTCAGCACGTTAGCCATTACACCACGTAGTGACAACCATTTCATATAAAGGGTGAAATGGTTCAATTGTCGCCTAAATTACGCAAAAATTAATAGCACTGACGTCTCACAACCAGTCATATTTACTAAAATTACATGAAAATATGTACAAATACTTTTGATTAGATTTATTCTAAATAGCCATTAGCTTCAACCAGGATCTCTTGACAACATCAGAATCTCCTGGAACACTTTTCGTCGGTCTCGTTCTTTAAATTGGTAAACGCTGACGTTATCTTTACCTTCGGTGCATCTTTCGGGTTTCAGGGAGTTTTGTTTGTCACTCGCTGTAATGCTCCCAACACATGATCAAGGAGTATGCAATCTGGAGAGTTAGGCGGTCAGCTCTTGTAGCCAACCCAGGGTTTTCCTGCCTGTGTGACATCACGTAGGCTAATTCGGAGGTGATGTGGGAAGATGAATTGGAACATAACGTCAACATTACAAGTGACCACCCAAATGCCATGATGAGGACTGGGTGTTATGTAAAACAATTTAAGTGATTAATTACTTATATCAATTGTTTCATTCATTTTTATAATATACCCTACCTATGAACATTAATGGGTATGTCCCATTCCTCACACTGTTACATACCCTACCTATGAACATTAAAGGGTATGTCCCATTCCTCATACTGCTATATACCCTACCTATGAACATTAATGGGTATGTCCCATTCCTCATAAATATGTTGAACACTTTTGTGAAGGCGGCGTTTGTTCGCTGATGTAAATAAATCATCAATTGTAAATAAAATCATACATTACATCCGGGGTTTTAAGTATATCTTTTCACAGAGTAAATTTGGTCTTTTGATGAATGTAACGTGATTGGTGACGAATGAATGGCTATATATTGTACTGTTGAATGGATCGGCGAATGTGGCTTGCTAGGTGCCCATAGAACATATAGAATGTGCATGACCTCTCCCTTTCCCACTCCAACAAAACTCCAAGGCCTTCTGCCTTCTATTTGGATTCTAAATGCAAATAAATTGGGTATGTTCACTGATTGTTCAGCGGACTGTTTGGCATCCGTGCCGGATGGTTAATGTTTCATGGCAGACTTTAGACCGAAAGGCACTCGGCTTCGGCTGGGCCACCTTCGAGTGAGCGAGCTGCATCATTGACACTTTTTTCCCTCTTGTATAGCACTGGAAGTTGCTGTCCAGTTTAATCTATAATCAGGCATACGTGCCTGGACCTAGATTAGGTTCCAAGACCAGCAAGGCTCGTCCAGCCCACATTGCACTAAGTGGGTCGATGGCCAGCATAGACATGCAGGGTTTGAGTATCGGCTCGTGCCCGACCTTCCCCTCCCCTAAATCCCCACTCTAATCGTCCTTCGAGTCATTGACTTTGTGTCAAGTCCTGTTTGATGGGAGGCAGAAACAAGTATCGGGGTTTTTCGCTGACTGTTCAGCGGACTGTCAGGCATTCGTGCCGAACGGTCAATGCTCCACGGTAGACTTGAGGCCTAAAGGCCCTGGTTTCGGCCGGGCTACCTTCAGGAGGGCGAGCTAAATCATTGACACCTTTGTCCACCTTGTATAGCACTGGACCTTACTGTCCAGTTTAAGCTATAATCAGACATAAGTGCCTTGACCCAGATTTGGGTCCAAGTTCTGTAGGCTCTTCAGGGTCACATTGCATTAAGTGAGACGATGACTAGCATCGTCCAGCAGGGCTTGAACATCGGCTCGTGTCCGACCTTCTCCTCCACAAAATCCCCACTATAATAGAACTTCGGGTCATTGACCTTATGTCGTGTCCTGTCTGGTAGGAAGCACTGATAAATATCGGACTGTCTGGCATCCGTGCTGGACAGTCAATGCTCCATGGCAGATGTGAGGCCGAAAGGCTCCTGGCTTTGGCTGGCCCACTTTCGAGTGGGCAAGCCGCATCATTGACACCTTTCTCACCCTTATATAGCACTGGACCTTGCTGTCCAGTTTAGGCTATAATCAGGCACACGTGTCTGGACCCAGATGTGAATCCATGTATAGCTAGGCTCATCAGGTCCACATTGCACTAAGTGGGTCGATGACCAGCATAGACCAGGAAGGCTCGAGCCTCGGCTCATGTCTGACTTTCCCCTCCCCTTAATCCCCACTATAATCGACCTTCGGGTCATTGACTTTGTGTCAAGTCCTGTCTGGTGGGAGGCAGAGACAAATATCGGACTTTTTCGCTGACTCAGTAGTCACCACGAGTAGTGGGTAACGTCCTCATTCTTGGCAAGTTTTGTATTTGTTTAAGGTTATAAAGGTTTCCATTTAATGTACAACGTCCGTTTAGGTTATTTCTTATACCTTAATGTTTTGTTAGGTTACAACAATTTAATAAAGTTGTAAATTAGCAAAGGACTTTAAATGTCTGTGTAGTTCCTTGCAAAGGTCCAACGTGTGCACAAGTGGCGACCAGGTTTAACACCTCTTGTCAATTAACATTGGGGAAGATAGGATATTGATAATAAACAAATCAAACTTTGTCAGCCGGAGTGGGGAAATAAGGGTTTTTGGCAAGTGTGATGACTCTAGCCTAATGAGTAGAGTGTTCATTAATGGTCCAGAAGACCAAGGTTTAATCCCAGGTCGAGTTATACGAAAGACTTAAAAAATAGTAATTGATGCCACCTTGCTTAGCTCTCAGCATTATAAGATAAGGATCAAGAGTAAAATGGAGCAATCCAGAGAACAGAGTAGCACCCTCCCCTACAGCTTGGTGTTGTAGGTATTGAAATGAGAGCCTTCAGGTCACTCTTGACTACGGTCACTAACAACTTATTTTACAAAATTGAAAATTGCGGAGCTGAGTTATGACACCTAACGAAAGAAGTAGGTTTTGTGGTTCTGTGCAGGAGGGACAGGTTGGTAGGGTGACTGCAAAGGACATACGTTGATAAACCATTTGAAGGTCTTTTAACTCCCTCCTGTTAGCGTTTACCGCTATTTTATCAATCTTAATAAAGCAATTTCGTATGTGAAAATCACGAGACGCCTGTTATTTTTGATTTTCAAATATTTAACATGGTCCGTCGTATTATGGTTATGTTGTCATCGATATCAGCACATCTTGTGGGGACAGAACAAGCGAATGGTTCTTCTTTGAGTTCACTATCTTCGAAGAGATTTTTTTTCATCGGAGAAAAACAAAACATTTTTGGTTGAAAGCGATGCTTGAATTTGCTCGGAAATTTTGAAGTGTGTTCTTTGCACTTGTCTTTCGTTGAAGATCGGTACACTAGCACGTCTCTGCGAGTACTGCTTGATAACCATTATACTAAATGGGTATCCATCATGATAGATTCAAATTGTTTTTCAATATGATATTAAGTTGTGTGCATATAAGCAATGAGCATGTAACCAATATAAAGTAAGAATTGTAAAGCTGGCGACTTAAGTCAAGAGTGACCTGAAGGCTCCCTTTTCAATAGCTACTACACCGAGGTGTAGGGGAGGGCGCTACTCCATTCCCTGGATTAAAGTTAGGTGGGTTTCGATCCCAGCTTAAAGAATGCTGCGTGTCTAACCTTACCGAAGAGTTGTGATACAACGAATTAGTGTTTATGTGGATAACAATATATATCAGTAAATTTGGCGACCGTAGTCGAGGGTGACTCGAATGCTCCCTTTTCACTTGCTACTACATCGAGGTGTAAAGGAGGGCGCTATTCCTTTCCCTGGTTAGCTTATAATGCTGAATGTTAAGCAAGGCGGTATCAAGTACCATTTCTGAGTCTTTGGTATTACTTGACCAAGGATTGAACCCTTGGCTTCCGGACCATTGGTGTACACTCTAACCATTATGTCAATGACCTGCTGTAACCATTATACTAAATGCTAAAATATAAGTCATGAACACGTAACCATTAACCAAAATAGGTATCGAACGTGGGTGGTATATTGATAGATTCAAAGTGATTCTCAATTTGATATTAAGGTTTGGTTTGATTTGGTGGGTTTTATGGCATATCAACCTATGCAGGTTATTTAAAGCCAAATCCATTTTTATGTAAATAATCTGTTCTCTTTAAAACAATTCAGTTTAGCATAAGTAAACAGTTTAATTGCCAAAAACATTTCCATTTCAAACTATTCAAGCAGTTATATATAACAATTCAGTTAAGTGTAAATACAGTTTTAATGTCGAAAAACAGTTCTATCTGAAATAATTCAGTTAAGCATAAGCACGCAGTTTAAATGTAAGTTCGGTTTAATTGTCAAAAACATTTCTATTTCAAGCTATTCAGTTTAGTCAAACAATTCAGTTAAGTATAAGTATGCTATTAGTTCTATTTAATCCATAGATAGGACCCTATCTGGTGCTACCACTCTGGGCCAGAGTGGACCTGGGAGCGATGGCAATGAAGGGGTACTCCGCATTCCCAAAAGCTCCAGCACTGCTGGAACTTTCTCATCAGACTGTTTAGTGTCATATACAGGACACTCGTTAGGTGGTGGGGTCTTACCCCTCTGCAGAGAAGTGTATTCTACAGCCCCACCCGGGGCTGTAGAATACACTTCTATACAGGGTAGAATTTTCAACATTTTTTTTTATATTAATAAATTTACTGGGAATTAAAAGACATGGTGAACATTCTGTAAAAGTCCTAAGAAAAATTTAAACAGGAATAATATATACTTGCCACGAAATGAACAGATTGCATATATATATATATATATATATATATATGTATATATATATACTCGAAATATCACCTAAAAGCAAAGATTTTGGGGGAATTTAAACAGGTTTAATTAACTGTTCAGTTGTCAATTTACCCGGTAATTTTCTCATCTTAGGGGATATTTCCTGGGAAACCATTCCAATGGAAAATAAAAGAAAATTCATTTTCTATCCGTTTTTCTCTTTTTTTTTTGGATAGACAATCATTTCAGACCACATGGTATCTCATAATCTGCGTACCCCTTAGTGATTATGCTCAGATATACAGGTACACAACTAACTCTCAATTATATATATATATATATATATGAGTGTGTGTGTAATTATATATATATGTGTGTGTGTATAATTATATGTGAGTGTATAATTATATGTGTGTGTGTATATATATAATTATATATATGTGTGTGTGTGTATGATTATATATGTATTTGTGTGTATGTACATAATTATATATGTGTGTTTTTGTATACTCATAAATGTATGTGTGTATAATTATATGTGTGTGTGTGGGTTTAATCATATATGTATGTGTGTGTGTGTATAATTATATATATATGGGTGTGTGTATGTGTGTGTTGCTATGATATGAACGGCCGAAAGTAAACGTGTTTTTAAATCACAGACGGCACTAAAATGAACATGAACGAACGTCCATTGTAATCTCTGCTTTTAGTTGATCTGGCGTATATATATATATATATATATATATATATATATATATATATATATTTATATATATATATATATATTTCTTTTAAATACCCTGTCCGGTGGAAAAAAGCCGCTTGGTAGTACCCCTTGAGCTACCGAAATTGTGTTATCACCCTGGTTGGCGGCTGATGAGGGCAGGGTATCGCACGGGCTTTCACACGTTGTATGATGAAAAAATTTGAACACCAAGACTCTTTGGAAAGCAAGATGACTCTTTCGAAAGACAAAGTGACTCTTCAGAAAGTTGGAGTGACATCCTGAAAAGACAGGAACTTTAACAAGCAGGAATAGTACAACGGAAGGAAAATGCCCTCAGGGTGTCTGTAGCGGGGAAGGAGAAAATATCACCCATCATACTTACTCGTACGTTAATGATATGGATATGTACCCGGCTACAACGTGTGATTACGGCGGATAATTCAACAGCTCGCGAGGGTTACGAAATCACAAGGCACGCTGGTGCAAACAACGTAATTCTCCTACTGGACAATGTAAATCGAATGATGGGCTTATGAATCAGCAATACCCCCACAGTATTAAGGAGCCTATTGGTGAACTTCAGCGTACTGGAGACATTCCTAGCAAGACAAGAATTTAGTGGCCGAAGGGTAATCAGATAGCTACTTGGACAAACTTAGACCAGGAGGTTTCTTTTTGCTCACCACCCATCTTAAGGGACCCATTGATCAACAAATAACATCTTTCTGCAGAATTATATATGACGTTTGTCTGGAGTGCTTTGGTGCAGTAACGCATAAAAAAGATAAAACTGAAGGAAAACGAACCGATTAGACGACGGATATAGAAGGGATTTCAACATGAATGAAATGTACGCGGAACCAGCATTCCCGTGTGATTACGCAACATCAAGAAACGGTTGCAATGACATCAACGCTTAAAAATAAACACGTTTTTAAATCACAAACGGCACTAAACTGAAGATGAACGAACGTCCATTGTATTCTCTGCTTTTAGTTGATCTGGCGCATATATATATATATTTTTTTCTTTTAAATACCCTGTCCGGTGGCAAAAGTTGCTTAGTAAGGACAGGTGTTACAGTACCGCCTTGGAGCTACCGAAATTGTGTTATCACCCTGGAAAGCGGCTGATGATGGCAGGGTATCGCACGTGCTTTCACTCGTTGTATGATGAAAATAATGTGTGTGTATGCATATATATATATATATATATATGTGTGTGTGTGTGTGTAATTACATATATATATATATATGTGTGTGTGTGTGTGTGTGTGTGTGTGATTATGTAAATATGTGTGTGTAATTATATAAACATGTGTGTGTGAGTAATTATATATATGTGTGTGTATGTGGTTGTAATTATATATATATATGTGTGTGTGTGTAATTATATACATATATATGTGTGTGTGTTTGTATGTGTGTGTGTGTGTATTGTATAATTATACATATATGTGTGTGTGCGTGTGTGTGTAATTATATATATATATGTATGTGCGCGTGTGTGTAAATATATATATATGTGTGTGTGTTTGTAATTATATATATGTGTGTGTGTGTGTGTAATTATATATATATGTGTGTGTGTGTGTGTGTGTGTGTGTGTAATTATATATATATGTGCGTGTGTATATATATACATAATTATATATATATATATATATGATTATATATATATATATATATATATATATATATATATATATATATATATGATAATATAATAGAATAAGTGGAAAGATGAATAAATCAGACACAAAGGGTTTAGTAGTGTTATTTCATTCAATGGTTGCTTAATAAATAAGGAGAATATTATTTTAGAAAATAATATTATCTTCACATTTTTTTTCATCAATCTAAACTGTATTTCTTGGAATTGGTTTATAGCAAAACTAATTTTTAATCTCGCAAAAATATTTCTTTTGAGGCTATTTAAAAAGACTCAAATCAAACAAAATGCTTGAGGCTTGAACAATCTTGTCATCAGATTTTGGGCGGCAGAGAATTGCAAAGCATGTGAAATTTACAGAAGAATTTGTGATTATAAAAATATCTTTACGATTGGCATAAACATGAGTTTGGCATCGTGAAACTGAATCTAAAACATATTCCAAAGTATGATAACACACAAACTCCCATGTAAAAATAAGGTTCTTGGAGCAGTAGTCAGAAGAAGATCATGTTGACAGTCTTCAAGGACGTGAAAGGATACATCACAACTGATTTTCTTGAAAAAGGGAATGTACAACGCTGACAGATTTTATTGATGTCTGGCCTGCTGTTTGCAGTGAATGCTTTTCCTCCTATGTATCACCCTTTTGAACTTTATTGTTGTCTAGCCTGCTGTCTACAGTTTATGCTTTTTCCTCCAATTTACCACTTTATGGGCGTATGGCCTGCTGTCTGCAGTGAGTGCTTTTTTCCTCTAATCTGTAACGTTGCGGTACTTCATTAGTGTCTGGCCTGCTGTCTGTAATTTGTGCTTTTCCCTTCAATCTACCTTGCAGTTGGATTTTATTGATGTATATCCTCCTGCCTGTAGTCAGTGCATTTTCCCCAGTCTACCCTGTTTCTGGACTTTTTGGTGTCTGGCCTGCTGTCTGCAGTTAGTGCTTTTTACTCCAATCTATCATGGTATTGATGCTTACAATTGAATTTTTTCCAGTCTATCTCACTCTTATTTCGTCTTTATCATATTTACCAACCCCTTCGCTCGAGCAGGATATGACACAAGGTCAATTTTTAAGCGGAGTTTAACAGGTTTGAATTCAGAGTTTTCCTTCTCCTAGACTAGTTGCCTCACCAAGGCTGAAGAACCTAGTCTCCCCTAATATTTACCCATGGCTGGAGGGAGAACAAGTAGATTCATACCTTTCCCAAGGGTATTAGTGCTATGTAAAATGCAATCAGTCACGTCCAGGATTTGAACTCGTGTCGTCGTGTCCATTTCCTACGACGATAACCATTACACCACGGGCACCACCAATAATTTTCACCATCCCCTCCGATCGGCCAAGGTCAATTTTTAAGCGGAGTTTAACAGGTTTGAATTCAGAGTTTTCCTTCTACACCAGTTGCCTCACCAAGGCTGAAGAACCCAGTCTGCCCTTCTATTTACCCATAGCTGGAGGGAGAATAATTGGAGTCATACATTGCCCAAGAGTATTAGTGCAATGTGAAGTGCAATTAGTCTCGTCGAGGATTTGAACTTTATTCGTCTTTATTGAGAGTAAAAATCTGGGGTCGCGGGTGGCGTGAAGGTTCAATTTCTGGATGTATCAATTTGTCCCTTAATACTCCTGATTAAGGCATGAAACCAGCTCCTGCCTATGTAAATTAGGTAGACTTTACCCTCTAGCTTTGGTTAGAGCAAATTAGGAATTCAGACTCCAAATTTACCGCAATTTATGGGAAAATACGAGTAGATACACTCCTTAAGTCAGTCCATGTTCAACTCTGTTCAGCGATTTCCTATGGTGACACCATTTCCATGTACCTCCGCACCTTTAATAATTTCGTACCTGTAAAGATTTAGGCCACCTTTTTATCCTACCAATCAGCACATATCTAAAGTTAGCTATGGCCATGGTCGACCTATCCAGTTTGAGTGGAACAACGTGCTTGTTCGAACGAGCAGTAGTGTCAAGCTGCATGCACGCGATTATCGCTGAAAAGCCTGAACCACGACCGCCGTCAACACGAAATTATGAAAGGCGTCTTTCTTCGTTCTGTTGGAGCCTGCATAAACAGTTGTTCATATCCCTATTATTAGAGGTGGTTGCAGTTTGTTGTTTCGAGCTGGGTAAACCCTCTTCTCGCTCTCGAGTGACCTGTCGTCTTTGCAGAGGTGGTGGCGTGCGTAAATGGGCAAAGAGATGTGAGATCCACGAAATCCCGGCTTTTGTCATCGCTGTCTCGTTTCGAAACACCACGCATCGGCCCTCTCTGGAACGTGAAAAAATGGTTGCTCGAAGACTATTGGATACGTATTAATAACAATGGCAACTGAAAATGCCGTTATTTAACAGAAAAGTCTATTTATGCCAAGATTTTGGAATAGATCTGTAATCTCACAAGACTGAGAGATATCAAACGGTTTCATTTCTTTGTTTCATGACATAACTTCTTTCGTAGGTTATTTAAAGCCAAAGTCATTCTTGTAGAAGAACTGAAGAAATAAAAGGGGTTCATGCCTTTCCTAAAATTATTAATCTGGAAGTGAACGTAATTGGTTGGATGCGTTTTACGGCATATAAACCCTTATTTATTATTTAATGCAAAATCCTCTTAATATATATGTATGAATTTGTAAACGAATTGCCAGTGAGACTCGTTTGTTATTTAATGGCATATCAACCTTTTCTGGTTATTTAATGCCAAATCTAGCCACTTAGAAGGACAGTAGTGGTGCTATTTTGCCCATTGATGAGAAGATAAAGGAGTTCATATTTTTCCCACGGGTATTTGTCTAAAAGTGAATGTAATCGCGCGACTGGAGTTCGAACTCGTGTACTATGATTCTGCAGTCTAACGCTTTAACCATTACACTTCAGATACGAATAAATCGTTAGTAGGTAATATTCTTAAACGAGACAGAGCTCATTTATTTGCATTCAGTTAAATGATTTCAAGTATACCCATTTAATACAAATAATCCCATTCAACATTCTTCATTCATTTGAAAACAGTTTAACGATTTCAAGTATTGAAATGAATTAGAGATAATTCAAATCAACATCAGTCATTTGTTTGCACAGAGATGGTCTCAGATAGAAAAAATAATTTGATATTTCTATTTGAACCATAGATGGTACTCTAACATGTACTCCGGGTCAGAAAGAAACGGATAGTAATGGTAATAAAAATGGGTACGCCACATTCTCTAATCTTCAAAATGTAGCTTTATCATCAGATGCAGTTTAATGTCTTATACAGGACATTCGTTGTCTGTGATACACTTCGCGTATTCTACGGTCCCAAATTAAACCCAATGGCGTGGCTGCTGATTCATCTAGATTCTACCATGTCATATTGTAACATATTGACCCCGGCCAAGCTGTCAAAATAGTAAATGCACCTGTGTAAATAACAGTGCATCCAGTTGAGGAAAGTCAGGATATAACCTTGACCGTGGACGGGTTTAATGAGTGCGATTTGTGACGCCCACAAGAAGAAGGTGTACGTCTAACAATTATATAACCCGGGTGTAGACAGGAAGTCAGTCAGCTGGAGATCAGACCAGTTGGAGAGAAGTTGCTGGAATGAGGAATATGTTCCAGAGAGGCTGGGCTCCCATGCCCTCGCTTGAGCAGTCCAGGAGAACGGGAAAGAAACGCTGTTATGGCCATAAGAGTATGGTCAATATGCTGCAGTTCTGTTCGGTGTCCATCTCTCTATCACACACAACCCTTTCAATAAAGTGAGAGGTATATTTTTCTAAAGAACTGTGTCGCTCGTCTTTATTGTGTCGTCGTTATGATTCTGCATGCATATGTATATGTGTATGTATAGTTGTTCATGGCTATACAACAATATGGGTTGTCTGAATTTCTAAGACGAAGCTTGATGATTTTTATCATTAAGGGTTTTCAGACTATTTTCTTCATCTTTATTGTTATTTCCCAAACGTTTCGGCCAATATATCCTCCGATCTACTTCAGGTGTTTGTCGAACTCGGAAACCTACACGGAACTTCGAACTACGTCCTTTACTGAATCCACGGGGGTCGCCTGTTCTGATTCCGTCAGCCATAACCGGGTACAAGTGTTAAGTGTTCCTGAATTGTTAATCACTTGCTGTCAGGATTTAACCTGCAACTCCCAGATGATTGTCTCCTTAGAAGCTTAGGAACCAACGCATATAATCGTTATGCTATGTGTCCAGCAGGACACATAGCATAACGAGTTCAACGAACACCCGAAGAGGGCCGGAGGACATATCAGCCGAAACGTTTGGGAAATAACGATAAAGATGAAGACAATAACTGACAACTCTTAATGATAAAAATACCATGCGGCGTCACGAGGACTCCTCGACAGATGTATTTTTGATCCCCTATTTTCGGAAATTCACTAAACGAACCCGCTTTTGAATTTGCCAAAATACGATAAATAATCCATGGCGCCGATAGTTTCGGTAAATGACCTTAAAACCTCAAAGAATTTCTGAATGTGATCGCATAAAGTTAAGAAAAATAAAAACGCCAATAAGACACAAGAGTAAACAGGTGCTTTATATCTATCTATCTATCTATCCACACACACACACACACACATATATATATATATATACATATATATATATATATATATATATATAAGAATATCTTTAATAAATCGATATACCCACGGAAACGTAAACAGATCAATAAAAGTATTTATGACAAAAAACGTGAGGCAATCTTTTGACTTGGATTGTTTTCTATTCTCCGCAAGTACCGGTAATCTGGGTTCAATCTTAGGTAAAATATTTGCCATTCGAATGCTGTTTTTCTGGCCAGTCAAACAGAAAAAATGATTGGGGTGTTTTATGGCATGTCAACCCGTGTTGGGTAATTTTATGCCAAAATCAGAGTAACAATTACGGTCTCTAATTAGATATGGAGGAATCACTGGGCGTTAATGGCTCAAGTAATGGACGGTGGCCTCAAAGTAAGCGATCTCGAACACCACTTACGTTAATTAGATTCACTTTCGGACTAAGCCTTTTAGAAATCGATGGGTTGAATAGAAATACTAATGTCGTTCTACAAGTGTTATATGATTGAGGAATAATTTTTTGTTTTAATCCTTTTTCGTTAATTATATTTTATCATTCAGTTTGGTAAGTCTTTGAACCACTCGGATCTCTTTGTCCAGATGCATAGTCAGATGGTGCGCAAAGGATATGACAATCACCATTTGTCATAATAAACCCCCAGACAGTAAATGGGGCAGGAGTGTGGATGACGTCATGCCCAGAAGAGATGATCCTGAGAATTTAAGGATTTTGAAAAGACAGCAGTTGAGTTTTCTACCGTTGAGGCATGCGATTGATTTTTTCGGGTCTCGACCGGCAGAGATGAATTGAGATCTTAAACATCACAAGATGCACCGTGCGTTTGGATGGGGTCAGCATAGTATGGTTAGCATAGGCTTTTAAGAATTATGTCTCTCTCCTTGTATCGTCATGGACCGAAGTCAGGAATTAATAAACCCGTTCGTATCCGAAACGACGGTGTCGGCATGTATCTGTATTATTATTGATATCACCGAATTATAGAACACAAGGATGGATTTGGCATTAAATAACCCACGAAGGTTGATTGGTTTGGTTTGGTTTGGTTTGAATTTATAGCATATCAACCATTGTTGGTTATTTAATGCCCAATCCTGTTTCTTACACTTTTTTATATATCTGATTTGTAAAAAGAGTTTTAGATTATCAAACAGTTGTAACATTTCAACTTAGCATAAATCAATAAAGTTAAATGGGTTCAAGTATTGCTAACTATTAAATTATACATCAGTTATATGGTTCCATCCAATTAAATGATCAAACAGTTTTATTTCAAACAATTAGATTTAGGATGAGTCATTCGTTTACATTCGCCTAAAATATCAAACAGTTCTTTTTGACCCATAGTTAGGACCCTATTAAGTGCAACAAATCCGCGCTAGAGGGAATCTAGGTGCATTTTGCAATGAAGGCCACCCTGCATTTCCAAAGCTCCAGCATCACTGAAGCCTCGCTATCAGATTGTTAAATGTCACAATCAGAACACTCTTGATGGAGGTCTAATTCCTCTGCAGTGATTCAATCGTATTCAACTGGGCTGAGAAATTTGATATGGCATTAAACAAACAAAAAAAAAACAAAAAAACAATCAGATCAAAATCAACTCTATACGGTATAAAAATGTATTTTCATCATCATTTTAATCAGATAAAAACTTCAGGATTTTAGATCGGTATATTTAATTCATAAATGCGACCCTAATCGTCCATTTTTAATTTTTGGTAAATAGCTTACGCCATTTGTCCACATTTCCGCATCTGCTTGTACAGTTGAGGATGGTTTGGTTTATTTATTTAATGGCATATCAACTCGGTATGGGAAATGTTGGAATTTTCACTTGTAGATGTTTAATAGTAATCAAAATTATCTTTTTAAAGTTCTATTGCGTTTTCTAAATGTGCACTTTTTTATTCGTCTTTGATTTTAAAGAGTTGTTAGCCCACGCTGCTATGATATAAAATATTTGTAATGATACTAATGTAGTAGATACATATATATAATTTTTTTTTATCAAGGACGGATTTGACGCTAACTCCCAATTTAAAAACCTTTTACAGTCGACATGCTTGATAAATCAAAGACCGTTGGCTCGTAATAACCCATTTGACACGAAAAGCCAGCTAGCTAGGAACAACATATACCCACTCACATCCTGATCCTTATCTGGTCGAGAACATATATATATCTTTTCTAACCTACCGGCTTCCTTTGGAGATTTGGAAAAAAAACACTGGATAACGGTCAGAAAGAAAAAGTAGGGAAGTGGCAGAGAAGCAGGCGTGAGGGACACATAGTCGAAAGGTGTTCAGTTCTAATAGGTTTATCATATCTTTGTTGCCAGTATAAATTCTACAATAATAATAATAATAATACCACCATACGGACAAATGGTATATGCACAACCCAGCACCTTTCCTAGAAAGTGACACACATTAACTCCCATGGGACTTTGACATACACACGGATCACCTAATCTCGGGCAGAAGACCAAACCTTATAATAATCAACAACAAAAAAAAAAAAAGAATTTCCAAAATTATCGACTTTGCTGTCCCGGCTGACCACTGAATAAAACTGAAAGAATGTGAAAAAGTACCTCGATCTTGCAAGAGAATTGAAAAAGCTGTGGAATATAAGGGTGATGATTGTATCAATTATGATTGGTGCTTTTGGCATAGTAACTAAAGGATTATTAAAGGGCCTGGGGGACTTAGAAGTAGGCGGCTGAGTAGAGAACATCCAAAAGACAGCATTATTGAAAACGGCCAGAATACTGAGAAGAGTCCTGGAGACTTGAGGAGATGTGCTGTAACTCAAACTCGAGTGAAAAACCGTCAGCTAACGCTGATGTGAAAAACTCTAAAGGAGTAATAATAATAATAATAATATATGAAAGACAATTTTGTTGCACTTTATGTTTGTTGCTTTTGTTGTTTTGTTTACTTTAGTTGACTTTTCGTTTTACTTAGAAATTTTCGTTCGCCACCTCCCAATACAAAATCGAAAGCAAACACGCTGATAAACACTAGACTACATCAACTACATATTCTTATCTAATATAAATAACGTGCACACAAGTGTTTTGCATCAAGTAACTAATGATAATTCTTTGTAAACATTCTTAGTTTCAAATATAGATTTTTTAGACAAATAATTTGCACATACACAAACACACACAAACATTAAAAATGGACATTTAATTTGAAAGGCAATAACTAACATGGGACAAATATAAACTCTAGTGAACTGACACACGGGGAAAAACAAAAATAAAAAAAAAATTGATGTGTATGCAGTAAAAAAATGACAAATACCTGTTGTAATAAATGAAGAAAGTAAAGGAATATTTGGTAAGACAGTCCAGGAATTAGAGACGGACATTTTGGTAAAAGAAGGGTAACCGCTCCGACACAGAATTGGGCAATTTTTTTGCGGATATAATTTGGCAAATTGATTTTGAATTGCGCTTTTTTGTAGCAATACATTGAATTTGGGGGCGGGGCGTGGTTTGATTGGAAGGGTGTGATATAAACTCCGTAAATAAATTTTGACACGTGTGATTAAAAATCAGTAAATTTCAGTTTTTCCCACGTGGAGATCATGAATTTATTTCATCTGCACCATCTTGAATGTTATGGTAAATTTTAGTTTTTCGACCATGTGTGAGACCAATCATATGGGGAACACGTCAGATTGTTTTTCTTTTTGCTGCATTGCTCGGAAAATAGGAAAATACTAGTAATAATAACTACTAGTAATGATAATCTTCATTAAAAAATTATTGTTAAAAGTAAGTATTTTTAATACAAATAATTTGCTTATAATTCGATTGTCACAAGTAGGTTTGGTTTCTTTGTTTTATGGCATATCAACCTTTGTAGGTTATTTAATGCCAAAGCCATTCTCCTAGAAGAACAGTAGTGGTACTATTTAACCCATAGATGGGAGGATAAGGGGGTTCATACCTTTCCCAAGGGTATTTTCCCGAAAGTGAACGTAATAGCGCGACTGGAGTACGAACTCGCTTACTACGATTCCGCAGTCCATCGCTTTAACCATTACACCACGAGGACACCCCCTTGTAGTAAATAAGAACGATCATGGGTAAAAATTTATTGCTCCAAAAACTATTCTTGATAATAATAAATAATTTCCCAACGGTAATATAGTTTGTTTTTTATTAGTTACTTGAAACAATCTTTCGTAAACAGCGATAGCTTCAACTTGTGCCGTTGCAGTACTGAAGAGAATTTAGACCCCGTCGCAACCCTGCCGTGGTAAAATGTGACGAACGCAAGAAATTCTGTTTAACTACCCAAGGGTTTATTGAGTACGACCACTTGTAGGAAGCAACCGGGAGAAAGAGAAAGAGTATGGAAACTGGGACGACTGCGTCTGCTAGACAATTGTATGCAACATATTCTGGTGAGAAAAACTGAGCAGACACAGACATTGAACTTTTCTTGGTTCTAGCATGCTTGTCCTCTGGGTCACGTCCAGTTCAAGGCTCACCTTGGAAGCCACCCTCAAAACTGTGGCCTGCAATCTCTCACCTCCCCACATATTCGTACCTGTTGTTCAACTGTACGTCTTTACCTTATCAACTGGGCAAAAAACACGAGTTGTTCCCTCCCTTCTGGCTTGTGTCAGTGGGAGAAACATCCGCTTCCACCGATTCCACAGATACGTATAGGGTATTTTGGGGATCTCAAGTTTTCCTTAGTCTGTTTCTTTTTTTACTTCTAGAGCTTTGGTCTTGGCGTTTGAATACTGTCTGCTTTTTTTATTCATTTATTTTTTATTTCAATTTCAATTTTCTATGAGCCGTTAAATTACGTTACACCATTAACTGTTCTAAATAATAGTCGTTTGGATACAGTTTTTACGTAACTACTTCTTATAAAACTGCGTTTCATTTTATCGGTCTGGTCTGATTTCCATATGACCGATAGCCTATCAATAGCTGTCTATGCCAACGTCGGCCGCGTGTCGATGTCTTTTTCGGTTGATGAGACACTGCTTCCTAGATAGGTGAATTTGTCAACCAGTTTCAGAAAGGTTCCGTCTAGTGTGGAAATGTCGCCTGCTTGATTAAAGCACATATATTCAGTTTTGTGTGCATTGACATGGAGGTCAATGCCTGCGGCGGCTCGTTCCAAACTATGCTGTAGTGTTCCGGCTTGGTTAGGTGTATTTGCTAGTAACGCTATGTCATCGGCGTAGTCGGCGTCAGTAATTGTTTTTGCGGGGTACCTTCTGCTTCTTTTCTTTGTCAGCTCGAAGCCGTTCTCTCTGATTTTATCGATCGATGTTCTAAGCACATAGTCTAGACAGAAGATAAAGAGGTATGGGGCTAGCGTGTCCTAGCACCACTTGGACGCAAACAAAACGGCTGGAGAAGAAGCTGGACGGCAACTACACAAGAATGTTGCGAGCAATATTAAACAATCCTGGCACAAATCCAAACCACCAGCTGTACGGCCATTTGCCTTCCATTACGAAAACTATCCAAGTTAGACGAACCAGACACGCGGGACACTGCTGGAGGAGTAGAGACGAGCTCATAAGTGATGCACTCCTATGGACCCCTACATATAGCTGGATGTAGGTTCGTGCTGGTCGTCCTGCTAAAGGAGGACAACCAGCACGAACCTACATCCAGCAGTTATGTGAGGATACGGGATGAAGCCCAGAGGACCTGCCAGAGGCGAAGAACGATAGGGAAAAATGGCGAGAGAGGGTCAGGAATATCCGTGCTAGCGGCACGACATGATGATGATGATGACTGATGACTACTTATAAAAAAGTAAAAAATCAAGTCAGGGACCTTAGTCGAGGGTGACCTGAAAGTTCCCTTTTCTATAGCTACCACACCAAGGTGTAGGAGAGCGCGCTACTCCTTCCCTGGATTTCTCCACTTTACCCTTGATGCTCACTTTCTAATGCCTAGGTGACATCAAGTACGCGTTTTTAAGTCTTTTGCATGACTCGACCTAGGATTGAACCCCGGTCCCCCGGACTCTTGGCGAACACTCTACTCCTTAGGCCAATGGCCGGTTTACTACTACTTATAAAAGTAGTAAAGTGAGCGAATTTAGTCGTGGGTGACCCGAAAGCTCTCTTTTCAATAGCCACTACACTGAGGTGTTGGGGAGGCGCTACTTTCTTCCCTGGATTGCCCCACTTTACCCTTGATCTTTACCTTAAAGTGCTGTGTGCTTAGCAACGTGGCATCAAGTACGATTTTTGAGTCATTGGTATAAATTAACCTGGGATTGAACCTCGGTCTCCCCGGACCATTGGCAAACACTCTACTCATTAGACCAATACTACTAATAATCCTAGTAAACTATTTTGATTTCAAGTAATTATTCTTGATGGAAATAATTTGCACATTTTGGGTCAAAAGTACGCCAGGAAATAATGATAATGAAGGGGAGACACACTACTGGATACTCTACCTTTAATCTGTACCGTTGATCAGACACTTAAAAATTGCAATATTAAGAAACAGCATATTAAATCTATTCAAAAAGAAGGGGTCCAAATTGCCATTAAAGCAAATAGGTAAGTTGGCTGACCGTAGTATAAGGCAACCCGAAGACTCTTTTCAATAGCTACCACACCGAGATGGAGAGCAGTGTTACTCCTTTTCATAAATTGCTCCACTTATACTTGATCCATACCTTATAAAACCAAAGGTTAAGCAAGGAGATATCAAGTACCATTTTTGAAATATAGACTGCGACTCTGTGTTTCATGGAGTTTTTTGCAAAACAACAGTCATCAAGCAGTTAAGAAAATGGAATGAATCGAAAATCGGAAATCGAAAAAATACGAAAAGTGTGTGAGTGAGTATATATATATATATGTGTGTGTTTGTGTGTGTGTGTGTGTGCTATATATATATATGTGTGTGTGTGTGTGTGTGTGTGTGTGTGTTATATAAGTGTGTGTGTGTGTGTGTGTTATATATATATATGTGTGTGTGTGTGCGTTAGTATATGTATATATATATGTATGTGAGTATATATATATATGTGTGTGCGTTAGTATATGTATATGTGTGTGTGTGTGTGTGTGTTGATATATGTATATATATATGTATGTGAGTATATATATATATATATGTGTGTGTGTGCGTTAGTATATATATATGTGTGTGTGTGTGTGTGTGCGTTAATATATGTATATATATGTGTATGTGAGTATATATATATGTGTGTGTGAGAGAGTGAGTATATATGTCTGTGCGTGTGTGTTTGAGTATATATATATATATATCATCATCATGTCGTGCCGTCAGCACAGATATCCCTGACCATCTCTCGCCACTTCTCCCTATCAGTCATCGCCTCCGGCAGGTCTTCTGGGTTACATCCTTTGTCCTCACCTAGCTGCTGTATGTAAGTTCGGGCTGGGCGTCCTGCTTTTGCTTGGCCATATGTGGGGGTCCATAGGAGTACATCACTTACGAGCTCGTCCTTGCTTCTCCAGCAGTGCCCGGCGTGTCTGGCTCGTCTAACCTGTATAGTTTTCGTGATGGGAGGCAAGTGGCCGTATAGCTGGTGTCTCGTGGGGTTTTGTCGCCAGGACTTGTTCAATATTGCTCTCAACATTCTTGTGTAGTTGCCGTCAAGTTTCTTCTCCAGCCGTATAGATATATATATATAAATGCGTGTGTGTGAGTATATTTATATATAAATGTGTGTGCAAGTGTATATGTATCTGTAAACACCGTCATTAATGGTGTTCTTTTCATTGTTCTAAGAGAGTGACGTCTCTTCTTTCCTTTTTTCTTACTTCTTTCTTTCTTTTTTCTTTTTTTCTTTTTACTTTGAATAGGGAAAGTGATCATCACAGATTAAGTCATCTGCTCTTCTTGTATTTTATTTGTTCGATTATCAAATTACATACAGGTTACACGTGTTTGAATTACGTACGGCTTAATGTCCGCTATTTGTTTATTTACGATTTTGTTAGAAATTGCTTTGTTCACCCATGTAACTTGAATAAGCTTAGAAAGATCGCTTTTAACTTATTTGTAAAGTTGGCACAGAAACTACAGTTTCTTTATTTCTTTATTTATCTATTTATCTAATTTCATTTTATTAATGCATTTATTTTATTTTTTTGATTTTATTTAGAGAGAAATACATAACATTTGTACATCGCTACCTGAATTTTTCTTTGTTTTTCTTTCAAATTTGCACAGAGGTAATTTTGCAACAGTTGTATTATACGTCTTGATAGTACATTGAATAATTAAATCTATTTTTCTATGTTTGCATGCAGTTTAAATCAAAATGAATATAAGATAATTATAATCTTAATTAAAGCAAACTTATATTTCATCAAATAATCCACCTCAATCATTTATTACAGAAGAGAAAATTCTTAGCATCCTTTCAAATAACTTGTTAAAATTATGTTCGTGAAATTATTCCCAATTTGTGTGTAAATGTGTAAACAACTTTTGCTTATTCTTAGGCAGTTCATTTTGAACTTTACGATCAATTCTAAAATTAGACTTGATTATGAACTTTGAGAAACAATTCAGGGTGGTTACAGACGTTTGCTTTGCTTTGGTTTTATGGCATATCAACCATTGTAGGTTATTTAATGCCAAATCCTCTTTATACATATATGTTAGCTATTTATGATTTGGTTGAGTTGATGTTTATGGCTTATCAACCCTTGTATGTTATTTAATGCCAAATCTTCTTTATACATATATGTTTGCTATTTAAGATTTGGTTGAGTTGGGGTTTATGGCATATCAACCCTTGTATGTTAATAATTACCCAACCCCTCCGCTCGGACAGGATATGACACAAGGTCAATTTTTAGGCGGAGTTTAACAGGTTTGAAGTCAGAGTTTTCCTTCTCCTAGACTAGTTGCCTCACCAAGGCCGAAGAACCTAATCTGTCCTACTATTTACCCATAGCTGGAGGGAGAATAATTGGATTCATACCTTTCCCAAGGGTATTAGTGCTATGGGAAATGCAATCAGTCTCGTCCATGATTTGAACTCGTATCGTCGTGTCCAATTCCTATGACGATAACCACTACACCACGGGCACCTCCATATCAACCCTTGTATGTTATTTAATGCCAAATCCTCTTTATACATATATGTTTGCTATCTATGATTTGGTTGAGTTGGGGTTTATGGCATATCAACCCTCGTAGGTTATTTGATGCCAAATCACCTTTATACACACACACACACAACACATTATATATATATATATATATATATATGATTCGTTTTGTTTGGGTTTTACGATATATCACCAATTGTAGGTTATTTAATACCAAATCCTCTTAATTCATACATGTTAAAGATATATGGTTTGGTTGGGTTGGGGTTTTATGGCATATCAACCATTATAGGTTATTTTATGCCAAATCCTCTTTATGCATTTATGATAAATACATATAATTTGGTTGGCTTGGGTTGGGTTTTTTAGCATATCAACCATTATAGGTTATCTAATGTTAATCTTCTTTATACATATATATTAAGTATATATGATTTTTTGTGGGGGGGGGGTTATGGCATTTAAACCACTGTATGTTATTAAATGCCAAATCCATTTTTTAAAATATAAACAGTTCTGTCTTAAACAATTTAGTTTACCATAGAAAAACAGTTTGGTTAGGTGAGCATGAGTACATTTTTTTACACACAGATTAAATGCCAAAACAGTTCTATTTCAAACAATTTAGTTTAATGTAAATAATTAGTTTAAATGATAAAACAGTTCTATTTCAAAGAATTTAATTTAGCATAAGTACACAGTTTAGTTCTATTTGAACCATCGATAGGACCCTATCGAGCCAGAGTGTACCTGGGAGTAATGGCAATGAAGGGGCTCTCTACATCCCCTAAACCTTCAGCATTAGCGGAGCCTCTCCCTCATATTGTTTAGTGTCATATCCATGACTCTCTTTGGGAAAGTCTTACACATCTGCAGCGATGTTTTCTACAGCCCCACTCAATAGGGCTACCAAACTTTTGGTTAGTCATCATCATCATCATCATCATGTCGTTCCGCTAGCACGGATATCCCAGACCCTCTCTCGCCACTTCTCCCTATCGTTCATCGCCACTGGCAGGCCTTCAGAGCTACATACCGTATCCTCACATAGCTGCTGTATGTATGTTCGAGCTGGCCGTCCTGCCTTTGCTCGGCCATAAGTGGGAGTCCATAGGAGTACATCACTCATGAGCTCGTCCCTGCTTCTCCAGCAGTGTCCTGCATGTCTGGTTCGTCTAGCTTGGATAGTTTTCGTGATGGGAGGCAGGTGGCCGTATAGTTGAAGCCTGGTGTGGTGTTGCCGCCAGGACTTGTTTAATATTGCTCGCAACATTCTTGTGTAATTGCCGTCTAGCTTCTTCTACAGCCGTTTTGTTAGCGTCCAAGTAGTGCATCCATATAGCAGTATCGACACGACCGCTGCCTGGAAAATATATATACATATACATCAGGGGCGGAGACGGGACTAGTGCTACTCGTGCCCGGCACGACCAATAACTCGGTCAATGTTATTGAAAATGGATTAAAAATCATCCATTAATTTCAAGCAAACATACTTAGTCTGATCTCAATTAAATTACGTATCTATTCATGTTTCGATAACTAAGTAGCCAAAAGTTCATAACTATATCTGGGAATAATACAACGATGCGGTTTTGAACGGATGGTCTTTGTCCGGCCACCGTCAGATTCATTGAACATCCCATAAAATCGGCTATAATGTTGAACGCGCTATCCGTGCCGGGCACAAGTCCCTTATAATAACAGTAGAGAAATACGCTTTTGGTTGTAGCCAATAGCAAGAGCAGCCCTAACTCCGTGCTCAAAAATCTTAGCACATTCTGACTGCTGATAGATTTCTTGGGAAGCGGGAGGGAGAGAGAGAGAGAGAGAGAGAGAGAGAGAGAGAGGAGATAGCAGATTAGAGCCGTCACCGACGTCATCATCATCGCTATGGTAAATGTTGGTTAAACGGCGTGTTTTAATTCGTTTTTTCACTAACAGATGTCTATTTCTTTAATGAATGTTGCATATATTACATTCTGTAACTAAAATTTGTTTATTTGAATACATTTTCAACAAATAATCTTTATTTTAAGCGAAATTGAAACTACTAGCTGTGTCTGTGTATATTGTCATCGGTTTCTTTATTCTAATAAACATATTTTTCTCGTCATAGTAATGAACATCTCTTTTCTTCTATACTTTTTAAAGGAAAAAAATTATCTTATCTACTGTATTAACAAGACTACAAATTATATAGTATCTTGATTGTTTACAAAAAAAATACCATGCAAGGTACGTTTGACAATCTGTGCTATACAATGGAGAATCACGCAATAGCAACTATGATGACTTACTTTGTGTCCACGGACCACGGGTTGGGAACTGAATTTGACAGAGGGCGGGTTGGGGGTCACGAGTAGCAAAAATAGGCTAGAGTCGCCACTGATATACATATATATTTTTTTTTCAATAAAAATAATAGATAAGTCTACGAGCAGCTAGAATATGAGATAAATCTATGCTAAAAAATTAAATCTAAAAACCTATAATTACGGAATCAAAAGGAAGGAAAATATGAGAAACAACATGGAGCTAAGTTAGTAAGATGCTAAAATATCAGTAAGAAAGACATAAAAACTGTCATATTATGGCATTTCTTTCAAGTTGCTACGTCATAAACACGAGAAAATATGGATATTTGGATATTAGGAACGAAAAACATTTTTTTTACTATACATCAAAGTCTCCCTGTATTAAAAAAAGATACAATAATAACGCTAATGATAATAAAATAATATTCCAAATTCACAAATTTATAGATTTAAAATAATGATGGCAATATCACGGAACGAAAAATTTGAGCAAGCTACCGGGCAAAGACGAGAAAAAAGTAAAACACACACAAAAGCACACACTCATCAAACACACGAATATGACACATACACACACATCTTACACGTGAGTGGGTGTGTATCCGTGTATATATATATATCATCATCATCATGTCGTGCTGGTAGCACGGATATCCCTGACCCTCTCTCTTTTCCGTATCGTTCATCGCCTCAGGCAGGTCTTCTGGACAACATCCTCTAACCTCACATAGTTGCTGAATGTATGTTCGTGCTGGTCGTCGTGCTTTTGCACGGCCATGTTTGGGGGTTCATAAGAGTCCTATTTACCCAACCCCTCTGCTCGGGCAGGTCAATTTTTAAAGCGGAGTTTAACAGGTTTGAATTCAGAGTTTTACTTCTCCTAGACTAGTTGCCTCACCAAGGCTGAAGAACCTAGTCTGCCCTACTATTTACCCATAGCTGGAGGGAGTAAGGGGGTTCATACCTTTCCCAATGGTATTGGAAAGTGAACGTAATAGCGCGACTGGAGTACGAACTCCCGTACTACGATTCCGCAGTCCATGGCTTTAACCATTACACCACGAGGACACCCCCTAATGGGGGTCCATAAGAGTACATCACTTATGAGTTCGTCCCTGCTTTTCCAGCAGTGTCCTGCATGTCTGGCCTGCCTCCTATCAATATATATATATATATATATATATATATATATATATATATATATATATAAAACATGTAATATTTACTTAATCTTGTTTACAAGAAAGTTGGCGAACGGACAATTAGTGATATATATATATATATATATATATATATAATTGTATACATGCGGGTGATAAGTTGTGTGATGAGAATATATATATATATATATATATATATAAAATGTTTATATATATATATATATATACATTTTCTTAAGGAAATAAAGCACTCAGTTCTTCCAAATCGAAATAGTCTAGGTATAAGACATAAAATATGAAGTAAAGAACGTATGAAAACAAAATGAAAACAAATACTATTACTAAAATTATTTGGCAGTCTTATGTATATATATATATATATATATATATATATATATATATAGTCAATTTATTGTTTTGACCCCACTTTACTTTCGTCTGACAATTTAAAATTTATACTGTTTTTTTTTTTCTTTCTTTCATCCTTTCATATTTGCTGTTTTTCAACCTCAATTTAAATATGTGCAGTCATCTGATGAGACGAAGAGTATAATGATATTCTCCGCCAAAATAAATTATAATGAATGTGGTGTAATGATTATCGTCGCAGGAATTGGACACGGCGACACGAGTTCAAATCCTGGACTGATTGCATTTCACATAGCACTAATACCCTTGGGAAAGGTATGAATCCAATTATTCTCCCTCCAGCTATGGGTAAATAGTAGGACAGATTAGGTTCTTCGGCCTTGGTGAGGCAACTAGTCTAGGAGAAGGAAAAGTCTGAATTGAAACCTGGGTAAATTGGGTAAATATGATAATGAATATTTAACCAGGCTTGAGTTCCCTTCTAATTGCACTGTATACGCTTTGTATGTGATTTTTGTTATATAAACTTGGATAGAAATAAATATATAAAAATTGCCATACATCGAGCCTTCACATAGATTTATATGAAATTATTCATATATTCTAATCCACATCCACTGATTCAGACGCTGACTGAATATTACTAATATATATGTTACACTGTTTTTAGTTCCACTCAAATGAACGCTGCTGCTGCTGCTGTTGCTACATAATACCTCATAATTCCCTGGCCAAACGTGGTACGCTTGTTGGCCAAGCGGTCTGATATTAAGTCTAACGTAAAGTTGGGTGCGTTTCGATCCCAGCTTCAAGCGTCCTACGTGTCTAGCCACACTGTGATACAACGAAACAGTCTGTCTGTGGATGACAATATATATATATATATATATACATATATATATATTGTATTCATTTTTCCACTTTGTACATATTATATATATATATATATATATATATAAACTTTCACATAAGTAGGATGAGAGGCAAGGGAAATTTGAGTAAATCTTTTGAAAGCTTTGAATTCAGAATTTTCTTCTCCTACACTGGTCGCCATACCAATGTCCCTTACTCTTTACCCATTGCTGGAGGAAAAATAATCAGATATATACTTTTTTAAAAGGTTTTTAGAACTATATGAAATTTAGACAGTCTCCTCTTGAATTTCAACTCATTTCAATGTGTCTGTTTCCTACAAAAGTAAGAATTATATTGAAATGCCTCAGTATATTAACACAAGCACACATACAAGCAAACACACACACACGCACACACACTTGCTCCCACACGGATATATATATATATATATATATATATATATATATATATATACATTGATATAAATATATATATGTGAGTAACTTTATGTAGTGCTATTTGAATTCATGTATATGTGTTTTTGGTTGTGAATGGAGAAACATATATATATATATGTGTGTGAGTGTAAGTACATATGTGAATATATATTTGTGTTTATATATAGATAGATGAATAGATAGATATGTGCGTAGTTAGGCAGCAGTCCTTCATTTAAGCATGTTTGATTAAATAATAAAGACCCCTTTTATCTATGTATAAACATACGAGTTTGAATGTGTGAAAGTATACATATTTATGCATATATATAAGTATATGTATATATATATATATGTGCGTGTGTGTGTCTCTGTATTTATATATATACATATATATACATATAAATTTGTTGGTATATATATATATATATGCGCGTGTGTGTGTGTGTGTGTGTGTGTGTGTGTGTGCGTGCGTGTGTGTGTGCGTATACATGCGTTTATATATATATATATATATATATATATATATATATATGTGTGTGTGTGTGTGTGTGTATGTGCATGTATATATATTCATAGATGTATGAGTGTATTATATATATATATATGTGTGTGTGTGTCTTTATGTGTATATATACAAGTGTGTATATGCATTCATATGTACATACGTGTGTATATGTATGCATATATATATATATATATATGTTTTTATTTGTATGCGTGAAGATATATTTTTATATGTGTATATATGTGTGCTTGTATATATCGATCTATATATCTATATGTATGCACATATGTGTGTATATATGTGTTTGTGTCTGTCTGTATATAAATATATGTATATTTATACAGTAGTATGTGTAGGTTGATTCAGTGTATGTGTATGAATGTTTACTTACATATATATATACATACATATATATGCGGGAGTGTGCACGTACATGTACATTGAAATATACATGGATATATATATATATATATATATATATATATAAAGCATTAACAACATAATGTTTAATTATTAGTCCATTGTAGATCTAAAAACATGCATATATATACGTGAGTGTGAACGTACATGTACATTGAAATATACATGGATATATATATATATATATATATATATATATATATATATATATATATATAAAGCATTAACAACATAATGTTTAATTATTAGTCCATTTTAGATCTAAAAACATGCATATATATACGTGAGTGTGAACGTACATGTACATTGAAATATGCATGGATATATATATATATATATATATAAAGCATTAACAACATACTGTTTAATTATTAGTCCATTTTAGATCTAAAAACATTCGATAGAGTCATATCTAATGATGAAGGTTTATTAAAAGGAAACAATATAGCGTTCACTTTCCTGAGAATTAGAATTATCGCTTTCGATTACATTGTTTTTGGATTTAAGTCTTCTGGAGTCTGTTAGAGTCTTCTCCATTATTTACTAAAACAACCGAAAGCTAATAAAATGCTTTTATAATTTCTGAGCAGACGTACGTTACCGAAATGGCTGCATGGTTCGATACCAAGTCTTGCGTAAAGTTAGCCAGCTTTCTATCCCAGCTTGAAGCGTCCTGCGTATCAAACCACATTAATGCGTTTTTGATACAACGAAACATTGTGTCTGGGAATGAGAATATATATGTGCCAAGCAATAGCGTATTTGAAACACGCCTCTTCTACACCTAATAAAATCATTAATGCCAGTGCTTTAGCCAAAAGGTGGTTGTGCTTGGTAAGAATTGAGCAGTAAGGCAAAATGTAAACAAGTGAAAGCTACTACACAATGCTTTATTATTCCCGTGCTGACGTATGTCGAATAATGGCTGAGCAGTATGATGCATAGTCTAATTTAAAGTTGGGCGGGTTTCAATCCCAGCTTGAAGCGTGTCTAGCCACACTGATGAATTGGGATATAATGAAAGAGTCTGTTTGTGGATGACAATATATATATATATATATATATATATATATATGATTGCATTTTGCATTTCACATAGCACTAATACCCTTGGGAAAGGTATGAATCCAATTATTCTCCCTCCAGCTATGGGTAAGTTGTAGGACAGATTAGGTTCTTCGGCCTTGGTGAGGCAACTAGTGTAAGAGAAGGAAAAGTCTGAATTCAAACCTGTTAAACTCCGCTTAAAAAATTGACCTTGTGTCATATCCTGTCCGAGCGGAGGGGTTGGGTAAATATGATAATGAATATTTAACCAGGCTTGAGTTCCCTTCTAATTGCACTGTATACGCCTGTATACAGTAAAAATATATATGTGTGTGTGTGTGAGTAAATATATATATATATATATAAGCTCTCATCGGTCAAACATTTTTTTAAATCAATGAATATGAGATGATCACACTGAATTATATTTATACATACTTGATGTTTGCATGTGTTGTAATTTACGAAGCTTTTTTGCTCAGATGTGGCACAAGGCTGTATGAATGGTGCACCCAATGAGACATGAAATCATTTGTGAATATTTACAAGTCTACATTGCGCAAGTAATGTGACTAGTTCACTTTCGTCGCAGTTGATACGACTAAGTGCATCTTTTTGGAACATTACCTGAAGGGGTGCAATGCAGCGAAGAAACCAGCATTAAACAAAAAGCATTTGGAGGTAAAAAAAAAAAAAAAAACTTGGACGAAGCTGCATTCTCATATGTGAGAATTTGCGTATGTGTTGATTTTTGACCATGTGGGACGATGAATCAAATTATTATTATTTTCACCGTCGCTTTTGGTTGCCTCTAATACCATGATGTCGTCTTGGTGTTTGTTTCTATTCTATATTAATATGAATTTCTCTTCAGATTGACGTCTGAACACTTTGAAATCTTTGTATTGTCCTTCCGCCTTTAATGGCAACCCTGCTGTAGATCACGCTCTCTCAAAATATCAAGAGAAGTGAATCGTGTTATATTGGTGCTTTACTCATTCACTGACCGGGTTTGAAAACAAAACGTATTCGCGGGGGGTGGGGTGCCATCGTGGTGTAATGGTTACAGCGATGGGCTGCGGAATCGTAGTAAGCGAGTTCGTTCTCCAGTCGCGCTATTACATTCACTTTCGGACAAATACCCTTGGGAAAAGTAGGAATCCCCTTGTCCTCCCAGCTATGGGTTAAATATAACCACTACTGTTCTTCTAGGAGAATGACTTTGGCATTAAATAACGTTCAAAGGTTGATATGCCATTAAACAAAGAAACCAAACCAAAACGTATTCGCGAAATTCTTAGTTTTGTATGATGACAATTCGCACGTCACATTCAATATATATATATATATATATATATATATATATATATATATATATGCGTGTGTGTGTGTGCGTAGTTGGAAAACAATCTTTTATTTAAGCCTGTTTGATGAAATAATAAAAACACCAAGTTTCCTGATAAATGTTTTGGTTACAGGTTAGAATTGGTGGTGTAATTTACCCAAATTTGTCCCGAGCAGTTTTAAGCGCTTTATAAGCCATCATCAGGGGTTGCTTTCATGTACAAAGAACGTTCTTAAAGAGATTTTCTTAAGAATTTTTGGGACTTTTTTTTTATAACAAGATTACGTAAACGCAGATCTAGATTAAACTGAGACGATGAATTTAAAAAAGCAAAACGCTATTAACGAAAATAGAATATTTTCAAGAAATATATATATATATATATATATATATATATATATATATATATATATATATATATAATGCATGTATATGTCTGTGGAAATCAGACCTGACCGATAAAATGAAACGCAGATTCTTCCAGGCAGCGATCGTGTCGATACTGCTGTATGGATACACTACTTGGACGCTAACAAAACGGCTGGAGAAGAAGCTAGACGGCAATTACACAAGAATGCAGCGAGCAATATTGAACAAGTCCTGGCGGCAATGCCCCACAAGCCACCAACTATACGGCCACCATCACGAAAACTATCAAAGTTAGACGAACCAGAAATGCAGGACACTGCTGGGGAAACAGGGACGAGCTCATAAGTGATCTACTCCTACGGACCCCCTCATATGGCCGAGCGAAAGCAGGACGACCAGCTCGAACATACATACAGTAGCTATGTGAGGATACGGTATGTAGCCCTGAAGACCTACCTAGGGCGATGAACGATAGGGAGAAGTGGCGAGAGAGGGTCAGGGATATCTGTGCTAACAGCACGACATAATGATGATGATGTTATATCTGGGTGTGAGCGTGCATTAAATTCCCGGATGAAAAAATGATATATTTTAGGATGAGAAATATTTGAAAATGTATTGCATTTGACACACATCGTTGGAAGATTGAAACACAAGATATAAACATGTCTTGGAGAATCTTCTGAAGAGGATGGTTGCGTTGGAATTCTTTTACCATGGTACATTTAACTCAGAATGTTATTCAATAGCAAGGCCATAATTGAGAACCAATAGCATTGGTTTAGTTTGGTTGGATTTTAAGCAGATTAAAGCCTGGTTATTTGATGCCAAATCCACTTTATATATGATTGGTTTGGTTGGGTTTTATGGCATATCGACCATTGGAGGTTATTCAAACCCAAATCCTTATATATATATATATATATATATATATATATATATATATACGATTGGTTTGGTTGGGTTTCATGGCATATCAACTATTCTATGTTATTTTGGTTTTGTTTGGTTTGGTTTCTTTGTTTAATGGCATATCAACTCTTTTTAGGTTATTTAATGCCAAAGCCATTCTCCAAGAAGAACAGTAGTGGTACTATTTAACCCATAGCTGGGAGGATAAGGGTGTTCATACCTTTCCCAAGGGTGTTTGCCCGAAAGTGAACGTAATAGCGCGACTGGACTACGAACTCGCGTACTACGATTCCGCAGTCCATTGCTTTAACCATTACACCACGAGGACACCCCCTTCCATGTTATTTTTCGCCAAATCTTCTTTATATATATATATATATGATTTTTTTTGTTTGGATTTTATGGCATATCAACCATTACAGGTATTTAATGCCAAATCCATTTTTATCCATATAAAGAGGTATATTTCAAACAATTCAATTTAGCATAAGTATATATCTTTTGTTTACACACTGTTAAATGTCAAAACAGTTCTATTCCAAACAATTCAGTTTAGCATAAGTTCACAGTTTCAATATTAAAAACAGTTTATTTTCAAGCAATTGAGTTTAACATAAGAACATACTTTAGTTCTATTCGATCCATAGATAGGACGCTCTCAGAGTCAATCTGGGAGCGATTGTAAAAAAAAAGGGGGGGTACTCCGCATTCCCTAAATCTCCAGCATTACTGGAGCCACAACATTAGATTGTTTAGTGTCATATCGAGGGCGCTTGTTGGGGGAGTTTTAACATTCTGCAGAGGTGCAGTTGGTGTATTCTGCAGCTCCAGCCGACTGGACTAGAATAGTAATGTATTCTTCAATATATAGAGAGAAAGAGAAAGCGAGATATTCATAGAGACAGAATAACAAATAGAATAGATAAATAAAGATCGACAGATGCAAGTAGACAAAGATTCAAGAGCAATTTTTCACTTCACGTTTCTCGCCAATGCAACTATACGACGAAGATGATATTGGTTTGCTGATGAAATTTACGAGAAACTTAGTCATTAAAATTTCGATTTGGTAACACGTTCATCAGACAAACACTGTTGTGTTGCATATGATCTGTGGCGTAGAGTTCAGTCATGCTATAATTTCTTATTTTCATCTAAGTATCAAATTATCCTTTGTGAGTGTTCTTCAGGTGCAATTGTTAAACCGCTGGATTGCGGAATCGTTGTACGCGAGTTCGAACCCCAGTCTATGTATTACGTTCACTTTCGGACAAATACCCTAGGGAAAGGTATGAACCCCCTTGTCCTCCCAGCTATGGGTTAAATAGTACCACAACTGTTCTTCTTGAATGATGGAGTTGACTTTAAATAACCCGAGAAGGTTGATATGACATTAAAACAAACAAACAAACCAAAGCAAACAAATTTTCCTTCAGCTACTGGATGTAGTTGGCAGAATTCAAATTACCGTCTATTTCAATCAATTCTCTTGAACCCCCACTCTCTGTTTACCCCTAAAATATCAAAATGTTACCCCTAAATTTCACTGTTTTCGTTGAGTAACATGGGTTGCTTCGATTTCCGGGGGTCTTTTCACAAATTTTCACTTTTGAGATTGCAGCTCCGTCCTGGTCTCATTATTGAATATGATCTTATTCCAAACATCTACATCCCATCGTTTATCTTTCTTTGACCTTTCCCTATCGGCTGGGACTGAAGAATACACCGACTGCACCTTTACAGAGAAGTAAGACCCCTCTAACGGGTATCCTGGAGATGAAACTAAACAATCTGATGATGAGGTTCCAGTGATGCTGAAGCTTTGGGAAATGCGAAGCTCCCCTTCATTGCCATCGATCCCACGTCCACTCTGTCCCAAAGTGATAGCACCTGTTAGGGCCCTATCTATAGGTTAAATAAAACTAAACTGCGTACTTATGCTAAATTGAATTGTTTGAAATAGAACTTTTTTACATTGAAACTGTGCAAACGCTAAACTGAATTGTTTGTATCAGAACTGTTTGACGAAACTGAATTGCTTGAAAAAGAAATGTTTTTGACATTGAAACTGTGTACTTATATTTAAAATGCGTACTTATGCTAAACAGAATCGTTTGAAATGGAACTGTTTTTGCATGCTAAGTTGAATTGTTTAATATGAAACTGTTGTTGACATTAAAACTGTACTTACACTTAACTGAATTGTTTAATGTACAACTGCTTTGACATTTAACTGAGAGCAAACAAAAAATATTCTCATACTAAATTGAATTGTTTGAATTAGAACTGTTTGACTAAACTGAATAGCTTGATGTAAAAATATTTTTGACAATTAAACTGAATATTGAATTGTTTAAAATAGAAATGATTATAAGTATAAAAATGGATATTTATCGTTAAGGGTTTTAGGACTAATGTCTTAAACTTTATTGTTATTTCTACAATGTTTTGGCCGATATGTCCTCCGACCTTCTTCAGGTGTTTGTCGCACTCGGGAACCTAAACGGAACTTCGAACATTGTCCTTTACTGAATCCACGGGAGTCGCCTGTTCTGATACTGTTAGTCATAACCGGGTACAAGTGTTAAGTATTCCTGTATTGTTACTCGCCTGTAGTTAGGATTGAACCTGCAATCTCCGGATGATTGTCTCCGTAAAAGCTATGTGTCCTGCGTGGATTCAATAAAGGGCGTGGTTTGAAGTTCCGTGTAGGATCCCGAGTTCAACAAACACCTGAAGAAGGCCAGAGGACATATCGACCGAAACGTTGTGGAAATAACAACAAAGATGAAGACAATAGCCCGAATACCTTTTCTTCATCATCATCATATCGCGCTGGTAGCACGGATATCCCTGACCCTCTCTCGCCACTCCTCCCTATCGTTCATCGCCCTAGGTAGGTCTTCAGGACAACATCCCGTATCCTCACATAGCTGCTGAATGTACGTTCGAGCTGGTCGTCCTGCTTTTGCGCGGCCATGTGTGGGGATCCATAAGAGTACATCTCTTATGAGTTCATCTCTGCTTCTCCAGCAGTGTCCTGCACGACTGGTTCGTCTAACTTGAAAAGTTTTCGTGATAGGGGGCAGGTGGCCGTACAGTTGGTGTCTTGTGGGGTGTTGCTGCCAGGACTTGTTCAGGATTGCACGCAGCATTCTCGTGTAATTGCTGTCTAGCTTCTTCTCCAGTCGTTTTGTTAGCGTCCATGTAGTGCATCCATATAGCAGTATCGATGTGACCGCTGCCTGGAAGAAACTGCGTTTCCTTTTTTGGGTTAGGTCTGATTTCCATATAATCGATAGCCTATTGATAGCTGTCCATGCTTTCGTTAACCTCGTTTCGATGTCCTTTTCGGTTGATTCGACGCTGCTTCCTAGGTACGTGAATTTGTCTACTAGTTTAAGTAGGGTTCCTTCTAGAGTGGAGATGTCCCCCGTTTGGTTATAGCACATATATTCCGTTTTGTGTGCATTAACATAGAGGCCTATGCTTGCTGCTGCTCGTTCCAAACTATGCAGAAGTGTTTCGGCTTGGTCAGGTGTATTTGCCAGTATCGCTATGTCATCGGCGTAGTCGGCATCGGTAATTGTTTTTGCGGGGTATTTTCTGCTTCTTTTCTTCGTCAGTTCGAAGCCATTCTCTTTGATTTTGTCAATCGATGTTCTAAGTACGTAGTCTAGACAAATGATAAAGAGGTACGGGGCCAGCGTGTCCCCTTGTAGTACTCCTGCTACAATGTCAAAGTATTCTGTGTCTCCATCGGGTGATCGTACTTTTACTTTAGTGTTTCTATAGAGAATCGTTATTGCCGCTACGGTTTCTTTAGGTATGCCGTACGCTAGTAGGATTTGTTCCATCTTTCCTCTGTGAATGGAGTCGAAAGCCTTGGTAAAGTCGACAAATATTAATGTCACTTGTAGGTTCTTTGCCCGTACATCTTCAAGGATTCTGCGGATGGTTAATATTTGTGAGGTCGTTGATCTATTTCTTCGGAAGCCATTTTCGTTTTTTCTAAGTATGTTGTCGATTTTGGGTTCTATTCGGTTTCGTAGTAGGGCATTGTAGATTTTGGCAGCTATCGATGTAAGTGTTATGCCTCGGTAGTTTTTGGCTAATCCGAGGTCCCCCTTTTTAGGGAAGGGGAGTATGCATCCCTTCATCCATCTATCTATCGGATTTTGATTGTATACTGCGTTGCAGTGTCGGAGCAGTATGTCGTCGAATTGTCTGGTCTTCCATACTTCCGGGGGAATTTCGTCCAGCCCTGCAGCTTTCCTATTTTTAATTTTTCTGAGAACCGAGTCGAGTTCTTCTTGTGTGAACGGTCCTAGTTTAATGTCTAACTGTTTGCTAATTATTCTGGTGATTGGTTCATGCGTTATTTTTGGTGGGTTTCCAAGTAAGTTTTCGAAGTGCTGTTTCCACAGTTTTATTCTTTCTTGTTGGTTTGCTGCTTTAAGTTTTGCTTTGGCTGTGTTCTTTCTTCTGCTCACTTCGTTTATTGTTTGCCAGGCTATTCTAGATTGTCTATCTTCCACCGAGTCTCTAATCTTATCTATCTGATTTTGAATGTATTTTGTCTGTTCCTTTATATATATGCCTGCTAATTGATATTGTGCCGTTTTTAGTTTTAAGGCATTTGTGTTTGTTGGGTTTTTTCGATAGTTTTTGGAGGCTGTTTTCACTAGTGCACGTTTTTCTCTCACCGCTAAAGTTTCCCATGGGACTCTATATTTAGTTTTAATTTTTGTTGGAATGTATTTTGCTGCTGCCTCGAGGTGTGCATTGACGAAATTTTCGTATTCGTCGTTTGGTGTACTTTTTTCCGTCTTTTCTTGTAGTGTTTCGAATCTGTTTCTTAATTCTAATACGTATTTATCTCTTATATCTTTGTTGTTTAATAGGGCCCAGTCATAGTGTTTGGTGGTCGCTGTTCGTTTGGCGTTTTTTCGTAAGCTTAACCGTATTTTCGCCGTGACTATTCGGTGATCGGTGGACACACCCTCAAAAGAGGAGTATGCTTCGCAATTCAGTGCACTGTTTTTCCATTTCTTGTTTATAAGGACGTTGTCTATCTGAGCTTTAGTATTGTTTGCGTACGTGTATGTCCATAGTTTGCCCTCTCTTTTTTGGTAGTTTTTATTGAGGCATGCTAATCTATTTTCTATCATGAAATCAGTTAGATGTTGCCCATTCCTATTTGACGTGTTGTGGAGGCTGTATTCGTTGTTTCCGTTTTTCCCGATTTGGGCATTCATGTCTCCGCCAATGACTAACATGTTGTGTTTCGGGATGCTACGCACTAATGAGGATAACTCATCGTAGAAGGTGACTATTTCATTTTCTTCACTAACATTGGTGGGGCTGTAGCATGAGATGATTGTTGCTCTGGGGTTTCCGTTAAATGTAGCTGCCATCATTCTAGGTTGTATTTTCTCAACGCTATTAAGCGTTTTTAATGCTCTAGGTCCTATAAGTAATCCTACCCCTCCTACTGCGGCGTTGACAGAGTTTTTCCATGCGGATACAGTGGCGAGCGACCAGCCATTGCCAGTTTCGTGATATTTGATATCTTTGGTGTGTGTGTATCTGTGTTTTTGTATGCATATTATGTCTATCTTATGTTCTTCGGCCGATGCGATTAGCTCTGGGAGTTGTCCTATTCTATTTAAGGTTCTTACGTTAAATGTGGCTATTTGTATTGTTTGCTTGCATTTTAGTAGTTTTGATTGTTTGAGCTCTGTAGCTGATTTTTCGAACACTGAGGCCAGGGCTCCAACCTCAGCAGGACGCGCCCCTTTTTTACCCGCGCGAAGAGCGATTCGGTTTGTGTATGTGGTTTGAGTGTGGGTCATGGTTATCTTTCGATGGCTGTTTTATTCTCTTCTATAGAAGCCACTCTTATAGAGGAGTCGCAGTAGTTCCCCGATCGAACTAACGATCCTGAGCGTAAAGTCGTCAAACTCACGTCCAGGACCCGTTTAGGTATTGAGTTTGGTCGTCCATGGGTTTATTCAAATACCTTTACGTACATCATGCTGCTTCCCATGTGTACGCAAAAAAAAAGGGGGGGGTAATTTTGGTTTAAGTTTTAACTTAGTTAAAGTCCAAGATTAAGGTACTTTCATATGACTTTCACTGGTACTGACTTTTGCTTATTTTTTTTTGCTGTATTGGGACTTTTCCTAGGCTTTTTATTTATTTATTTTTATTTATTTATTTTTTTTTTGATAAAAATCATCAAGCTTCGTCTCAGAAATTCAGACAATTAAAAAATGGATTTGGCATTAGATAACCAACAAAGTTTGAAATGCCATAAAACCATAAAACTCAAATAACCAAGCTTCTTTGACCACCATAATATTACTTTTAAATGTTTTTTTTCTTATTGCTGGTTTCTTTGCTGCAATGCACCCCTTCAGTTCGTGTTCCTGAACGATACACTAAATGATGGATTTATCCATCACTTGTCTTCCAGTTTTTGGCTAAACATTTGCTGTGTTGATCCGTTTCTGCACCATCCTGTGCTGCTGTTTTCGAGGGTGACCACAACTTTGTTGATCCGAAACACATCCTGCACCTTAAGACTTCGAGACGATTTCTGAACTGTCGCTTCTTGAAATTTCAAAGTACTTAGCTATTGATCGCTGTTACATACACTTAGCTGTCTTCATTACTTTGGAAATATTCATCTTTATTTTTTATGCAAAAAAGTTCAGTATATTTGAGAGAAATCAGGGCCGTTGCAGAATAATATTTACGTATTAGCAAATGGAAAATTTTTCTGTTTTAAAATATTGTATCTAGATTGATTTACATAAGATAGCCGAAAACATTTTTGGAATAGTCTCTTATCACTCTCTTTTATTCAGAAGCCCTGTAACATTAACATAAGTCCAAAAATACGACCAAGATATTCACATGCATAAAACATTCACAATGTTGATAAACATATAATGTTCATACGCATATAGGAATCCGAAAAACACGAAATTGATTCAGGTAAGAAACTTTTTATTAACTTTTTGAGTTTAAGGTTTTTCTACATGAGGAGAGAGAGACACAATTTCTTTCTATGCTGACTTTTCCATCTGACCCCACCACGTGCGGCACCCCGCCGCAAACTACTGGTCTGGCCTCGGCGAGCTCCGAAAATCGACTCTCTTGTACGGAGTTTAAATCTCAACTAACTGTTGTTTTTTTTTTTTCAAATTCCAAAATCCTCAGCGCTTCCAGGCATGACGTCATTCACGTCCCCAGTCGCATTTCCTATCTGGGGTGTTTATTGTGATATCTCTGGTTGACACATCCACCACGCACGCGCGTGAACACCTGCACTCAATTTGAGCACCTAACTTACCCATGCACTAAGCGAAAAGTTATCAGCCTAACTAAACCGAAAGGCAAGATATATAAAACGAAATCCCTCCGCAATTATATTACACCCCTTCTATTCAGTATAATGATTTCTCATGGAAATGACTCCAAATTTGCCTTTGTTTCCCATGCAAAAAAATGCAATGCGAAACATTCACTTATAAGTTTGAAATTAATAGAAATTTACGACAGTTTTAAGTGGTGGAAGACTTTTGCCCGGTACTATATATATATATATATATATATATATAAGTTGTAAAGTTAGTGACCTTAGATGACGGTGACTCAAAGGCTCCCTTTTTTATAGCTACTACACCGAGGTGTAGGGGAGAGCGCTACTCCTTTCCCTGGATAGCTCTACTTTACCCTTGATCCGTACCTTATAATGCTGAGTGCTAAGGAAGGCGGCATCGACTACCATTTTTGAGTCTTTGGCATGACCCCACCCGGGATTGAATCCCAGTCTCCCGGACCATTGGCGAACACTCTAGTCATTTGACCAATGGCCCTGATGCTCAAGTGCGTGACTTTGTATCCTCCTATTAAATTGAGGTTCATATAAAGAATCCTCCGAAATATATCTTAAATTTAAATAGGCTATATTAGCTGACGGGTGTAAAAAGGAAGTCATTGAATTGACTTTTCTTAAGAAAACATTTACTTTAGTTAGAACAAAAAAGCCTTAATCAAATTCCTATTCGCAAGTAACTGGTTCTTTTCTTGCTAACATCCAATGATCTTTTATATCAAATTCGTCATAGCATTTTGTCCACACACGCACACACGCACATATATATATATATATATATATATCAGTGAATTTGATAATGATTTAGACAATATATATCTATATCTATCTATATATATATATATATATCGTTTGATGTAGATGCCAAAGGCATAGAGGTGCTTCTCGTATTTAATCAATTAACGATATGTCTGTAGATGAGACAGATAAACACACTTCAATTATAATAACAAAACAGTCAATGATAAAAAAACAAAAAAACAAACAGAACTTATTATTTGCAAACAAAGTTATATTTAAATATACAAAATATTCTTCGTGTTGGTATGTTTATACTGTCGTCTTTTATTGTCAGTTGTAAAAACGAAATAATACTTATATTCAGAAAACCAATTAAAAATCCGAATGTCTAGACAACTATTGTTTGATTTTCAAATTATATAAGGTCTATTTCAAAAATCCTCGAGACCAAAGCAGGATGTGACTTAAGGTTAATTCTTGGACAGAATAAAACTGACGAATGAAAAGTTTCCTTCTTCTGGATTCGTTTCCTAACCATGTCTAAAGAACCCAATTTGTCCTACTATTCACCCAACAGGACACATAGTACACTGGATTAGGCGATTGGTTGAAAGTTGCGACTCAGTGAAATCATCTGGTGGGTTGCGGTTTCAATCCCATCTACAGGTATACTTACGCTTGACACTTGTACCCGGATATGGATAACGGATATGGAACAATATACCCCCATTGCTTAAATAAAGGATTCAGTTTGAGGTTCTGTGTAGGTTCGACTTGAAACACCAGAAGAAGACTGAAGGACATATCAGCCGAAACGTTGTAAGTAAGAAAATTATAATGAACATTATTTTTGTAATAATAAGAATGAAGATGAAGAATATTCTAAGTGTTAAAAAACATTTACCCCAAGTTGAGTATGGGGGAGCCGAAAGAGATTGGTGCATGTCATTTCCAAGGGAATTAGCCCGAAAGGAAAGGCAAATAGCCTCGTCAAAAGAATGTATTTACCTATCCTCTCCACCATTGGCAGGATTTGATACATAGTTAATCATTAAGCAGGGTAAAGTGGGTTTGAAATCAGAATTTTCCTTCTTTTATACTAGTTGTCCTACCAAGGCTAAAATCCTAGTTTGTTGTAGTATTTAGCTAGGATTGAAACAGATGATTGATGCATTTCCCATGTTGACATGATCTGATACAGTCAATTTTAAAGTGGAGTAAAGATGGTTTGATTTTAGAGTTTTCCTTCTCCCAGGTCAGTTGCCATACCAAGCATAAAGTGCTCAGTCTGTCCTGGTATTTACCTATAGCTGGAAGGTGAATAGTTGGATTTATACTTTTCCCCAGGGTATTAGAGCTAGGCAAAATGCAACAGCCTCATCCAGGATTTGAACTTGAGTCACTAGGTCCATTTTCTGTGACAATATTCATTAAAACATGTGCACTTCCACGGAAGTTATTTTACTATAGAATTGCATTAGAAATTATTTTCGTTTAGAATTGCATTGGAAATAATTTACTATAGAATTACATTGGAAACTATTTTACTATAGAATTGCATCGCTAATAATTTTACAATAGAATTTCACGGAAAATTATTTTACTCTTGAATTGCATAAAAAGTTACTATACTATAGAATTGCATTGGAAAATATTTTACTATATAATTACATTAGAAATTATTTTCCTTTAGAACTACGTTGGAAATAATTTTCTATAGAATTGCATTGGAAATTATTTTACCTTAGAATTGCATGGGAAATTATTTTCCAATAGAATTGCATTGTAAAATTATTTTACTATAGAACTCCATCGGAAATTATTTTATCTTAGAATTGTATGGGAAATTATTTTACTATAGAAATGCATAGGAAATTATTTTACTATAAAATCACATTGGAATTTATTTTATCTAGAATTGCCTTGAAGTGTACTAAGAAGTACTGGAGAAGTTTTATTCATTGACTATTGAAATGTTTTTGTCTCATTCAATTTTATCTTTAAAGTTGTTTTTTTTGTATGCAATTACCCAACCCATCTCCCACAAACGAGATGCAACACAAGGTCAGTTTTAAAGCAGACTACACATGGTTTAAATTCAGAGTTTTCCTTCTCCTAGACAGGTTGCCTAACCAAGGCTAAAAAAAGACAGTCTGCTGTAATATCTACCCATCGTTAAGAGGAGAAGGTATGGATTCATGCCTTTCCCAAGAGCATTAGTGCTAAATGGAACGCAAACCGTCATACAAAAGAAGATTCACCCAACCTCACCACCATGAACAGGATGTGAGACATAGTCAATTTATAAGCAGAGTAAAGCTGGTTTGAATTCAGAGTTTTCCTTCTCCTAGACTGGTTGCCTAACGAATGTTAAAAAATTCAGTCTATCCAACTATTCATTCATAATTGGTCAGGTGAGGAACAAATGGACTCATACATTTTTTGACAAATACATTAACGAGTAGGGAAAAACAAACAACCACGAGCAGGATTTGAACTTGGATCACCAATTTCATTTTTAACGGAGATAACCGTTACACTAAGTACGTCTCAGATGTATGTGTGGAATAATCAGACAACGATGACTCAGTACCAATACTGATGATGAGCATGACTTCAGATTTTTCAAGAATGTGCCAGTAAATGACCCATGAGTCTTCTCCTGCCACATATGGTACAGGGGTTCTCTTGGTTGCATTAATATTCAGTCTTTTCTAGCTTGTCTTGCTGCAAACTTATCTGCAGCTGTGAACTTGCAACTTTGAATCCTCTACCCCTCTTAATGCCCGGTTACGCTGAAAGAGCCGATCTGGAAACAGATTTGAAAATGATACGTCAGATGTCTCAAAACTCTCTATGCTGGTATTTGAACACGCAACCTTTATAAACGAGGGATGTATTTTCCAAAACAAAAAGGAAGAATTAATGAAACGTTACTCTTCTTCAAAAGGGTCCCAATTGTTTTTTATCATTAAGGGTTTTTAGACTATTGTCTTTATCTTTATTGTTATTTCCACAACGTTTCGGCCGATAAGAAGACAATAGTCCGAAAACGCTTAATGATAAAAATCAACAAGCTTCGTCTCAGAAATTTAGACAACTAATAATCCCAATTGTATTCAACTCTCTTATTCCTGCGATTTACCATTGGTAGAAGCATCAATGTATTTTTTTTGAGTCTTGGAATCTCACTTGTGATGTGAATAATCAATGGCTAAAAAAACGTCGAAGGCACCCATGTATAGTATATAAAAGGGATGTTAAAACACAAAAAGACGCGCAGAGAGATTTTTGAATAATTTCTGCGGCGCTTAATTTTTGAGGTGAGGATATATATTTTAAGTTCAACTGATCAGATAAAGTAAAATTCACCTTTTCTTTTGTTGAATCAAAATTTTTAAATGCTTGGAAATTTTGGTTAGTTGGTTGGATTTTATGGCATATCAACCTTTGTTGGTTGTTTAAGGCCAAATCCATTTTTATGTAAACAATTCAGTTTAGCATGAGTACACAGTTTAATTGTCAAAAACATTCCTATTTCAAACTATTCAAGTATTTATATATAACAATTCAGTTTAGTGTAAATACAGTTTCAATGTCAAAAAACAGTTCTTTCAAATAATTCAGTTCAGCATAAGCATGCAGTTTAAATGTAAGTACGGTTTAATTGTCAAAAACATTTCTATTTCAAGCTATTCAGTTTAGTCAAACAATTCAGAGTTCTATTTAACCCATAGATAGGGCCCTATCAGGGGCTACCACGCCGGGCCAGAGTGAATCTGGGAGCAATGGCAATGAAAGGGTGATCCGTATTCCCCAAAGCCCCAGCATTACTGGGACCTCACCATCAGATAGTTTAGTGTCATATCCAGGATACTCATTGGGGGGGGTCTTACCCCTCTGCAGAGGAGTAGTCAGTGTATTCCACAGCCCCAACCGACTGGGCAATTGAAAATTTTGAGCAATAATTATAACCGATAATTATTATGACGTTTCAAGCCTTACAAGAAACAAAAATAAAGTATTTCTGTTAGATAACATTTTCGGGTTTTCTGTGCTAAATTCATTTTACAGTTTCTGTAAAATAGCTTCGTGGGATGAAGTAGGAATTGGTAAATATTCTATACCTTGTGATGAATTTTTTTATAGAGAAAACTGAAAAAAAAATTGAATCTCCTTATTTCTAATATCGCGTATATATTCAATCAATTAGATTTGTATATTTCACGATTTCATTTTCGAAATTTCAATTAATTGCATAAAATTGTTCTTTATAGAAATTAAAACACATACACACACACACACACACACACACACATACTCTCTCTCTATCTCTCGCTCTCTCTCTCTCTCTCTCTCTCTCTCTCTCTCTCTCTCTCTCTCTGTAATATAATTGCAGAGGGATTTTTTTATATTATCATTTTTCGTTTTATATATCTTGCCTTTCGGTTTAGTTAGGCTGAGAACCTTTCGGCTTAATGCAGGGGTTAGTTAGGTGCACACCTTGAGTGCAGGTGTTCACACGCGTGCGCGGGGCGGATGTTTCAATGAGAGATGTCACAATAAAACCCCAGATAGAAAATAGGATCGGGGACATGAATGACGTCATGCCCGGAAGCGCTCAGGATTTGGGAATTTGGAAAAAAACAGTTAGTTGAGATTTAAACTCCGAACGAATGTTGAGATTCGAGTCTAGCGAAAGGTAATCGATTTTTGGTCTCGCCTCGGCGAGACCAGTTGGGGTCTACGAAATGTGCCGCGCGTTTGTTGAAGAAATTGTGTGTGTCTCTCTCTCTCTCTCTCTCTCTCTCTCTCTCTCTCTCTCTCTCTCTTCATGTCGACAAACCTTAAACTCAAAAAGGTAATAAAAAGTTTCGTACCTGAACCAATTTCGTGTTTTTCGGATTCCCTATGTCTATTTCACATATTCATATCTTGGTCGTATATTTTTGGACGTGGGTATGTAACATCTTCCTCTCTCTCTCTCTCTCTCTCTCTCTCTCTCTCTCTCTCTCTCTCTCTTCATGTCGACAAACCTTAAACTCAAAAAGGTAATAAAAAGTTTCGTACCTAAACCAATTTCGTGTTTTTCGGATTCCCTATGTCTATTTCACATATTCATATCTTGGTCGTATATTTTTGGACGTGGGTATGTAACATCTTCCTCTCTCTCTCTCTCTCTCTCTCTCTCTCTCTCTCTCTCTCTTCATGTCGACAAACCTTAAACTCAAAAAGGTAATAAAAAGTTTCGTACCTGAACCAATTTCGTGTTTTTCGGATTCCCTATGTCTATTTCACATATTCATATCTTGGTCGTATATTTTTGGACGTGGGTATGTAACATCTTCCTCTCTCTCTCTCTCTCTCTTTCTCTCACTCCCAGTATTTCTGTCTGTCTCTCTCTCTCTCTTTCTATATATGTATATATATATATATGACCGGAGTTTTGAGACTCCTCCTAAATTTTCTACTAAAAATGTGGGTTCTGGTCTCTGTGCACCATGTTAGACGAACTCCAAATGGTGCTAATTTTATGTCTTTCGGTTGTGTTTTTTATTCAACGACCCCGCAACCTGGACCGAAATATTTCCAGTTTACTACCACAATCTATGCTTGATTGTGTTCTTTTTTAATTGTCACGGAGAAATTGCGAAAACGGAACGCAGATATCCCTTGCAGTTGTTTCTTTACAATATGGCCGATCAGATTTTTTAGCAAATGGTGCTTTGACTATGGTTGGAGCTTTCTCTCGTCAAGAAACTACTTGGAATTGTTGTCATACAATCGTACCCCATTTGTTTAAAGTGCAAGTATTTTCATTAAATAAAATGTTTGTTATTCTATTATAATAATGTGGACAAAGTTGTTTCAGTAGAAAATATTAATGTCTTTGGTTACCGTGGAAGATGAGATATTTATCCAACTTCTCACTAAGTCATATTTGAGATAAAATAATTATATAGTAGGGATAATGCATGAATCAAGAATCATTCGATGCTGACACGTAAAAATCCTTGATCCTCTCCTCATTTCCCATTTGGAGGCGCTTCAGGAACCCAACAAAAAATTTGGCCCTGCCAAACTGTCACCAAGGTAAGTATAAGTCTACTGTCACCTATTCTAACAACTTACCATACTCAAAAAATTTTAAGGGTCACACCGAAATCGTGGAGACCCCCTGTTTCGGAGCTGGTATATTTTAAGGTCAAAAGTTCATTAATCTCCCAAGCCCTCCTCACGTGCAGGATGGGACGCCAGGTCACTTTTAAAGCGGAATTTTCATTTTCTAAGACCTTTTGCCATCCTAAGTTTAAAGAATCCTGTCTTCCATGCTATTTACCGATAGTCGGAGAGAGAATAATTCGATTCATATCTCTCCCAAGGATATAAGCCCGATTTGAAATGCAAACAGCTTCGTACAGGCTTTGAATTCTGGTCATCCTGTCCATTTCCTATAACGATAACCTTTACACCATAAGCGCCTCTTTTTAAGGTTCAAAGCTCGTCTCGTATGCCACCAGTCAAACACACACACTCACACACAAATACACACACACACACACACACACACACCCATTTACACACACACACACACACACACACACATATATATATATATATATATATATATATATATATTACTGTTTCGATCCAAATCCGTTAATATGGCGAATAAACATGCGTGATCAATTCGACACGCCTCTTGATTAAACGTAACAATCCATTATCGTCAATGTTTCCCGCCCAGATCAATAGGCAATCAATCAATAAAACAATAAATATTCATCGATCGTTAGTTAAATATTCACACCAACAATTCTCTCTCTCTCTCTCTCTCTCTCTCTCTCTCTCTTTCTTTCTCTCTAGTTAGCTCTCTGTCTGTCTGTCTGTCTGTCTCATTTGCCCTTGTCACTGTAGCGATAGCATAATCCCTATCTATAATTTATAGAGCGTATGCCAGGCCAGCATAATTACTGCATCAAATCGACACACCTTTTGTTTCAACAAAGCTTGTTTCACTTTCAAGGGCAAAGAAGTATATATCTAGATTTTTGTATTATATAAACTAAGAAAATTTACATATATTACATATGTTACGTTTTTACCAACAAAGACATGGGAATAAAGATAAAAAGAGATCGGACTCGTGGGTGTAAAATAAAACAATTAAGTTTATTAACCACAAGCAAAGACATGTGTCTAGAGAACAAGAAAAGAAGTTTTAATTTTCTGTGCTCCAGTCTAATGTACATCTACCATGTATCATGGTGGATTTCATGTCTCTTCTTCTGTTTCACATGATTGCATTCTTCTGGTCCTTGCAATCCATTGGAGGCAAATCCCTTTCTGTTCCTCAGGGGGAATAAATTTGATATTCTTTTCATTTGGTCTGATTCCTAACAGCATACTTATTTTGGGAATGTCATTATCTATAACAAAGGACGGAGAATCGCTCTTATTCAAATTAAGGAAAATCATTAATATATAAAAGAACTTTTAAATCTTTTATTCGCTTATTTTATTCGCTTTTAAATATTTTATTCGCTTATTCCTTGAAACCTCCCTAGAAAAAATTAGTTTTAACATGAGACAAATGAAGTTTCATTTTATGTAGGCCTATAGAGTAAAAGAAAGCTAAAATATAAGTAGTACACTGGTTCTTTTTACAGTTTGAAAATTTTAAAAAATTAATTTAAAAAAACGGTTTTATTGTTTTAAAAAATTTGAAATATCACTGACTTGCTTTTCTTGCCAAAATATCGTTTTTATTTAAAAAAAAAAAAAAAGAAGCTTCCTGTGGATGCCAATTAATTATTGATAGCACGTTGATTAGTAGTTACTTGCAAAAAAGGTATTTTTTAATGTTGAATTTCGTGTAGGCTTCCATTGGTTAATCAAATAAAGCATCGATACTTCTTGAATCCTGTGTTACTTGTAAAATAAATAAAAACTCGTTTTCATTACGAGACACTTTTTGTTAGATTCCACAAAGCCTTCTAATGAGAAAACAATTAAAGATCTATTGATAGTACGTTGATTTTGTGTTGCTGGCCAAAAAAAGTTGGTTTCATAATGAGATACATTTTATCTGAAACTAGAGGCAGATGTAATCTATCATTATTATCACTTTAAATCATCTCTCTCTTTGCCGTCAGACATCTCATCATTAGAAGCCCCCAGGCCGTGCCTGGAAGCGAGAAAAAAGTTTTCTTCTCATGTAAACAATCGAAAAAAAAAATAAAAGAAAAATAAAACAGCGATACTTTCTTTTCCATATACATTTAAATAGTTATCATTTTTAGGAATTCTTTCTCTTGGGTAAGACTCTAAACTTAATTTGATGATGAGACAACAGTCCTAGAGTTTGGTTGGTTTGTTGGTTTCTTTGTTTACTGGCATATCAACCTTTGTAGGTTATTTAATGCCAAAGCTATTCTCCTAGAAGAACAGTAGTGGTACTATTTAACCCATAGCTGGGAGGATGAGGGGGTTCATACCTTTCCCAAGGGTATTTGCCCGAAAATGAACGTAATAGCGTGACTGGAGTACGAACTCGCTTACTACTATTCCGCAGTCCATCGCTTTAACCATTACACCACGAGTACACCCCCACTTTGGGGGATGAAGAGTGCTGACCTGGAGTAGAAGATGTTTGGTTGGTTGGGTTTTTTTTAACAGCATATCAACTCTTTTCGTGTCATTTAATGTCGAATTAAGAGATTTTGATAAAAAGAAAACTTTCGTTTATGGTATATCAACCGTTGTAGGTTATTTAATTCGAAATCATTTTCATACATATAAACAGTTCCATTTCAAACAATTCAGTTTAGCACAAGTACACAGTTTAAATATAAAAACATTTCTATTTCAAAATTTTCTGTTCAGTCAACAAAGTTAAAGAGTTCCAAGTATTCCTATGTATCACTAAAAATTTAATTAGACATCTGTAATTTATTTTCACACAGTTAACTGTCAGAACAATTCTATTTCTAACAATTCAATTTAGCATAAGCGCATAATTTAGTTCTGTTTAACCCATTCATAGGACCCAATAAGGTGCTACCACTCCAGACCAGAGCGAACCTGGAAGTGATGGCCCTAAAAGGGTACTCAGGATTCCCCAAAACTCAAGTATTACTGAAGCCTCACCATCAGATTGTTTACTATCATATCCAGGAGACTCGTTGGGGAGGGGTCTCCCCTCTTTTAAAAGGATTATTAGATATTCGAAACCATACAGCTGTTTGTATTAGATAGGAATACGAAGTTTGTCTTACTACTGACCGAGATCTTTCAGTACCCACCTGATGGAGGTGCCCGTAGTGCAATGGTTATCGTCGAAAGAAATGGACACGGCGATACGAGTTCAAATCCTGTACAAGGCTGATTGCATTTCACATAGCTCTAATACCTTTGAGAAAGGTATGAATCCAATTATTCTCCCGCCAGCTATGGATAAATAGTAGGGCAGACTGGATTCTTCAGCCTTGGTGAGGTAAGTAGTCGAGAAGGAAAACTCTGGATTCAAACCTGTTAAACTCCGCTTGTGTCATATCATGCCCGATCGCAGGGGTTGGGTAAATATGGATAGGAATACTTGATAGATATAATTAAAAATGTTAACTATCGAGTCATGAAATCATTCATCTTTGAGCTAACAAATTTGTTAATATTAGTTTTAGAATATTAGAATTAGTTTTAGCAACACTTGAAACCATTTAGCTGTGTGCAAATCAGTGACTCGTATCAAATTACATCGTAATACTGGATAAATAGATTTAGTGATATCAAATACCAATACTAAAAAAATTTAATAGTGTACAAAGAAATGACTAATTGTAATCATAAATATGGATTTTAAAAAATTGAATACATTTTACTGTGTACAAACAAATCATTAATATGAAGTAGAATCTGAAGTGTTTGAAGAATTTATGAAATCATTTCCCTGTGTGTCAACAAATGAGACCTGACTCGTTTGAATAGAAAGATGTCCACCGACTATTCGCTTACAAATCACACGTACACACATTATATATATATATATATATATATATATATATGATTAAACATTACATAACCTACGAGGGTTGATATGCCATAAAACACAAGCAACAAAGGCTTTCTTGGAGAAAAGTGTCCGCGTTTGATAAGTGCTTTTCTCGTGTTTTTCCGTTATTTTAAGACAGTTATGTCTGCTAGACAAACGATATGAAAAGTAAGTTTTATTGTCCACTTTTAGATTAAATTGTGGTTTTTATTATGCAGTAAGTACTGTCTCCGGGCGACTACCTGCATTATTCCAAGTGTGCAACAACAAATAGATCAATTTTAGATGAAGTTTTCCCATCATTCAACGCAAAGAATGGAGAAAGCAAAGTTTGCAAATTAATTATATGGAATTTAAAAACACAGAAATACTGTTAACGTATGTTTGAGAAAATATAATTTCTCCCTGATATTGGCCTAATGGTTAGAGTGTTCGCCAATGGCCCGGGAGACCTGGGTCCAATCCCAGGTCGAATCATACCAAAGACTCAAAAAATGGTACTTGATGCTATCTTGCTTAACACTTAGCATTATAAGGTACGTATCAAGGGTAAAGTGGAGCAATCCAAGGAAAGGAGTAGCACCCTCCCCTACACCTCGGTGTAGTAGCTATCGAAAAGGGAGCCTTCAGCTTACAATCGACTACAGTCGCCAACTTTACTTTACTTATAAATATATATATATAGATAGATAAGTTGATCGACCGTATTCGAGGGTGACCTGAATGCTCCCTTTTCAGTAGCTACAACACCGAGGGGTTGAGGAGGGCACTACTCCTTTCCCTGGATTGCTCCACTTATCCTTGATCCATACCTTATAGTGCTGAGAGTTAAGAAAGGAGGAATCAAGTAGTACTTTTGATCCTTTGGTATGACTCGGCCTGGGATTGAGCCTTGGTTTCCTGGGGCCATCAAGTCAATGGGCCGGTCAGTTTTGCTGAATCATGGAGTTCTCTGACTTGCTTTTTCTATCACACAATTACCATCGCTCCAGGCAAGTTCTTTCGACTACATCCAGATAGTTGTCAAGATGCTTGAAAAAGTGGTAGTTGGTTGATGAGAGGCCTGGAGAGTATGGCGGATGAGGTAGAGTTTCGTAGCCCAATTCGTTCAACTTCTGCAGGGTCGGTTTAGCAAAGTGCGGTCGGGATTTGCTTGGAGGAGAATTGGTCCTTTTCTGTTGACTAATGCTGGGTGTTGTTGTCAAAGTTTCTGATGCATTTCATCCTTTTGCTGACAGTACTTATCCACCGTAATGGTTTCGCCTGCATTCAAAAAACTGTAATTGATGAGACCGGTCGCAGACCACCAAACAGTCAGCATGACCTTCTTTTGGTGCAACTCTGGCTTTGGGAAGTGTCGTGGGGCTTCGTCGGCGTCTAACCACTAAGTTGAGTGTCGCCGGTTGTCGTAAAGAACCCACTTTTCATCGCAAGTCGCAACCCGGTCGAGAAACGGGTCGCTCTTGTTGCGTAAAAGAAGGGAAGATGACACTTCATAACGGCGTTTCTTTTGGTTGTCATTCAATTCGTGAGGCACCCTTTTATCAAGTTTTTTTGTCTTTCCAATCTCTCTCAAGTGGGTGGAAATCGTCGTATACGTTACGTCTAATTCAGAAGCAAGTTCTCGAACAGTTGTGCGCGGATTGGCTTCAACTAAAGCTCTTAATTGAGCGTTGTCAACATCCGATGGCTGACCACTAAGCTTATCAACTTCAAGACTCTCGTCGCCGCCACGAAATTTCTTAAACCACCATTGTACTGTGCGGTCAGTAGTGGTTCCTGGGCCAAACGTTTCGTTGATATTGCGAGCTTTTTCAGCAGCTTTTCGGCCTAACTTGAATTGAAATAAGAAAATGGTGCGAATTTGCTTTATTTTTTCATCTTGTATTCAACGTTCTGAAAAGAAGACATAATTGTATTAAAACGATTGTAATTTAAACGATGAGACAGAGCGAAAAACATTCTTTAAAATGATATATAAAGTAAAGGTATTATAACGAAAACTTATTTGAAAATACATCATTTGAAATCAAAATTTAAAAATCCGAACGAGCTTTCTTGTCAACCTTCTATTAATATATTTGCACAGTTAAATGCATTGCTATTAAAACTAAGACATAAGTCAGTTGTTTACGCATAGTAAGATAATTAAACACTTCTGTTTTAAGCGATTTAGATTAGTATAAGATTTGTATGCACTCAATTTAATTGTTGAGCAGTTATCTTTGACCCATTGATAAGACCATATCAGGTGCTACAAATCCAGGCCAGAGTGGACTTGGAAGCGATTGCAATGAAGGAGTACCCTTCATTCCCCAAAGCTCCAGGATTACCAGAGTCTCACTATCCTATTGTTTATATATCAATTCAAATGTGCTTTAGGAGATTGTATCTCTAAAAATAAAATATATGTCGGTTTAACCTCAACTACCCTATCGAGTGGATTTACAATGCACATTTCTAAAATAAGGTCCATAGCACAGCGCACTTAAAAAAGAAATTCATGCCCAACAATAGAATTACGGAAAATTCTTACCGAAAACACAACAATATTCGAACATCAAAATAACAAGCAAAAACTACATATTCTTGAGGCACTACATATTAAGAACATACAACCCAAAGTTAACAGAATTAATTTTCAAACTAGTGCTAATGTACTTAGATGTATTTAGCTAATAATTCTATCTATAGAAACAAATTTGAAAAGTAAACGCTACACAATACGACGGCGCAAACGCTCATTCTTACAAAGTAGTAATGTACGTACAAAAGTTACATCACTTTTATAATACACCCTCCCCTGATGATGGCCCAAAGTTGGGAAGAAAGTACTTGGGAAATAAATAATTATGGAAGATTTATCAACCAATTCCCGCCGAATTTCATAAGATCTTTACGGCAATTCGAAAGGATTGATAAAAAAATATGTAGACAAAAATGTCTATAACGTTCAATCAAATATATATATATATATAAATATATATATATATGTTTATGTATATGTGTATATAAAAGTAAAGTTGTTGACCTTATTTGAGGGTCAAACAAATGCTCTCTTTTCAATAGCTACTACACTGAGGTGTTGGGAAGGGTACTACTTTATTCTCTGGATTGCACCACTTTACCCTTGATCCCTAACTCGTAATGCTGAATGTTAAGCAAGGTGGCATCAAGTACCTTATTTTGAGTTTTTGGTATGACTCGACCAGGGATTGAACCCCGATCTCCCGGACCATTGGCAAACACTCTGCTCATTAGGCCAATATGTATATATGTCTTTATAAATATGTGTATCTAAATGTATATATAAGTGTATCAATGTACGTATATATATTTAAGTATATATATAAATGTGCAACGTGTTAATGGTCTAATTAGTTGAGTGTTCGCCAATGGTCTGGGAGACCGGGGTTCAATCCCAGATCTAGTCATACAAAAGACTTAAAGAATGGTGCTTGATGCCACCTTGCTTTGCACTCAGTAATATAAGGTACGGATCAAAGGTAGAGTTCAGCAATCCAGGGAAATAAGTAGTGCCTTCCTCTACACTTCGGTGTAGTAGCTATTGAAAAGGGAGCCTTTGGGTCACCCTCGACTAAGGCTCCCAACAACTATATATATATATATATATATAAAGTTGTACATTTGCCTGTGTTTGAAGTTTTTAATCAAATACATAAAAATACAGTTGAAAGGAAACGTATTCTTGACTAATCTCTTTAGATTAAAGTACTTTTTTTTCTTTTATAATTAGTCTGGTTCCTTTGTTTTCAATGAGATTAATTTAAAAAAAAAAAACAATGTCCTTTTAAATAGTTTAGGGACAAGAAAGACTTAACTGTTATGCTGTTACATAGCCAGATACGGATATGTGAAACGTACATAGAATGTTCATAACATATATGCATAGAACATAGGAATCCCGAAACACGAAAAACACTTACGGCTTCTTAGTTCTGGTACGAAACTTTTTATTACCTTTGAATTAAAAGGCTTTTCGACATAAGGAGAAAGATACACATTCTTTCTATTCTGGCTTTTCCATCTGCCCCCGCCCAACACGTGTGGTACCCGTCACAAGGCCACTGGTCTGGCTTCGGCGAGCAAGCGAAAGTCAACCGTCTTCTTCCGAGGCAGGACTCAACTAACTGACTTTTTTCAAAATCCCCAAAATCCTCCGCGCGCGCTTCCGATGCATGACGTCATTCACATCCCCAAGTCACAATTTTCTATCTGGGATTTTTATTTTAACATCTATGAACGACACATCCTCCCCGCGCGCGCGTTAACACCTGCGCTCAAGTTTGCATCAAACTAACGCATGTGCTGAGCCGAAAGGTTCTCAGCCTAACTAAACACAAAGGCAAGATATATAAAACGAAGTCCCTCGGCCATTATATTACAATGCCTAGATTTCTCTGAAAGTTGATAGAAGCTTGAACATAATATTTTTTTTTAAATACATACATAATATTTGTGTACTGTTATATAATTAAGGCAATGGGTTTTTATATATTATATTAAGTATATTTTTCGTTAAGTATATTTTATTATTTAGTTTGGTAAGGCTTTGAAAAACTTGGTGTCTCTTTAGGTGCAATAATCAGTTGGTGCACTCATACGCTCGTGTAGAAAGGATATGAGAATCAACACCTGTCATAATAAATCTCCAGACAGGAAATGGGGCTTGACGGCCGTTGGAGGGAAATAAGTGGTTCGTTCACGTCGTACCCGGAAGAGATGGTCCTGAGAATTTGAGGATTTTGAAAAGACCGATAGTTGAGGTTCTACCGTTGAAGCACGCGGTTGGGTTTTTCGGATCTGATCTAAGCAGATCAATTTGTGTCTCGACCGGTTGAGATGAGTTGAGATTTTAGACACCACAAGATGCGCTGTACGTAAGGAAGTGTCTGTATAGTATGGTTAGCATAGGCTTTCATGATATTTATATCTCCTCTCGTATCACCAAGGACTAAAGTTTGAAAGAAATAAACTCGTTCGTACCGCTTGTATTAGTATTATTATTGTTGTTATTGATATCATAATGGCTATATACCACTTTTCCTTATTTCGCCCGTCGTCAAATCGCCTTCACCCGACTTATCTAGCGTACATTTCAGTTCAACGAACCTCATTATTTCTGAAATTACGTCACTCATAAACATCGCTTACGTTATTAAAAATTCTAAAATCAAAATATATCAAAAATGAATAAAATACACAAAAATTATCTATAAAAGATAAAAGAAGCTATGTCTGTATTAACATGCTTCCACATTCAATATTTATTGTGTATGTATAAATACAGTTCAAAGCCAAAAAAGTTGGGGACATTGTGGTACCGGAGGGCAGCACCTTATAGAGTCCTATCAATGGTTCAGTTAAAGAGTGTACTTATGCAAATCTGAATAGTTTGAAATAGAACTGCTTTTACTTTTAACTGTGTTAATAAAACTTGTTATCTAACTGTGCGTAAAAAAGGAACTGATGTTAGTGATACGAAGCGTTTAACTTTGTTGGCTTATGCTAAATTGAATTGTTTGAAATAGAACTGTTCGATCATTGAACTGTGTGTAAATTGATGACTGATGTTAAACTGACTTGTTAGTGATACATATCAATATTTGGAACCATTTAACTTTGCCGACTTACAGTAAATTGCGTAGTTGATGGAACTGTTTGATCACTGAACTGTGTGTAAACAAATGGTTGATGTTAGTGATACATAGCAATACTTAGCACTATTTAACTTTGTTGACTTACGTTTACAAATCATATATATCTAATATATATGAATAAACGGGATTTGGCATTAAATGACCTATAATGGTTGATATGCCATAAAAAAAAAACTTTGCTAATTTGGTATAGTTATAATGAATTGGTTGCACAATGAAGCATTACTATTGTTTGCAAAAAGTCAAATGGTTTCAAGTATTGTTATCTAATACAAATAATTCTATTCAATATATATCATTTGTTTGCAGACACTGACATGGTTACAAGTATTTCATTTTAACACTAATAATTCAAGTAAAACCTCTTCAGTTGAGAGGCCTGTCGGCTGGGACTCTAGAATACACAGACTACATATCTGTTGAGTCGTAAGACCCCCCCACCAACGAGAGTATACGATAGGACATTAAACAATCTGTTCGTGAGGCTTTACTAATGCTGGAGCTTTGGGGAATTCGGAGCTCCTCTTCCCTCCCATCTCTCCCAGGTCCACTCAGGCCCAAAGTGGTAGCACCTAAAAAAGGCCTCTCTATGGATCAAATAGAACTGTTTGACATTTAAACTGAGTGCAAAGAAATAGCGAATGCTGAATTGAATTGTAAGAAATAGAACTGTTTGACTGATGCTTAATTGAATTCTTAATGATACATAGCAATAATTAGGACAATTAACTTTGTTGACTTATGCTATATTATATTTTTAGAAATATAACTGATCATTTAACTGTGTATATCAACAAAATGTGTTTGCAAATCATGCATTTAATATATACGTTAAAACAGGATTTGGTATTAAATAACCAGCAATGCCATAAAACCCAACCAAACCAGATCCCGTATATTTAATATATATGAAATATAATAGCCGAGGGATTTCGGTTCATGCCTTTGAGTTTACTTAGGCTGGGAACCTTTCGGCACAGCGCATGGGTTATTTGGGTGCAACATTGAGGCAGGTGTTAACACAGGCGCGCACGGGCGGATGGAGGTGTCACAATACTCCGAGACAAAACAGGTGACGGAGTGCGAGTGACGTCACGCACCGGAAGCGCGCAGAGGTTTGTGGAGATTTGAAGAAAGTTAGAGAGTTGAGATTAGACACTGAACGAAGACGCTCGACTTTTGGAGCTTGCAGACGTGAGGCAAACTTGCGCCCTATGGGGGCCGCTTGAGATGTGGGCCAAATGAATAAGACAGCATAGAAGATTGTGTCTCTCCTCCTTACGTTGAAACCTTTAACTCAAAGTTAATAAAAAGATTTCGTACCTGAACAAAAAGTCGTTACGTGTTTTCGAATATGTTCTATCGTTATGAACATTATATGTCCATTTCGCACATAGCGTTAATTGTGAATATAGTACATATGATTATTTGGTGCCAGAACTTGGGCATGTCGTTCATGACTTGGTTTACGACTGGGTTACCATGGTTTCACGGAGACGATCAGAGAAGCGGCTGAGTTTAATTAGAAATCTATTTCGGAGTGGCTTGTTCAGGCGATCGAAGGAGAGAGAGAGAAAACAGAAGGCACCCAGAAAATAAAAAACAAGGAAAAGAGACCAAAAACAAGATGAACAAATTCGGCAGCCCCATAACGCTCTAGCGATAAAGTGGAAAATATTAACGGTAAAAATATGGGAGGAGATTTACAATTTGCTAATAAGCCATGGACTGTTCCCCGAGGAACAGAAAGTATGTCACATATGGACCTGAGGAAATGGAGACCTACTACACGTGGATCAACACATCGTTAAGGAGAGCAAAACAAGACAGAAAAATCTAGCTATGGCTCGCAGTGTTGAGATTAGCCAGAATAAAGAGAAAAGTCCTGAAGACTTGAGGAGACTTGCAGTCACTCACACTTCAGTGAAAAACCACCCGCTAACGCTGGTGTGAAAAACATTGTCGAAAAAGTAAAATAATAATAATAATATTGGTATAGAAAAATGTGCAATGCTAGTAATGAAAAGTGGCAAAAAACATCTGAAAGACGGAATGGAACTACCAAATCAAGACAAGATGAGAACGCTCGCAGAAAACGAAACCTACAAATACTTGGGAATCTTGGAGGCTGACACGATCAAACAAGTGGAAATGAAAGAAAAAAGTAAGAAAGAATATCTTAGAAGAACTAGAAAGTTATTCTAGACAAAACTATCTAGCAGAAACCTTATCAAAGGAATAAAAACCTGGGCTGTACCACTCGTTAGATATTCCGGACACTTTCTCGAGTGGACGAACTTGAGCAAATGGCCAAAGAACAAGTAAAATAATGACCATGCATAACGCATTACATCCCAAAGACGACATTGACAGACTATACGTATCAAGAAAGGAGGAAGTGGACTTACCAGCATTGAAGAGTGTTGACGCATCCATGCAATGACTCGAGGACTACATAGAAACACAAGAAGGAGGACTGATTACAGCCATCAGAAACGATACTGACAACATGGTGAGCAACAGAATGTCAATAACTAGAAAACAAAAATGGGAAGAAAAACAACTCCATCGGCGCTTTAAACGACTAATAAAAGACATCTCGCAAGAAAAGACTTGAACGTGGCTAAGAAAAGGAAACTTTTAAAGAGAAACAGAATCTCTCCTAATAGCAGCACAAAACAACACCATAAGAACCAATCAAATCAAAGCGAGAATAGATACGACACAACAAAATAGTAAATGTAGGTTATGTGGTGATAGAGACAAAACTATCAATCACATAATAAGCGAATGCAGCAAATTAGCACAGAAGGACTATAAGACTAGACACGACTGGGTGGGCAAGATGATTTACTGGGAATTGTGAAAGAGAATTTGCAGGATTGTAGATTTTGCTGTCCCGGCTGACCACAGAATAAAACTGAAAGAATGTGAAGAGAGAGATAAGTACCTCGACCTTGTTAGGGAAATGAAAAAACTATGGGACATGCAGATGACAATTATACCAATTGCGATTTGTGCGTTTGGAACAGTAACTAAAGGCTTACTAAAGGGACTGGAGGTCTTGGAAGTTGGAGTACGAGTGGAGACCATCCAAACTACAACATCGTTGTGAACGGCCAGAATACTGAGAAGAGTCCTGGAGACTTGACGAGACATGCTGTCACTCGAACTCTAGTGAAAGACCATCAGCTAACGCTAATGTGAAAAACTCTAAGGAAGTAAATAATAATAATAATAATAGTAACGGCCAGAATACTAAGAAGAGACCTGGGGACTTGAGGAGACATGCTGTCACTCAAACCTCAGTGAAAAACCATCAGCTAATTCTGATGTGAAAAACTCTGAAGGAGTAAATAATAATAATAATAATAATAATAAATTGAAGAGAACTTGAAAAATTGTCGACTTTGCTGTCCCGGCTAACCACAGAATAAAGCTGAAAGAATGTGAAAAGAAGGATAAGTACCTCGACTGTGCTAGGGAATTGAAAAAACTATGGACAAGCTGGTTACAATTATACCAACTGTAATTGGTGCGTTTGAAACAGTAACAAAAGGATTACTAAAGGAACTGGAGGATTTGGAAGTTGGTGGACGAGTGGAGACCATCCAAACTACAGCATTATTGAGAACGGACAGAATTCTGAGAAGAGTCCTGGAGAGGTGAGGAGACTTGCTGTCACTCAACCTCCAGTGGACGACCATCAGCTAACGCAGATGTGAAAAACTTTAAAGAAGTAAATAATAATAATAATAATAATAACTATTCCTAATACATATTTTTTGTACACAGTTATATGTCAACAACAGATTTGACCTTAACAGTTACCACAAATCCGGATCAGAATGAACCTGGGAGTGATGGTGATTCGTAGGTACACTACACTACCCATAGCTGAAAGTCCAGTTTAATGCCATTCTCCAGACACGTGATATTACGTAGAATCGCTTTCGATTTAACGGCTCGCTGAGCGTGTGTTCAAAAATATTTGGTGTATGCTGTAGAATGTCCAAAACAATATAGTCACAACAAAAGAAAACGATCAATAATCCGAAAAAGAAAACGTTTGGGCGAGAGAGAAACCGTTCAATAAAATAAGTAGAGAAATAAATGACAACGAAAATATGTTGAAGGAAAAATTAAACATCTTCATCAGTGTTTGTCCAGGAATCTTTTAAGCGTGTTTTAAATCAAATAAATGAATAAAACATTTGTGTCTGCAGCTGAGAAGAAAAGAAAAGAATTTCTTTTCTTTTCCTTTTTTTAACGTAATATTTGACAAATGAACGCACTGAGCAGGCTATGTTTGAGGAACACTCAACTAAAATCGAAAAATTTTGCAGATAAACCTAAAGTTTTAAAAATCAAACAAGAAGAATTTAGTTAAAAAAATAAATAAAATAAAATTAGAAAACAAGTGAAATTATTAACGTTTCAAAAGAAAGAAAAAAAAAAACTAATCTAAATGCAAATATGGCAGCTTTTTTCTTGTTGGCGCCAATTGTGGCCACAGGCGGCCGTTCGAAATTTACTGATATCTTTTTTTTCTTTCTTTTCAGTTATATCTTTGTTTTCTCGCAATTTCTTTAATTTTTGTCATTTTTCTATATTTTAGCAATCTTTAAATATATGTCTTTTTGGCTTCAGCCTTTTTCTCAACGTGTTGCATACAACAGCCGTTATAATAAGTGTTATCAATACCAAACACTGATAATAAAAGACTGATTACCATTTAGGAACTGCTACGCTCATATACAGCAGAGTTTTTCATAGTTATGACATAATTCTTTTCTCAAAACGATGATGCTGATGTCACTTCAGTGCTTATTATGTTCCTTGCATGCATAGCATAAACCAAGTACGGGGTGGAACGATAAAATTGTCATCCTAAAGAAAATAACACTACAGCTTTATTTTAAAACTTTTATTGAAAAAATCAATTCAGGTAACTCGATTATGTAGTAGAGCTGACATCTATTCAATTTAGCCGCCTTAAGCCTCAATCACCGCCTCGATACGGACCCAGATCTGGGAGCATGCCTTTTCCACAAGCGCCGGCGGGAGCTCGGCGAATACTCGGCGGATGGCGGCGATCGGGCTGGCTTTGGTGTTTTGGGAGGTCATGTTGGTGATGTTCTCGACGTGTGACCAAACGAAGTAGTCCAGCGGGTTCAGGTCAGGCGAGGAGGGGGCAAGTGAAAGAAGGGTACAAAGTCGTAGCACTCCTTCTGAAGTCAAGTCTGGGTCTCTTTGGACTTGTGGGCCGACGTCGAGTCCTGCTGCCACGTCCAGGATCTGCCACCGGCCACCTAATTGCACCAGGGGATCACCACACTCTTCAGCACATGCAGGTACACTTTGGTATTGACTTTCAAGCCGACTTCGAAGATGTGAGGTGGCATGATGTGGCCCTCACTTGAAAGCACACCAAAGACCATAACCGTAGCCGGACACTTTGTTATCATCACCCTGGGCACGTCCCTGTTATTCGTGGCAATCCAGATTTGCATTTCGAGGGTGCTGGCAATGGTCCTGTTGTCATAACTTGGATCAGTAGAGAGAATGAGTTTTACAGCGGTGCATCTCTGATCTAGCTCGTTGAACATTGTGTCACTTTCAGACATGATAGAAGGCTCCTATCGCTCTTGGAATTTGTACACAACTGGCCAACTAGTAGATGGTCTGCAACAAAAAAAAAGAAAACCGGTTTTCATTAAACAGAAATGGAATGATGTCTTTTCTAGGGTGACAATTTCATCGTTCCATTCTGTATTTATGGGGTTAGAGTAATGGCTAAAATGCAGTACGGTGACCTCGAGGTAAACGGGTTCGAATTACAGTCGCTCTAATACATTCATTTCCTGACTAATACCCTTTGGGAAAGGTATGGAATCCCGCATCACCCAACTATGTGTTAAATAGCATCGCTTTCGTGCTTTAGGATTAAATAACCCATAAAGGTTGAAAGAAACTAAGCTTAACTAACCAAAGATGTGCAATCAAGTTAAGCTGAACACGATGCAGATATGAACGAAGGCAGTACTTTCGTGGGTGACCATTAGGAAACAGTAAGGTCATTTGAGGATCTTTGAGAATACGCATTTAGTATTCTAACGCCATTATATGAGATATGCACAAAATATCTTATTTCTCTTTCAGTAATCAGTTCGACTATAACTTCCTGTATTTCGTCATAGTTAAATTGAGAGAAAATCTAAGCTGAGATAAAATTCAGTTTCGATAATACATTCAAAAAAGTCCTGGATTCTAAAATAATTCTTTAAACTATATATTAAGAATAACAGCACGAATCATACTTGTGTAATTCTCTTCTAGCTTTGTTCAGAAAAATCCTGGAAGCAACACCTCACTAAATTCCACAGTGCAACCACTTACCTCCCATCTTACAAACCATATAAGTAAGACGAACAAGATATACTGAACACTAGTGGAGAAATATCGACGAACCCTTAAGCGGTGTTCTCCTATGGACCCCTACATATAGAGATACAAATTTAGGCCGACCAGCAAGGACTTAAACACATCAACCCGTCGTGTAATGGTTACCGTCGTTGGAAATGGACACTGCGACACGAATTCAAATCCTGGACGAGACTGATTGCATTTCACATAGTACCAATACCCTTGGGAAAGTTATGAATTCTATAATTCTCCCTCCAGATATGGGTAAATAGTAGAGCAGACTGGGTTCTCCAGCCTTGGTGAGGCAACTAGTCTAGAAGGAAAACACTGAATTGAAACCTGTTAAACTCCGCTTAAAAATTGAACTTGTGTCATATCCTACTTGGGCGGAGGGGTTGGTAAATATGTCAACACATCAACTCTGTACTGCCATTAGAGGACCTGCTAGGAGCGATGTAGGCTTGGAACAGATGGTATAAGAGCTGCGTGCTCCCACGATTTGTGGTGGTGTTGATTGAGACAAAAATAAAGACATAATGAAAAAAATGATTCCTTTCCATCTTTGCAGTCAATAATTTAGTAGAATTATTTGGGTTTTATAAAAATTACAATTTGGTTGTTTATATATTTCAAAGTTATTTGGGCTTCACTTGACCTTATAAGGGTTGTGGCCCGACAGTTGATCCTATCCGAATCACAAGCAATTCTAGAGCTTCAGTAGCATTGATTAAAAATATTACGCCATTTACGACGTATGAGTCGATCAAATAAACAAACCAACGCCTTAACTGAAAAGAGGGGGTGTCCTCGTGGTGTAATGGTTAAAGCGATGGACTGCGGAATCGTAGTAAGCGAGTTCGTACTCCAGTCGCGCTATTACGTTCACTTTCGGGCAAATACCCTTATCCTCTTAGCTATGGGTTGAATAGTACCACTACTGTTCTTCTAGGAGAATGGCTTTGGCATTAAATAACCTACAAACCTAAATAACCTAAAAGGGGGAGGGTTTTCTGTCTTCACGTGATGACGTCAGTAACCGGTAAAAGTAAGCTGTGAAGATTTTTCCATGGCTTGAAGTTTAAATTATATTATCACAGACTTCATTTCTCAGACAGCCGGCTGGATATCGTAATTTGACCCCCTGAGTTGAACTGGCTCACCAATTTTCGCTTTACATAGTGAACAATCGAAATAATAATTCTCTTCCTTAGACAAAACAAACTGGCATATATATTTTCTTTCGTTCCTTCAGTCTAAAAAAATTTTTTTCGTTTTTCTTTCTCATCAAATAATATGTTATTTTTTTTTTAATACATGTCAATTAATTATCTCTGTTGTAATGTACTGACCTTATACTTCAAAAACCCAATTCGATCAAATCTAATTTTTCTGGTTAATAAATTTATTCAACAAGGTCCTGTTCACCATGTTACAGCATTTGATAATCCCTGTCGGTTAAGTATCATATCTGGGACACTCTTCGGGGGTTTCTTACCCCTCTGCAGAGATACAGTTAGTGTATTCTACAGCTGTAGACGATTTGTGTTAGGTTTTCAATCAACTGTTAAATTATTATTTACTCATTAGAGTTTTTCCCATCAGCGTTAGCTGATGGTTTTTCACCAGAGTTTGAGTAACAGCAAGTCCCCTCAAGTCTCCAGGACTCTTCTCAGTATTCTGGTCGTTCTCAATAATGCTGTCGTTTGGATGGTCTTCACTCGGCTGCCAACTTCCAAGTCCTCCAGTCCCTTTAGTAATCTTCTAGTTACTGTTCCAAACGCACCAATTACAATAGGTATAATTGTCATCTGCATATTCCAGTTGTTTTTTTTCACTTCCCTAGCAAGCAGTGCTTATCCTTCTTTTCACATTCTTTCAGTTTTATTCTGTGGTCAGCCGGGACAGCAAAGTCGACAATTTTACGAGTTCTCTTTTTTTTTCTTGGTTATTATTAAGTCTGGTGTTCTGGCCGATATTAGGTGATCCGTGTGTGTCAAAGTCCCATAGAAGTTTATGTGTGTCATTTTCTAGGACAGGTGCTGGGTTGTGCATATACCATTTGTTTGTATGGTCAAATTTAAATTTCTTGCACATCTCCCACTTTTGCCGACCCAATCATGTCTAGTCTTATATTCCTTCTGCGCTAATTTGCTGCATTCGCTTATTAAGTGATTAATGGTTTTATCTCTGTCACTGCATAGTCCACATTTGCTATTTTGCTGCGTCTTATCTATTCTCGCTTTGATTTGATTGGTTCTTGCGGCGTTGTCTTGTCCTGCTATTAGGAGAGATTCTGTTTCTCTCTTAAAATTTCCTTTTCTTAGCCATGTCCAGGTTTTGTCGTGGGAGATGTTGTTTATTAGTCGTTAAACCGCCCATAGAGTTATTTTCCTTCCTATTTTGGTTTCCTAGTTATTGTCATTCGTTTTTTGATCGTGTCATCAGTATTATTATTATTACTATTATCATTGTTATGGTCTTCAGATAAGACGGGTGGAAGAACAACTAAAACATCGGGTGATACGTAAACGTTATTGTATTAACAGAAAAAGGAATTCATACAAAGGAAGTACTAGCCATGCTCGGCTGGCAGTCCGTCTGTCAAATGTCTCTTAAGGAACGAGAAGTTTTCTCCTTTTATTTCCTGTAAAAATGCAGGAAGGCACAAGGCCTTAAGTTTTGTGGGGAAGGGGAAGGGTGCGGTCTTGCAATAACTATGTTTTAACTAGTGGGACCTAGCTAGCCACATTCGCCGACCCATTCAACAATACAATATATAGTCATTCATCCGTCGCCATGCGCGCTGCTGTCACCAAAATACCACATTTGCTCGATGAAGAAAGAACCTACTTAAAATCCCGAGAGTGATGCATGATTTTATTTACAAATTGTGGTTTTTACAAATGAATTCATATGATGGGGATGGGAGAAAAAACCCCGAAATATGTACAGCAACAAAGGAAAAAATCCCCCGTTTGGTTGCCCTCCCATCCCCCCGTCTATAAAATTGGAGGCCGACTGTTTTCCGGGGCGAAAAGAACCGAAAACAAGCCGGACCTACCCTAGGTGGGGCAGGGATCCTAATCTACAGGGGTCAAAGGAAATAAAGGGTCGGGCGCAGTATGGGTTGATTCAAGCAGGTAATGTGATTTTTTATACATATGAATGTTCAAGATCTTCAGTAAAAGCGGGCTGGGATATGGGTTAAGGTACAAAAATAATGGGGATGGGGAAGATCTTGAGAACTAATGACTAGGTGACGGGGACAATGACTGACAACATACTGCTAACTAGGTTACCAGGGAAAAAAGCTTTGCCTACTTACCGGGGGTGGGGTCCCGAAGGACCCGTACCATAGACGCCATGAGCGGGCAGAGGAGGGAAGGATGACTCCAACGTTGCCCCCTTTCTTACGACCAGGCTCGCTGCATTCACCCACCTTCTGCTGAATGTTATGCGATCCAAGCGTTTTCTATCGCATCTGATTTTGACCCTAAGCGAATGCCTAAAGTACAAAACCAGATCACGATGAGAAAAGTTTGCATCGTCATACAATCCCTTCTTTCGCGTAGTCCAAATCACCATTCGAGCTACAGCCAGGATCGCGAGAAACACCACACGCTTCTCACCCTGAAACGGAGGAAGAACGTTGTCCACGACGTAACCAACGTCGAGCAGCACGAGCTGCTTGGGTTCGATGCGAGCCGTCCACTCCCCGACGTGATCCCAAAACGGGCGAACTCGCTCGCAGTAGTAGAAGGCGTGCTCAGCCGTTTCTTCTAAGCCACTGCTGCAGCGAGGGCAATCAGGCATGTCTGCCAGGCCCGCTTTGTAGTTCAAGCCGAAAAGGGGTAACGCATTCCGTGCAAGTCGCCAGGTGAGCGAGAACTCGGAGTTGTTCAAGAAGCTCGATCCTGGCGCCCAATTCCAGTGAGAGCGGATCTCCTCCGCCGTCCAGCCTCGCCGCTCGCTAAGAGGATCAGAAGCGGAACCCACCACTAATTCCCGATATAGCTCTTTCCGAGGCCGTGAAAGGTCACTGGACCCAAGAAGGTTACGAAGGGCCTTTCGGCACTCGCGGACAAACAGTGCTTCGCCCAAAGGCTTACGTCGACCTTCAGCCTTTGGGTCTGACTGGAGGCGAGGAAAAGTCCGACTCGCCTTTCGTCTCCACACTGCGTCCCCCGTCAAGGACCGGCCCAGGTATGCAAGTCTTTCAGCAAGCCAGTGGCTCTCCAGATCAGGCATACCCAGACCCCCGTTACGTGTACGTTGGATACAGACCTGCCTACGGACCATCGGCCTTGCACCTCCCCAGAGCAATCTGGAGAGGGATTGTTGCAGTGCCAACCGACGTGCCTTAGGCAGAGGAAGTACAGCCAATCGGTAAAGGATCAGAGGGAAGACGTACGTGGCGCACGCCTCCGCCCTGCCCTTTAAGGACAACCTCCTTGAAAGCCAGATTCCCACCTGAGCATTCACCTTGGTTTGTACTTCCAACCAATTTCGCTCCAGTTGGAGGTCGGGCCCGAACCACACCCCGAGGATGCGGACGGGTCCGTCACTCCAGCGGAAGGGCCCTGGAAGAGTATTGCTACCCCTCCAAGCACCAAGCCGCAAACCTTCGCTTTTGTCAAAATTGACCTTGGCTCCTGCGATCCGCTCGTACTCGACAACCGCCTCTTTCACAGCCTTTATATCCAGACGGCGGGACACAAAGACTGTGATGTCATCAGCGAACGCGGAAACCCTTGCAGCAAGGCTGCTAACAAAAGGTATACCGCGCAGGGACGGACTTGTCCTCTCATCCCTAAGCCTGCGCAGGAGGGGCTCCAACGCGAGGACATAGAGAAGAGGAGACAACGGGCAGCCCTGCCGGACCGAACGCTCGATCGCGAATACCTCCGAACGCCTTCCGTTCACCTGCACCACTGCCTGAGGGTTATGGTACATCATACTAATCCATCTGCGGAACTCCGGTTTGAATCCGGCAGTCTCCAAAACAGACGCCAAGAACCGATGGTCAACCCTATCGAAGGCCTTGGACTGATCTAAACTGATCAGCGCGGCTTCGGTGTCGTCTTCTATTCCCTCTAGGACCTCGCGAATCAAGTGCAGATTGTCCTGGATCGATCTTCCCTTCACAGCAAAGGTCTGTTCGGGGCCGATCAGATCACTGATGACACGCTGTAAACGATTCGCCAAGACCCGGGCCAAAATCTTTAACTCTGCGTTAAGCAGAGTTATGGGCCTGTAGTCATCTAAGCCCTCCCCAACATGCTGGCCACCTTTCTTCAGCAATGTGATCACGCCCTTGGTAACGCAACCAGGGATCACTCCCTGGGCGAACCAATGGTTGAACACATCCGTCAGAATAGGCACAAACATGTGCGACATCCTCAAGTACACTTCGTAGGGCAAACCATCTAGTCCCGGCGACTTGTTGAGGCCGACCTGCTTCAACGCATCACGGACTTCGCATTCAGTAACCAAACCCTCGCAGCTAGCCGCTTCAGCCACCCCAAGGCGGGGGAAGTCGGCAAGATAGCTACGAAACTCCCGGATCGGGAGATCAGGGCAGCGGGCAAAGCGATCCCGAAAGTGCGCCCGAAAGGCATCACGCATCTCACGACCCGATCGCAGCAGTCGCCCGTCCGCAGTCTTGACAGACGCGATGTACCGATCGGGGAACCTTCGCACTTCTTCTTCACGCGCAGTCGCGTTCGATTTCACAGCTTCGTTGAGAACTCTATTTAGCCTAGATCTAACTACGAATCCCTTGTAGCGCTCGCTACTCTCACGCTCAAGGTCCCTCCTAGCTAGCTCTACACCTAGGGAGTCCCCCCCCGCCACCGCCCGGGAAAGTCTATCTTCTATAGCCTTCGCCTCCTTGGCCTTATCTAGGCTGAGCTGTTGACCGTATTTGGTGGCGAAGTCTCTAATCCTATATTTCAGAGAAACCCACCACCTACTCCCGGTAACCGCCCCCACTAACGCCCGCTGAATTAGGGATTCTAGCCGGTCCCGGAAGTCCCGTATCTCCAGTAAGGAGGTATTGAACTTCCAGTAGCCGGCTAGACTAGGCCTATTGACTAACCGTAGACTGACCCTAACAAGCTTATGGTCAGTCCACGCTATCAGGTGGAACGTGGGACAACTAACGAAATCAGTGTCAGCTCGTCTAACTAACACTCTGTCCAAGTAGGAACCTACTTTGGCAGAGGGCGAGCTATCTAGCCACGTCCACATCTCCCGCCCTGGGTGATCAAGACGAAGCCTGTCGACGAGACCGTGACGAGTCACGAAGCCGACAAGGCTGCTATCACACCTTCCCGCACGCCTAGCTCCCCGCCCGACCTTATCTATCTTGGGATCAAGGATCGCATTCCAATCACCCATTAAGACTAGCCGCTTCGTATCGTCCAGGAACGGCGCCAACCGACGAAAAAAGGAAATCCTCTCCGCAGCGATATTGGACGCATAAACCGCAACCAGACGAAACTTGAAACTTTTCACGGCAACATCGGCCACAACCAGCCGGCCCCCGTCACCTGCAAAAACAACGTCAACATCAGCATCAAGGCTGCGTCCAACTAGCAGAGAGACCCCAGCGCTGATGCGGCTGCCGTATGCTGAGAAAACGTTAAAGTCGCTTTCCAGCACCCGACAGTCGGCATCGCAAGTGAAGTGGGTCTCCTGCACTGCAGCAACATCCACTCCGAGGTTCTTGAGTTCACCAAGCAAGCGCGCACACTTGCTTGAATCCCTCAGTCCCCTCACATTCAAACTGGCAACGTTTAAAGCCATCAATCTCACTTACCTTACTCAGTGTCGACTACGGGCCGGAAATCCTTCGGGGTGAGGATGCCGACAGCCTGACGCAGAGAACCGGTACCGAGTTCAGTTGTCACCCGGTTGTCTCTGGTGATTCCGCCGACATCTATGGGGAACCGCAGCTTTAGGGACCTGTAAAGGGACGGGTGAACCAAAATTGGGACCCTGCCCGAACAAAAAGGAATACATTTTTTCAATGAGGAGTGCTCCAACTCCGCCAGCTTTATGCCCGTATCAGTCTGACAGACCGTACTCAAGAACTTCCATACGCCCTTGGTACGGTCGCCAGCTGACCGGACAAAAGTGGTCACCATGGCTGCACTCCTAAAATTGACAGGATTAGAAACATTCAGGTTTTGTATTTTTTCAAGGTTCAGCAGCGGCTTTAGTGCCTTTCGTAGCTGGAAGTCATTGACTGCTTCCAGCTCTACTGAGCACAAAGCCGCTGCCTGCTGTATTTGGGTGATTTTTAGTTCTTTTTCGCCCTCCTGCCGATTTGCTTTTTTTTTACTGGCAGGAGGGTCTTGTTTTCGTTTTGATGGGAACAGTTCTTGAGAGGATATGCTAGTGGGGCTGAGTGAGGGAAGAGATGGAGTTCTGGTTAAGTTTAGGGGCTGGGACCGGTCTGCTGATTGGGACCTTGGGAGTGGGATTTGGTAGGGTCTGTGGTATTTCTTTAGGCACTGTTCTTGTTGGGGTGAGAGGGTGAACATTTGATATGGTGGTTGTGTGGGTTGTAGGATTTGAGGGGGTGGAAAGGGTGGTGGAGGTAAAGGTGGAGGAGTTGATTGCTTTTGCGGTTGAGAGGAGGGACCTGCCTTGGGTTGTTCAGGGCATATTTTTTTTGCGGTCCCCTCCCCGCTGTCCCTTCTCCTCTTCAAATTATAGTTGGTCTCCATCTCTTCCGGGGCGTTTGGTTTATTTTTCTTTTTTTGTTTTTTCGGTGATGTCTTTGTTGCTGCAGATGGTGCCGATGTTACTGGTGCGGGCGTTGCTGGAGTCTCTGTTGCTGGTGTGGCTGGTTTCGGAGTTATCGGTGGTTCTGATGTTGGTGTTGCTTCTGCTGCTACTACTGCTGCTGCTGCTGTTGTTTGGGCCTTTTTTTGAGGAGGGGATAAGGTTTTTTCCCCCTGCTTAGGGGATCCCCTCCTCTTTCTGGCCACCTCCGTCCAGCCCTCTTGATTGCTTGGTTTGAGCTGGGCTGGACTCGGGCCCTTGGCCTCCGCTTCTTTTCTGACTGTGTTGGTGATGGTGGCTGTTGCGTCCCCTGTTGTTGTCGTTGTTGTTGTTGTTGTTGACGTAGTTTTTTCTTTTTGGTTTTCAGGGCGCTGGGGGCAAAACTTGGCGATGTGGCCAATTTGCTTACACCCCCAGCACCTGGGGCGTCTTCCCTCCACCAACACAATCATCTGCCGATCCCCGCAAATTACTGTTTCAGGGATGGCTTTAAAACCATCCCTGGTCAGGCACAGCCGGAAGGCATAGTCCCCGTAGGCTGTCCCGGCCGGGGATCTGAGGAGGTTGAACTCCTCAACCTGGCCAAAGGCACTTAAGTATGCTGCCAGGACCTCCCCAGTAATAATGGCCGGGACATTGCAGATCGTCACGCGGAGCCTACGGGTGCCCTGATATTCCGGCTGTAGCCTAAAGTTCTTCGTAATTATGTCTCTTTCTGCTGCTTTCGCCGCTTGTTGTTCTGTGGGAAACAGGACATCCCATGTTGCGAAACTTTTTCTGCAGAAGTACTGGCATGGGATGCCTGACTTCCTCAGCAGCTCTTCGAAAGAATCCTTATTGAGCCCCACCAGCCTTTTTGTTTTAAGGTCGGAAACGACCAGCGAGAGGACTCTTGGTATTATTTTGTCGGCTATTTCCGGGATGGGCAAAATCTCGTTTCCGTTAAAGTACTTGGCGTACCTGCCCACCCGGTCCTTCTCATAGTCAGCCGGTCCCCTCTGCTGGCCTTTCCAGGCTGTGGGGCTTTTTTGAGCCGGCTGTATTGGGCTGTCTTGGCTATCTTTGGTTTCTTGGGATTCGGCGGGGATCGGCAACGAAGGCCAATTTGCCCCTATCAGGCTTTGTGTCTTTGTTGACTTATTTGGAGTTGTTGCCCCCTCCATGGCTGCGAAAAAATAATAGCAGCCAGGAGGGTATGGTTAAACCTCCAACTGTAGCTTAGTATGGAGGGGGGGCTCTACAGTTTCAACTTAAAGAATGTCAAAAATAAAACAAGTGGAATGACACCACGCAAGTTAAAAGACAGGTAGAACCCCTGACAATCAAAAAATAAATGGTAAGGCAACAAAATAAAATCCGACTTATAACAACAAACAAAAAAGTCGGATAACAAGTGAAAAAAAATAAAACAAGTCAGTCGTCAAAACAAAGAGTTCTCGGTAAGACTTGAAAAAAATTAAAGTTCAATCAAAGTCACAAAAAAAAACAAAGTCTTACCGAGATAACAATTTTTTCAACAAGTAATCCAACAAGTAATCCAATAAAGTAACAACGCAGATCAACACTTTTCGTAAGAATAATAGAGAAGTTTTCTCCTTTTATTTCCTGTAAAAATGCAGGAAGGCACAAGGCCTTAAGTTTTGTGGGGAAGGGGAAGGGTGCGGTCTTGCAATAACTATGTTTTAACTAGTGGGACCTAGCTAGCCACATTCGCCGACCCATTCAACAATACAATATATAGTCATTCATCCGTCGCCATGCGCGCTGCTGTCACCAAAATACCACATTTGCTCGATGAAGAAAGAACCTACTTAAAATCCCGAGAGTGATGCATGATTTTATTTACAAATTGTGGTTTTTACAAATGAATTCATATGATGGGGATGGGAGAAAAAACCCCGAAATATGTACAGCAACAAAGGAAAAAATCCCCCGTTTGGTTGCCCTCCCATCCCCCCGTCTATAAAATTGGAGGCCGACTGTTTTCCGGGGCGAAAAGAACCGAAAACAAGCCGGACCTACCCTAGGTGGGGCAGGGATCCTAATCTACAGGGGTCAAAGGAAATAAAGGGTCGGGCGCAGTATGGGTTGATTCAAGCAGGTAATGTGATTTTTTATACATATGAATGTTCAAGATCTTCAGTAAAAGCGGGCTGGGATATGGGTTAAGGTACAAAAATAATGGGGATGGGGAAGATCTTGAGAACTAATGACTAGGTGACGGGGACAATGACTGACAACATACTGCTAACTAGGTTACCAGGGAAAAAAGCTTTGCCTACTTACCGGGGGTGGGGTCCCGAAGGACCCGTACCATAGACGCCATGAGCGGGCAGAGGAGGGAAGGATGACTCCAACGTTGCCCCCTTTCTTACGACCAGGCTCGCTGCATTCACCCACCTTCTGCTGAATGTTATGCGATCCAAGCGTTTTCTATCGCATCTGATTTTGACCCTAAGCGAATGCCTAAAGTACAAAACCAGATCACGATGAGAAAAGTTTGCATCGTCATACAATCCCTTCTTTCGCGTAGTCCAAATCACCATTCGAGCTACAGCCAGGATCGCGAGAAACACCACACGCTTCTCACCCTGAAACGGAGGAAGAACGTTGTCCACGACGTAACCAACGTCGAGCAGCACGAGCTGCTTGGGTTCGATGCGAGCCGTCCACTCCCCGACGTGATCCCAAAACGGGCGAACTCGCTCGCAGTAGTAGAAGGCGTGCTCAGCCGTTTCTTCTAAGCCACTGCTGCAGCGAGGGCAATCAGGCATGTCTGCCAGGCCCGCTTTGTAGTTCAAGCCGAAAAGGGGTAACGCATTCCGTGCAAGTCGCCAGGTGAGCGAGAACTCGGAGTTGTTCAAGAAGCTCGATCCTGGCGCCCAATTCCAGTGAGAGCGGATCTCCTCCGCCGTCCAGCCTCGCCGCTCGCTAAGAGGATCAGAAGCGGAACCCACCACTAATTCCCGATATAGCTCTTTCCGAGGCCGTGAAAGGTCACTGGACCCAAGAAGGTTACGAAGGGCCTTTCGGCACTCGCGGACAAACAGTGCTTCGCCCAAAGGCTTACGTCGACCTTCAGCCTTTGGGTCTGACTGGAGGCGAGGAAAAGTCCGACTCGCCTTTCGTCTCCACACTGCGTCCCCCGTCAAGGACCGGCCCAGGTATGCAAGTCTTTCAGCAAGCCAGTGGCTCTCCAGATCAGGCATACCCAGACCCCCGTTACGTGTACGTTGGATACAGACCTGCCTACGGACCATCGGCCTTGCACCTCCCCAGAGCAATCTGGAGAGGGATTGTTGCAGTGCCAACCGACGTGCCTTAGGCAGAGGAAGTACAGCCAATCGGTAAAGGATCAGAGGGAAGACGTACGTGGCGCACGCCTCCGCCCTGCCCTTTAAGGACAACCTCCTTGAAAGCCAGATTCCCACCTGAGCATTCACCTTGGTTTGTACTTCCAACCAATTTCGCTCCAGTTGGAGGTCGGGCCCGAACCACACCCCGAGGATGCGGACGGGTCCGTCACTCCAGCGGAAGGGCCCTGGAAGAGTATTGCTACCCCTCCAAGCACCAAGCCGCAAACCTTCGCTTTTGTCAAAATTGACCTTGGCTCCTGCGATCCGCTCGTACTCGACAACCGCCTCTTTCACAGCCTTTATATCCAGACGGCGGGACACAAAGACTGTGATGTCATCAGCGAACGCGGAAACCCTTGCAGCAAGGCTGCTAACAAAAGGTATACCGCGCAGGGACGGACTTGTCCTCTCATCCCTAAGCCTGCGCAGGAGGGGCTCCAACGCGAGGACATAGAGAAGAGGAGACAACGGGCAGCCCTGCCGGACCGAACGCTCGATCGCGAATACCTCCGAACGCCTTCCGTTCACCTGCACCACTGCCTGAGGGTTATGGTACATCATACTAATCCATCTGCGGAACTCCGGTTTGAATCCGGCAGTCTCCAAAACAGACGCCAAGAACCGATGGTCAACCCTATCGAAGGCCTTGGACTGATCTAAACTGATCAGCGCGGCTTCGGTGTCGTCTTCTATTCCCTCTAGGACCTCGCGAATCAAGTGCAGATTGTCCTGGATCGATCTTCCCTTCACAGCAAAGGTCTGTTCGGGGCCGATCAGATCACTGATGACACGCTGTAAACGATTCGCCAAGACCCGGGCCAAAATCTTTAACTCTGCGTTAAGCAGAGTTATGGGCCTGTAGTCATCTAAGCCCTCCCCAACATGCTGGCCACCTTTCTTCAGCAATGTGATCACGCCCTTGGTAACGCAACCAGGGATCACTCCCTGGGCGAACCAATGGTTGAACACATCCGTCAGAATAGGCACAAACATGTGCGACATCCTCAAGTACACTTCGTAGGGCAAACCATCTAGTCCCGGCGACTTGTTGAGGCCGACCTGCTTCAACGCATCACGGACTTCGCATTCAGTAACCAAACCCTCGCAGCTAGCCGCTTCAGCCACCCCAAGGCGGGGGAAGTCGGCAAGATAGCTACGAAACTCCCGGATCGGGAGATCAGGGCAGCGGGCAAAGCGATCCCGAAAGTGCGCCCGAAAGGCATCACGCATCTCACGACCCGATCGCAGCAGTCGCCCGTCCGCAGTCTTGACAGACGCGATGTACCGATCGGGGAACCTTCGCACTTCTTCTTCACGCGCAGTCGCGTTCGATTTCACAGCTTCGTTGAGAACTCTATTTAGCCTAGATCTAACTACGAATCCCTTGTAGCGCTCGCTACTCTCACGCTCAAGGTCCCTCCTAGCTAGCTCTACACCTAGGGAGTCCCCCCCAGCCACCGCCCGGGAAAGTCTATCTTCTATAGCCTTCGCCTCCTTGGCCTTATCTAGGCTGAGCTGTTGACCGTATTTGGTGGCGAAGTCTCTAATCCTATATTTCAGAGAAACCCACCACCTACTCCCGGTAACCGCCCCCACTAACGCCCGCTGAATTAGGGATTCTAGCCGGTCCCGGAAGTCCCGTATCTCCAGTAAGGAGGTATTGAACTTCCAGTAGCCGGCCAGACTAGGCCTATTGACTAACCGTAGACTGACCCTAACAAGCTTATGGTCAGTCCACGCTATCAGGTGGAACGTGGGACAACTAACGAAATCAGTGTCAGCTCGTCTAACTAACACTCTGTCCAAGTAGGAACCTACTTTGGCAGAGGGCGAGCTATCTAGCCACGTCCACATCTCCCGCCCTGGGTGATCAAGACGAAACCTGTCGACGAGACCGTGACGAGTCACGAAGCCGACAAGGCTGCTATCACACCTTCCCGCACGCCTAGCTCCCCGCCCGACCTTATCTATCTTGGGATCAAGGATCGCATTCCAATCACCCATTAAGACTAGCCGCTTCGTATCATCCAGGAACGGCGCCAACCGACGAAAAAAGGAAATCCTCTCCGCAGCGATATTGGACGCATAAACCGCAACCAGACGAAACTTGAAACTTTTCACGGCAACATCGGCCACAACCAGCCGGCCCCCGTCACCTGCAAAAACAACGTCAACATCAGCATCAAGGCTGCGTCCAACTAGCAGAGAGACCCCAGCGCTGATGCGGCTGCCGTATGCTGAGAAAACGTTAAAGTCGCTTTCCAGCACCCGACAGTCGGCATCGCAAGTGAAGTGGGTCTCCTGCACTGCAGCAACATCCACTCCGAGGTTCTTGAGTTCACCAAGCAAGCGCGCACACTTGCTTGAATCCCTCAGTCCCCTCACATTCAAACTGGCAACGTTTAAAGCCATCAATCTCACTTACCTTACTCAGTGTCGACTACGGGCCGGAAATCCTTCGGGGTGAGGATGCCGACAGCCTGACGCAGAGAACCGGTACCGAGTTCAGTTGTCACCCGGTTGTCTCTGGTGATTCCGCCGACATCTATGGGGAACCGCAGCTTTAGGGACCTGTAAAGGGACGGGTGAACCAAAATTGGGACCCTGCCCGAACAAAAAGGAATACATTTTTTCAATGAGGAGTGCTCCAACTCCGCCAGCTTTATGCCCGTATCAGTCTGACAGACCGTACTCAAGAACTTCCATACGCCCTTGGTACGGTCGCCAGCTGACCGGACAAAAGTGGTCACCATGGCTGCACTCCTAAAATTGACAGGATTAGAAACATTCAGGTTTTGTATTTTTTCAAGGTTCAGCAGCGGCTTTAGTGCCTTTCGTAGCTGGAAGTCATTGACTGCTTCCAGCTCTACTGAGCACAAAGCCGCTGCCTGCTGTATTTGGGTGATTGTTAGTTCTTTTTCGCCCTCCTGCCGATTTGCTTTTTTTTTACTGGCAGGAGGGTCTTGTTTTCTTTTTGACGGGAACAGTTCTTGAGAGGATATGCTAGTGGGGCTGAGTGAGGGAAGAGATGGAGTTCTGGTTAAGTTTAGGGGCTGGGACCGGTCTGCTGATTGCGACCTTGGGAGTGGGATTTGGTAGGGTCTGTGGTATTTCTTTAGGCACTGTTCTTGTTGGGGTGAGAGGGTGAACATTTGATATGGTGGTTGTGTGGGTTGTAGGATTTGAGGGGGTGGAAAGGGTGGTGGAGGTAAAGGTGGAGGAGTTGATTGCTTTTGCGGTTGAGAGGAGGGACCTGCCTTGGGTTGTTCAGGGCATATTTTTTTTGCGGTCCCCTCCCCGCTGTCCCTTCTCCTCTTCAAATTATAGTTGGTCTCCATCTCTTCCGGGGCGTTTGGTTTATTTTTCTTTTTTTGTTTTTTTGGAGATGTCTTTGTTGCTGCAGATGGTGCCGATGTTACTGGTGCGGGCGTTGCTGGAGTCTCTGTTGCTGGTGTGGCTGGTTTCGGAGTTATCGGTGGTTCTGATGTTGGTGTTGCTTCTGCTGCTACTACTGCTGCTGCTGTTGCTGTTTGGGCCTTTTTTTGAGGAGGGGATGAGGTTTTTTCCCCCTGCTTAGGGGATCCCCTCCTCTTTCTGGCCACCTCCGTCCAGCCCTCTTGATTGCTTGGTTTGAGCTGGGCTGGACCCGGGCTCTTGGCCTCCGCTTCTTTTCTGACTGTGTTGGTGATGGTGGCTGCTGCGTCCCCTGTTGTTGTCGTTGTTGTTGTTGACGTAGTTTTTTCTTTTTGGTTTTCAGGGCGCTGGGGGCAAAACTTGGCGATGTGGCCAATTTGCTTACACCCCCAGCACCTGGGGCGTCTTCCCTCCACCAACACAATCATCTGCCGATCCCCGCAAATTACTGTTTCAGGGATGGCTTTAAAACCATCCCTGGTCAGGCACAGCCGGAAGGCATAGTCCCCGTAGGCTGTCCCGGCCGGGGATCTGAGGAGGTTGAACTCCTCAACCTGGCCAAAGGCACTTAAGTATGCTGCCAGGACCTCCCCAGTAATAATGGCCGGGACATTGCAGATCGTCACGCGGAGCCTACGGGTGCCCTGATATTCCGGCTGTAGCCTAAAGTTCTTCGTAATTATGTCTCTTTCTGCTGCTTTCGCCGCTTGTTGTTCTGTGGGAAACAGGACATCCCATGTTGCGAAACTTTTTCTGCAGAAGTACTGGCATGGGATGCCTGACTTCCTCAGCAGCTCTTCGAAAGAATCCTTATTGAGCCCCACCAGCCTTTTTGTTTTAAGGTCGGAAACGACCAGCGAGAGGACTCTTGGTATTATTTTGTCGGCTATTTCCGGGATGGGCAAAATCTCGTTTCCGTTAAAGTACTTGGCGTACCTGCCCACCCGGTCCTTCTCATAGTCAGCCGGTCCCCTCTGCTGGCCTTTCCAGGCTGTGGGGCTTTTTTGAGCCGGCTGTATTGGGCTGTCTTGGCTATCTTTGGTTTCTTGGGATTCGGCGGGGATCGGCAACGAAGGCCAATTTGCCCCTATCAGGCTTTGTGTCTTTGTTGACTTATTTGGAGTTGTTGCCCCCTCCATGGCTGCGAAAAAATAATAGCAGCCAGGAGGGTATGGTTAAACCTCCAACTGTAGCTTAGTATGGAGGGGGGGCTCTACAGTTTCAACTTAAAGAATGTCAAAAATAAAACAAGTGGAATGACACCACGCAAGTTAAAAGACAGGTAGAACCCCTGACAATCAAAAAATAAATGGTAAGGCAACAAAATAAAATCCGACTTATAACAACAAACAAAAAAGTCGGATAACAAGTGAAAAAAAATAAAACAAGTCAGTCGTCAAAACAAAGAGTTCTCGGTAAGACTTGAAAAAAATTAAAGTTCAATCAAAGTCACAAAAAAAAACAAAGTCTTACCGAGATAACAATTTTTTCAACAAGTAATCCAACAAGTAATCCAATAAAGTAACAACGCAGATCAACACTTTTCGTAAGAATAATAGAGAAGTTTTCTCCTTTTATTTCCTGTAAAAATGCAGGAAGGCACAAGGCCTTAAGTTTTGTGGGGAAGGGGAAGGGTGCGGTCTTGCAATAACTATGTTTTAACTAGTGGGACCTAGCTAGCCACATTCGCCGACCCATTCAACAATACAATATATAGTCATTCATCCGTCGCCATGCGCGCTGCTGTCACCAAAATACCACATTTGCTCGATGAAGAAAGAACCTACTTAAAATCCCGAGAGTGATGCATGATTTTATTTACAAATTGTGGTTTTTACAAATGAATTCATATGATGGGGATGGGAGAAAAAACCCCGAAATATGTACAGCAACAAAGGAAAAAATCCCCCGTTTGGTTGCCCTCCCATCCCCCCGTCTATAAAATTGGAGGCCGACTGTTTTCCGGGGCGAAAAGAACCGAAAACAAGCCGGACCTACCCTAGGTGGGGCAGGGATCCTAATCTACAGGGGTCAAAGGAAATAAAGGGTCGGGCGCAGTATGGGTTGATTCAAGCAGGTAATGTGATTTTTTATACATATGAATGTTCAAGATCTTCAGTAAAAGCGGGCTGGGATATGGGTTAAGGTACAAAAATAATGGGGATGGGGAAGATCTTGAGAACTAATGACTAGGTGACGGGGACAATGACTGACAACATACTGCTAACTAGGTTACCAGGGAAAAAAGCTTTGCCTACTTACCGGGGGTGGGGTCCCGAAGGACCCGTACCATAGACGCCATGAGCGGGCAGAGGAGGGAAGGATGACTCCAACGTTGCCCCCTTTCTTACGACCAGGCTCGCTGCATTCACCCACCTTCTGCTGAATGTTATGCGATCCAAGCGTTTTCTATCGCATCTGATTTTGACCCTAAGCGAATGCCTAAAGTACAAAACCAGATCACGATGAGAAAAGTTTGCATCGTCATACAATCCCTTCTTTCGCGTAGTCCAAATCACCATTCGAGCTACAGCCAGGATCGCGAGAAACACCACACGCTTCTCACCCTGAAACGGAGGAAGAACGTTGTCCACGACGTAACCAACGTCGAGCAGCACGAGCTGCTTGGGTTCGATGCGAGCCGTCCACTCCCCGACGTGATCCCAAAACGGGCGAACTCGCTCGCAGTAGTAGAAGGCGTGCTCAGCCGTTTCTTCTAAGCCACTGCTGCAGCGAGGGCAATCAGGCATGTCTGCCAGGCCCGCTTTGTAGTTCAAGCCGAAAAGGGGTAACGCATTCCGTGCAAGTCGCCAGGTGAGCGAGAACTCGGAGTTGTTCAAGAAGCTCGATCCTGGCGCCCAATTCCAGTGAGAGCGGATCTCCTCCGCCGTCCAGCCTCGCCGCTCGCTAAGAGGATCAGAAGCGGAACCCACCACTAATTCCCGATATAGCTCTTTCCGAGGCCGTGAAAGGTCACTGGACCCAAGAAGGTTACGAAGGGCCTTTCGGCACTCGCGGACAAACAGTGCTTCGCCCAAAGGCTTACGTCGACCTTCAGCCTTTGGGTCTGACTGGAGGCGAGGAAAAGTCCGACTCGCCTTTCGTCTCCACACTGCGTCCCCCGTCAAGGACCGGCCCAGGTATGCAAGTCTTTCAGCAAGCCAGTGGCTCTCCAGATCAGGCATACCCAGACCCCCGTTACGTGTACGTTGGATACAGACCTGCCTACGGACCATCGGCCTTGCACCTCCCCAGAGCAATCTGGAGAGGGATTGTTGCAGTGCCAACCGACGTGCCTTAGGCAGAGGAAGTACAGCCAATCGGTAAAGGATCAGAGGGAAGACGTACGTGGCGCACGCCTCCGCCCTGCCCTTTAAGGACAACCTCCTTGAAAGCCAGATTCCCACCTGAGCATTCACCTTGGTTTGTACTTCCAACCAATTTCGCTCCAGTTGGAGGTCGGGCCCGAACCACACCCCGAGGATGCGGACGGGTCCGTCACTCCAGCGGAAGGGCCCTGGAAGAGTATTGCTACCCCTCCAAGCACCAAGCCGCAAACCTTCGCTTTTGTCAAAATTGACCTTGGCTCCTGCGATCCGCTCGTACTCGACAACCGCCTCTTTCACAGCCTTTATATCCAGACGGCGGGACACAAAGACTGTGATGTCATCAGCGAACGCGGAAACCCTTGCAGCAAGGCTGCTAACAAAAGGTATACCGCGCAGGGACGGACTTGTCCTCTCATCCCTAAGCCTGCGCAGGAGGGGCTCCAACGCGAGGACATAGAGAAGAGGAGACAACGGGCAGCCCTGCCGGACCGAACGCTCGATCGCGAATACCTCCGAACGCCTTCCGTTCACCTGCACCACTGCCTGAGGGTTATGGTACATCATACTAATCCATCTGCGGAACTCCGGTTTGAATCCGGCAGTCTCCAAAACAGACGCCAAGAACCGATGGTCAACCCTATCGAAGGCCTTGGACTGATCTAAACTGATCAGCGCGGCTTCGGTGTCGTCTTCTATTCCCTCTAGGACCTCGCGAATCAAGTGCAGATTGTCCTGGATCGATCTTCCCTTCACAGCAAAGGTCTGTTCGGGGCCGATCAGATCACTGATGACACGCTGTAAACGATTCGCCAAGACCCGGGCCAAAATCTTTAACTCTGCGTTAAGCAGAGTTATGGGCCTGTAGTCATCTAAGCCCTCCCCAACATGCTGGCCACCTTTCTTCAGCAATGTGATCACGCCCTTGGTAACGCAACCAGGGATCACTCCCTGGGCGAACCAATGGTTGAACACATCCGTCAGAATAGGCACAAACATGTGCGACATCCTCAAGTACACTTCGTAGGGCAAACCATCTAGTCCCGGCGACTTGTTGAGGCCGACCTGCTTCAACGCATCACGGACTTCGCATTCAGTAACCAAACCCTCGCAGCTAGCCGCTTCAGCCACCCCAAGGCGGGGGAAGTCGGCAAGATAGCTACGAAACTCCCGGATCGGGAGATCAGGGCAGCGGGCAAAGCGATCCCGAAAGTGCGCCCGAAAGGCATCACGCATCTCACGACCCGATCGCAGCAGTCGCCCGTCCGCAGTCTTGACAGACGCGATGTACCGATCGGGGAACCTTCGCACTTCTTCTTCACGCGCAGTCGCGTTCGATTTCACAGCTTCGTTGAGAACTCTATTTAGCCTAGATCTAACTACGAATCCCTTGTAGCGCTCGCTACTCTCACGCTCAAGGTCCCTCCTAGCTAGCTCTACACCTAGGGAGTCCCCCCCAGCCACCGCCCGGGAAAGTCTATCTTCTATAGCCTTCGCCTCCTTGGCCTTATCTAGGCTGAGCTGTTGACCGTATTTGGTGGCGAAGTCTCTAATCCTATATTTCAGAGAAACCCACCACCTACTCCCGGTAACCGCCCCCACTAACGCCCGCTGAATTAGGGATTCTAGCCGGTCCCGGAAGTCCCGTATCTCCAGTAAGGAGGTATTGAACTTCCAGTAGCCGGCCAGACTAGGCCTATTGACTAACCGTAGACTGACCCTAACAAGCTTATGGTCAGTCCACGCTATCAGGTGGAACGTGGGACAACTAACGAAATCAGTGTCAGCTCGTCTAACTAACACTCTGTCCAAGTAGGAACCTACTTTGGCAGAGGGCGAGCTATCTAGCCACGTCCACATCTCCCGCCCTGGGTGATCAAGACGAAACCTGTCGACGAGACCGTGACGAGTCACGAAGCCGACAAGGCTGCTATCACACCTTCCCGCACGCCTAGCTCCCCGCCCGACCTTATCTATCTTGGGATCAAGGATCGCATTCCAATCACCCATTAAGACTAGCCGCTTCGTATCATCCAGGAACGGCGCCAACCGACGAAAAAAGGAAATCCTCTCCGCAGCGATATTGGACGCATAAACCGCAACCAGACGAAACTTGAAACTTTTCACGGCAACATCGGCCACAACCAGCCGGCCCCCGTCACCTGCAAAAACAACGTCAACATCAGCATCAAGGCTGCGTCCAACTAGCAGAGAGACCCCAGCGCTGATGCGGCTGCCGTATGCTGAGAAAACGTTAAAGTCGCTTTCCAGCACCCGACAGTCGGCATCGCAAGTGAAGTGGGTCTCCTGCACTGCAGCAACATCCACTCCGAGGTTCTTGAGTTCACCAAGCAAGCGCGCACACTTGCTTGAATCCCTCAGTCCCCTCACATTCAAACTGGCAACGTTTAAAGCCATCAATCTCACTTACCTTACTCAGTGTCGACTACGGGCCGGAAATCCTTCGGGGTGAGGATGCCGACAGCCTGACGCAGAGAACCGGTACCGAGTTCAGTTGTCACCCGGTTGTCTCTGGTGATTCCGCCGACATCTATGGGGAACCGCAGCTTTAGGGACCTGTAAAGGGACGGGTGAACCAAAATTGGGACCCTGCCCGAACAAAAAGGAATACATTTTTTCAATGAGGAGTGCTCCAACTCCGCCAGCTTTATGCCCGTATCAGTCTGACAGACCGTACTCAAGAACTTCCATACGCCCTTGGTACGGTCGCCAGCTGACCGGACAAAAGTGGTCACCATGGCTGCACTCCTAAAATTGACAGGATTAGAAACATTCAGGTTTTGTATTTTTTCAAGGTTCAGCAGCGGCTTTAGTGCCTTTCGTAGCTGGAAGTCATTGACTGCTTCCAGCTCTACTGAGCACAAAGCCGCTGCCTGCTGTATTTGGGTGATTGTTAGTTCTTTTTCGCCCTCCTGCCGATTTGCTTTTTTTTTACTGGCAGGAGGGTCTTGTTTTCTTTTTGACGGGAACAGTTCTTGAGAGGATATGCTAGTGGGGCTGAGTGAGGGAAGAGATGGAGTTCTGGTTAAGTTTAGGGGCTGGGACCGGTCTGCTGATTGCGACCTTGGGAGTGGGATTTGGTAGGGTCTGTGGTATTTCTTTAGGCACTGTTCTTGTTGGGGTGAGAGGGTGAACATTTGATATGGTGGTTGTGTGGGTTGTAGGATTTGAGGGGGTGGAAAGGGTGGTGGAGGTAAAGGTGGAGGAGTTGATTGCTTTTGCGGTTGAGAGGAGGGACCTGCCTTGGGTTGTTCAGGGCATATTTTTTTTGCGGTCCCCTCCCCGCTGTCCCTTCTCCTCTTCAAATTATAGTTGGTCTCCATCTCTTCCGGGGCGTTTGGTTTATTTTTCTTTTTTTGTTTTTTTGGAGATGTCTTTGTTGCTGCAGATGGTGCCGATGTTACTGGTGCGGGCGTTGCTGGAGTCTCTGTTGCTGGTGTGGCTGGTTTCGGAGTTATCGGTGGTTCTGATGTTGGTGTTGCTTCTGCTGCTACTACTGCTGCTGCTGTTGCTGTTTGGGCCTTTTTTTGAGGAGGGGATGAGGTTTTTTCCCCCTGCTTAGGGGATCCCCTCCTCTTTCTGGCCACCTCCGTCCAGCCCTCTTGATTGCTTGGTTTGAGCTGGGCTGGACCCGGGCTCTTGGCCTCCGCTTCTTTTCTGACTGTGTTGGTGATGGTGGCTGCTGCGTCCCCTGTTGTTGTCGTTGTTGTTGTTGACGTAGTTTTTTCTTTTTGGTTTTCAGGGCGCTGGGGGCAAAACTTGGCGATGTGGCCAATTTGCTTACACCCCCAGCACCTGGGGCGTCTTCCCTCCACCAACACAATCATCTGCCGATCCCCGCAAATTACTGTTTCAGGGATGGCTTTAAAACCATCCCTGGTCAGGCACAGCCGGAAGGCATAGTCCCCGTAGGCTGTCCCGGCCGGGGATCTGAGGAGGTTGAACTCCTCAACCTGGCCAAAGGCACTTAAGTATGCTGCCAGGACCTCCCCAGTAATAATGGCCGGGACATTGCAGATCGTCACGCGGAGCCTACGGGTGCCCTGATATTCCGGCTGTAGCCTAAAGTTCTTCGTAATTATGTCTCTTTCTGCTGCTTTCGCCGCTTGTTGTTCTGTGGGAAACAGGACATCCCATGTTGCGAAACTTTTTCTGCAGAAGTACTGGCATGGGATGCCTGACTTCCTCAGCAGCTCTTCGAAAGAATCCTTATTGAGCCCCACCAGCCTTTTTGTTTTAAGGTCGGAAACGACCAGCGAGAGGACTCTTGGTATTATTTTGTCGGCTATTTCCGGGATGGGCAAAATCTCGTTTCCGTTAAAGTACTTGGCGTACCTGCCCACCCGGTCCTTCTCATAGTCAGCCGGTCCCCTCTGCTGGCCTTTCCAGGCTGTGGGGCTTTTTTGAGCCGGCTGTATTGGGCTGTCTTGGCTATCTTTGGTTTCTTGGGATTCGGCGGGGATCGGCAACGAAGGCCAATTTGCCCCTATCAGGCTTTGTGTCTTTGTTGACTTATTTGGAGTTGTTGCCCCCTCCATGGCTGCGAAAAAATAATAGCAGCCAGGAGGGTATGGTTAAACCTCCAACTGTAGCTTAGTATGGAGGGGGGGCTCTACAGTTTCAACTTAAAGAATGTCAAAAATAAAACAAGTGGAATGACACCACGCAAGTTAAAAGACAGGTAGAACCCCTGACAATCAAAAAATAAATGGTAAGGCAACAAAATAAAATCCGACTTATAACAACAAACAAAAAAGTCGGATAACAAGTGAAAAAAAATAAAACAAGTCAGTCGTCAAAACAAAGAGTTCTCGGTAAGACTTGAAAAAAATTAAAGTTCAATCAAAGTCACAAAAAAAAACAAAGTCTTACCGAGATAACAATTTTTTCAACAAGTAATCCAACAAGTAATCCAATAAAGTAACAACGCAGATCAACACTTTTCGTAAGAATAATAGAGAAGTTTTCTCCTTTTATTTCCTGTAAAAATGCAGGAAGGCACAAGGCCTTAAGTTTTGTGGGGAAGGGGAAGGGTGCGGTCTTGCAATAACTATGTTTTAACTAGTGGGACCTAGCTAGCCACATTCGCCGACCCATTCAACAATACAATATATAGTCATTCATCCGTCGCCATGCGCGCTGCTGTCACCAAAATACCACATTTGCTCGATGAAGAAAGAACCTACTTAAAATCCCGAGAGTGATGC
>OY757941.1:39143653-39163653 GCA_963585895.1 Sepioteuthis lessoniana
CATCAGCCCCGGCAGGTTTTCCAAACTACATTATCTGTTCGCACGGAATTATGTAAATATGTGCTTGCTGGTCGACCAACAGTGCTACGTCCACGAGTAGGGATCCATTAAAGAACTAATGGATTCGCCCTTTCTTCTTCAGTAGTGTCCTGCATGCCTTTTTCGTATTAATTGGATGGTTTTAAAGATAGGAGGTAAGTGATCGTACATCTGTTTTTTGTATGGTATTGATTCCAGAATTTGTTCAAAATTGCTTGTGTAGATTCTATATATTTTTCCTAGACGTTTTGTTTGCGTACATACGGTGCAACAATACAGTTGTATTGACACAGTAGCAGTTCACACTTTCGCTAGGCGTATATTAATATCACTTTCAGTCGATGAGATATTGTTGCCGAGGTATGAGAACTTGCCTACTAGTTTTAGAGGCCTGCCACTTCGAGGAGATGGCTCTTTCACATTTGAAACACACGCATTTTGTTTCATTCACGTTCATGTGGAGACGAATGTGTCAGCAGTGATTCGGCTAATACAGGTTCCAGAAGCGCTAGATAATCTGCATAGTCTGAGTCTGTAATACTTTCGGCAGGATATCACCTGCTTCTTTTTTTTTTTTTTTTTTTTTTGGTTAGCATAAAGCCCTCTTCTTTTATTTGATCTATCGAGGTTCGAAGAACGTAATCTTGGCAGATGTAAATATAGATAGTGCAAATCTATCTCCTTGCAAAATTCCAGGGATAATATCAAAGAAGCCTGTGTCTCCGTCAAATGAGCAAACCATTGCTTTAATGTTTGTATAAAATATCATTATAGTTCTAACTGTTTTTCAGGGAAGAATATTTTCTTGTAGTATTTGCTCGATCGTTCTCGGTTGGATTTTAGGACGACCAGCTCGAACGTACATTCAGCAGCTATGTGAGGATACAGGATGTTGTCCTGAAGACCTACCTAGGGCGATGAACGATAAGGAGGAGTGGCGAGAGAGGGTCAGGGATATCCGTGCTGCCAGCACGATATGATGATGATGATTGAAGATCTTAAGATGCAAAGGCTAAGAAGCATTTCCCAAACTCTTACGACAGTATTGACGGAATTTTTCCATATTGATACAAAAGAAACTTTTCATCCGTTACCAGCATTGTGATATTTAATTTCTAGTTCACTGTGATAGCAGCCATTTTATAGGATGTCGACATTATGCTCTCTCTCTCTCTCTCTCTCTATATATATATATATATATATATATATATATATATTTACCAACCACCTTCGCTCGGGCAGGGTATGACTCAAGGTCAATTTATTTAAGCTGAGTTTAACAGGTTTGAATTCAGAGTTTTCCTTCTCCTAGACTAGTTGCCTCACCAAGGCTAAAGGACCTAGCCTGTCCTACTATTTACCCATAGCTGGAGGGAGAATAATTGGATTCATACCTTTCCCAAGGGTATTAGTGCTATGTGAAATGCAATCATTCTCGTACATGATTTGAACTCGAGTTGCCGTGTCCATTTCCTACGACGATAACCATTTCACCACGGGCACCTCCATATATATATATATATATATAGAGAGAGAGAGAGAGAGAGAGTGTATCAGTATACATGAGACCGACGTGACTGCTACTAACTCTACAAATAATAATGTTGTGTTCTTTTTTGTTTCAGATTTGAAAATAATATACTATACCAACTAATAATCCTTAACGTCATATTACTAAACTTCAAATTATTCAATCGAGACCCCACCCCCAAAAATTATCCCACAATAGCGAGAATTTTACAAGAGCGATCTATCAACAAAATCATGATGTATACAACTTGTTTGATTTTTTCACAAAAAAACCCGCAGGTTTATAAAATAGATACATGCTATTTTAATGTATGGGGCCATGTGACTGCCCATTTACTTATACCCATTCAGTATATATATATATATATATATATATATATATATATATCACTATACATGGGACCCAAGTGACTGCTAATAACTCTACTACTAATAATGTGTTCTTTTTTATTTCAGATTTGAAAATAATATACAATAACAACTATTAATCCTCCACCACAATGCCTTGGACAAGAGAGGGAAAATATTTTGCGTCACTACTTATTTAGAGACAAAATCATTCAAAAATGTCTCAAAATAGATCCAGTCGCGCCATTACATTCACTTTCGGGCAAATACCCTTGGGAAAGGTATGAACCTCCTTATCCTCCCAGCTATGTGTTAGCATCACTAATAGTACCACTACTGTTCTTCTAGGAGAATAGCTTTGGCTTTACATAACCTACAAAGGTTGATATGCCATTAAATAAAGAAACCAACCAATCAAAATAGATGCAACCCATTAATATAGGGTGTCTAAATATACGTGGGACCCATATGACTGCTACTAACTCTATTACAAATAATATTCTATTTTATTTTTTTAAAATTTGAAAATAATATACGATAACAACTATTAATCCTTGATCACAATGTCATGAACAAAAAAGGAAAATATTTTGAGTCACTAATTATTTGGTAGCAAAAACCATTCTAAACTGTCTCAAAATATATACAACCTATGAATATGATAAAGATTTATTATTGAGACAAAAAACTAAAAAAAAAGATTGAATGTCCAGGAAGCTGATATACTGTCATTTAAAAAAAAAACATTGCTTTGATATCTCTATCTCAAAGGATGCATTATGGGGTACGACGTTGCGCTTGTCTCAGTAATAAATCATTATTATATTAATGGGTAGCATTTATTTTAAGACATCATGTACTCGAGACAATTTCAACAGTGTTGTGGTCTGGATAGTCTCGATACTTCCTGAGATCTCCAGTTTACTCAGTCTTTCATTTACCTTAAGAGATCGTTCCATGTTCTCTAATTTCAATTGATACCACCGTCAGCTTCATCTTTCACAGTTTTTTTTTCAGTTCTAATGAGTTTCATAGCACCATATTCAGTTAATCACCTTTTCTTTTTATGCTTGTATTTAATATGATATCCTGGAGGCTGATATGATAACAATTTTTAAAAAATATTGATTTGATTTCTCTAGCTCAAAGAATACATTTTTTAGAGTACGTGTTCCAAATGATGGCTATTGCCTTTGTCTCTGTAATAAATCACTATCATAATAATGGGTTATATCTATTTTGAGACACACTGAACTCTAGATAATTTCAACAGTACTGTGGTCTGATTTGTGTTGGCACTTCCTCTGATCTCCTGTTTTCTCAGTCTTTGACATGCCTTTCATATGATGTTGATCTGACTTCAATTTGAATTGATAACACTATCAATTTGATGTTCTACAGTTTTTTTTTTTTTTTCTGTTCTGTGGCAAGGTCCAGTTTTCACATTCCTTAATTTTCCCTGTGTTTTATTGCTCAATCTTCAATTGATCACCTTTCATATGATGTTGATCTGACTTCAATTTGAATTGATAACACTATCAATTTGATGTTCTACAGTTTGTTTTTTTTTCTGTTCTGTGGCAAGGTCCAGTTTTCACATTCCTTAATTTTCCCTGTGTTTTATTGCTCAATCTTCAATTGATCACCTTTCATTTTATGCTTATATTTGATATGATATCCTGGAGGCTGATATGAGATCTATTAAAAAAAAACATTGATTTGATGTCTCTAGCCCAAAGGATGCATTTTTAGAGTACGCCATTGCGCTAGTCACAGTTATTTATCATTAACATATTGATGGGTTGCTTTTATTTTGAGACATCATGTAATCGAGATAATTTCAACAGTACTGTGGTCTGTATGGTCTCGGTACTTCCTGTAATATCCTGCTTACTCAGTCTTTCACATGTTACAGGGGACCATTCCATATGCCTTAGGGGACCATTCATCTTCTACAGTTTTTTTCAGTTCTGTGGCAAGGTCCTTTATTTTCACTGTCTTTTGTTGAACAATCTTCAGTTTATCACCTTTCCCTTATGCTTATATTTGATATGATATCCTAGAGGCTGATATGAGATCTATTAAAAAAAACATTGATTTGATGTCTCTAGCCCAAAGGATGCATTTTTAGAGTACGCCATTGTGCTAGTCACTGTTATTTATCATTAACATATTGATGGGTTGCTTTTATTTTGAGACATCATGTAATCGAGATAATTTCAACAGTACTGTGGTCTGTATGGTCTCGGTACTTCCTGTAATATCCTGCTTACTCAGTCTTTCATATGTTACAGGGGACCATTCCATATGTCTTAGGGGACCATTCATCTTTTTTTTTTCAGTTCTGTGGCAAGGTCCAGTTTTCACCTTCCTTTTTCACTGTCTTTTATTGCACAATCTTCAGTTTATCACCTTTCCCTTATGCATGTATTTGATATGATATCCTGGAGGCTGATATGAGAACAATTACAAAAAATATTGATTTGTTGTCTCTAGCTCAAAGGATGCATTTTTAGAGTACGTGTTCCAAATGACCGCCATCGCTTTTATCTCAGTAATAAACCGTTTATATATTAATGAGTTGCATCTGTTTTGAGACACCATGTACTTACGCCTTTAAAATTTCAATAAGAATAGTTCAAACTGTCCCCGTTTGTGGGGTTTAATCGTACATTTTTATATGTGCAGCTACTTTTTCTATCGTATTTCTTACAGTCAGGAATCTTAAGTCATTCTTCAATCGAGTTACATTCGGATTTTAAATCCAGCGCCACAAATCCAACGGTTTAGTTTTACTTTTTCCTAGTTTCTTATTTTTTTTTTTTTCTTATTTTATCGTCATTTACTTTTTTAAATTTAATTCTTAATTTTATTTATCAATATTTAGGGACAGGCTAATTTCCATAAACGCATGGTTTGCTGTCAATTTTTTTTTTTTTTTTTTAGTATTAGAAAGACTGATTTTGATCCGGTCATTTATCAAATTATACAGAAACACGAGACTGAGTGACAGCAAGTCACGTCTGCTTTCCAGGTTTCTTCTCAGTATTCTAGCAGATCTTAACAATCTTGTTGTCTGAATTAACTCAATTATTATTATTATTATTATTATTATAGTTTTTTCACATAAGCTAACGCTGATGGTCTTTCACTGGAGTTTGAGTGACAGCAAGTCACCTCAAGTCTCCTGGACTCTTCTCAGTATTCTAGCCGTTCTCAATAATGCTGTAGTTTGGGTGGTCTCCACTCGTCCATCAACTTCCAAGTCCCCCAGTCCCTTTAGAAATCCTTGTACCAAAAGCACCTATTACAATAGGTATAATTATCTCCAGCATGTTCCATAGTTTTTTCAGTTCCCTAGCAAGGTCGAGGTACTTATCCTTTTTTTCACATTCTTTCAGTTTTATTCCGTAGTCAGCCAAGAGAGCAAAGTCAACGATTTTGGAATTTCTCTTTTCTTTTTTTTTCTTTTTTTTTTTGTTAATTATCATTAGGTCTGGTCGAGATTTGGTGATCCGTCTGTATGTCAAAGTCTCAAAGGAGTTTATGTGTTTCTAGTATGGTCAAATTTAAATTTTTTGCAAATCTCCCAGTGTATCACCTTGCTGAACCACTCGTTTCTAGTCTTATATTCCTTCTGAGCTAATTTGCTGCATTCGCTTATTATGTGATTGATGGTTTCATTTCTGTCACAGCATAGCCTACATTTACTATTTTGTTGAGTCTTATCTATTCTCGCTTTGATTTGATAAGTTCTTACGGCGTTGTTTTGTGCTGCTATTAGGAGAGATTCTTTTTCTGTCTTAAAGTTTCCTTTTCTTAGCCATGTCCAGGTTTTGTCGTGTGATATGTTGTTTATTAGTCGTTTAAAACGCCCATAGAGTTGTTTTCCTTCCCATTTTTGTTTTCTAGTTATTGTCATTCTCTTGTTCATCGTGTTCTCAGTTTCGTTTCTAATAACTATAATTAGTCCTCCTTCGTGTTTTTCTATGTAGTCTTCGAGTCGACGTATCGATGCGTCAACGCTGTCTTCAATGCTTGCAAGTCCTCTTCCTCCCTTTTTTCTTGATACATATAGTCTGGCAACATCTTCTCTGGGATGCATTATACATTGTCATTAGTTTTCTTGTTCCTTGGTCCATTTTTTTAAGTCGATCACTGGTCCACTTCAGAAAGGGTCCCGAATATTTAACGAGGGGTATAGCCCAGGTATTTATTCCTTTGATAAGGTTTCGGCTTGACAGTTTTGTCGGGTGGTTTTCTAGTTCTGATATATTCGTTTTGAATTTTGTTTTTCATTTCCACTTGTTTGATGGTGTCAGCCTCCAAAATGCCCAAGTATTTGTAGGTTTCTTTTTCTGCGAGCGTTCTAATCTTTCTCGATTTGGTAGTTCCAATCCGTCAGTTAGGTGTCGTTTTCCACTTTTCATTACAAGCATTGCACAATTTTCCATGCCAAATTCCATTCATTTGTCCTGACTGTATATTCTAACTGCGTGTATTATATGCCTTTTTAGTCAATCCACACCATAGTTGGATTTTTCCGTCTGGATGAGTCGATCTATGTAAAGTTACTCTGCTGTGCCTCTGGATCCCTTGCAGCATCCTTTCTGTACGTCAGGTAACAAACCGCAGCATGTTAGCGAGTTGTAAATCTCTCCTCTTATTTGTACTGATAACATTTTCTACATCATTGGTAGGCAAGTTATGGGTCTGTCATTGTTTGGGGCGGTTCTTTTGTTTTGGTCCTTTTTTATCAATGTGATCCTTCCTTTGATCATCCATTCGGGTACATGTGTACTTTGTAGGCATTTATTCATTTCTAGTGCTAGTCTGTCGTGAATTGAGGTGAATTTCTTGAACCAGAAACCTTGTTTTCCGTCATGGCCAGGCGTTTTTTAGTTTGATATTTTTTCAAGTGTCGTTTTGAGTAAATCGAAGTATATTTCCGTTTTCGAGCCTTCTTCGAGTCCTTCTTGTTCTCTTGTCATATTGTCATATTATCCATTCAGCCTTTTCTTTATATTTTTTTGGTTGCCATATTTTTGTCCGAAATCTTTGGGTTTCTTTTGCATCCGGTTGTTGGTATGTTTTATTGTCATCTCCTCCCAATTGTTGATAGAAATTTCTTTCATTGTTTGGGATTTCCTGGTTTGGTCTGTATTGTTTTACCCTTTGTCGATATTATTATTATTATTATTCTTTTGAGAGTTTTTCACTTTAACGTTTTCTGATGGTATCTCACTGGAGTTTGAGTGGCAGCAAGTCTCCTCAAGTCTCCAGAACTCTTCTCAGTATTCTGACCGATCTTAAAAACGCTGCAGTTTTGATGGTCTCCCCTCGTCCTCTTCAAAGTCTTCTGGCCCCTTTAACAATCATTATATATATATATACATATATATATATGTGTGTGTGTGTGTGTGTGTGTGTGTGTGTGTGTGTGTGTGTGTATGTAAGGAATACAAAATCGAAATACAATAAGTAACTAATTAATTTATTTGTCATAGCTCCACGGCGCTGTCCTTCTCACCTAGTACCTTTTTTAGTCCTAAAACGAAGTGGGTCTAGCTAAAACCTATTTGCCTTATTCATCCCTACCCCGGAGTAATACCGTCGGAACTTAACAATTGGTGATCCCGTTCGTTGGGTAGTTCCTTCACTGACAATGACCAGCAGCTTTTGTAAGAAACGGGGCTGGCAATGGCTTTAGTTGATTTCCAGTAGAAAACTTTCTCGAAATGCAGACAAAACAAAAATACTTTGAAAATTGTCTTCCTCTGCACCTTCGCGTTTAGATCTATACCATTTGATTTTGGCATAGAATAACCCAACAAGGGTTGACATGCTGTAAAAATCCAACCAACCAACCAACCAATCAAACAAACAAAAAAACAAACAAGCAAATTTAAATTGCATTTTTGAGAAGAAACATCAAAATCAACGTCGTAGCAATAAGTGAACTCTTTTGAACCCAAAAGCATTCGATGGAAATTTGTTTTCGGCTCCGAATATGACGAAAACTGAAGAACAGTTTGCCCGAAAGTGTTAACAACATCATCAAAGAGAACAACTTTTTTCAAGCCAATAAAACAAATTTTTTCAACACACACACACACACACACACATATATATATATGTATATATATATAGCGAAGAGAGTGGAAGAAAAAACTGAGCAGAAAAAGTTTCATGAATTACACACACACACACACACACACATATATATATATATATATATATATATAATTCAGGAAACTTTTTCTGCTCAGTTTTTTCTTCCACTCTCTTCACTCCACGTCTCTCTCTCTCACTTTTCTCTATCCCCCCTCTCTCTCTCTCACCATTTCGTCCATATTTTATTTTGAGTTTTATTGTTTTTCTAATGAGGTCTAATAATTTAGTACATTAGTCTTGAGTGATAAAACTGTAATTTAGTAGCGCCATACTGTCTAAGGAAATTTATTGCTTGGTTACTATTTTGTTGGTTTATTGTATCGTGTTTAAAAATTTTCGTTTCTTGGAGTGTTGGGTGAAACTGTAATATTTATAACATCACGTACTCCTTCAAGTGAAAAAAATAATTGATTTGATTCTTATCCGGAATAAAGATTATCTTCTTCTTCTTCTTCTTCTTCTTCTTCTTCTTCTTCTTCTTCTTCTTCTTCTTCTTCTTCTTCTTCTTCTTCTTCTTCTAATACTACTGATTTCTTCCTCTTCCACATCATCTTCTTCTTCGTCTTCTTCTTTATAAATCCTTGAAGCTAGTACAAATGTAATTTCTTGCTCATACACACATTTTAGACTATTGGTCCCCACAATTTTTATTACGAATATATATATATATATATATATATATATATATATATATATATACGAACCTCATTCAGAAAATAAGTCAAGTAATATATATGAATGAATGAATGAATGAAATTTAAATGAATTAATCTGAACCAAAGTGGATTGTGACGAGCTGAAACAAAACGCGAACCAGAATATAAAAACATCAACCGACATAACGCCATATCAACTAATCTATGGTTAATTCATATCTAAAGTTAGAGAATCGCATTCATTTTTTCATTTGCGCTTTTTTGCCTACGAATACGAATAATTTCCAAACAGATCTATTTTTCCTTTAGATGGAACCCTAATAGGCATAAAACTTTGTGTTAAAGTGGACCTGGGAGTAATGATAATAAAGGAGAAATCTACACTTCTCAGATTTCCAGAACTGGATTCTCTCAGTCTGATTCAGTTTAGTATCATGTCCGAGACACCCGATTTGTTCTTTGGTGATTGAGGCGGGGTTCTTACCCCCAATGCAATGGATGAAGTCAGCGATTTCTGATAGAATGGATGGTGTACACCAATATTTCTGAAAAAAAATTCCCCTAAGCAACCACACCAGGATTTTATTATTTCTAGTTGAATATTATCCAAACATAATTATTCAATATATATTGCCAATATCTACAGCATTAAAATTATGCTTTAGAAATAAGAATACATCGTAGTTAAAAGATTACTGCGTTCATTATACATATTCATGTAATTTTATTTTTGCTGCCATCTTATTTCTACTTACTTTTTGTGAATACTGTAGAAACTAGGTGTCAATAATATCTAATTATATCCGCTTTTCTTGGATAGCCTTTCCTTAGAAATAAAAAAAAACATTTGGGCGGGGGAAAATAAGGGTGTGGCTATTTATGAGCAACGCCGTAAATCTTAAATCTAAAGACTCTTACCCCTTTTCTAAATTTTGAGACCCATGCTCCTTTCGCCCTGCGGTCAGTCGATTCGTAAGCCGATGAATAATTGTGATTCGGTATAACGCCTTGTTAATACAGAATCATAAAAGATGACTATTGTTGTCTCATTTAAGGCTGGCTTATAATCTTATCTTCGGTCATATTCTGGTAAATCCTAAATGGAAGGGAGAATTCACGAGATTTACAAAATACCCTCTTTAAATCTCGTTTTAAAATCTCGATTTAAAATCTCGTATTTAATAACTACTTGAATATTTGGCTCATTGATCTCATTTGTATATCTAATCTTTTATAAGCAAGTTTTAATCGCGAATATCAGTGCCAAAACGTGTCGACACAAGTCCTAACAAGAATTCTATGTCTATATTTCATTATTTAATTCTCGTTTAAGTCTTGTCGGGTAATTGTAGCCTTTAAAGCCTTGGTAGTAAATAATACCTAATGATATCCGTTTTCTCTCCACGAAATTTTACTGGAAATAACCAGATTCAGTTATCTTTGTTTAAAAAGAAAATATCGTTTACTGGGGTAATTTATGATTAGTAATGATTATATATATATATATATAAAGAGAAAGATACACACACACGCACGCACACACACATACACCCACATATATATATATATATATATAGAGAGAGAGAGAGACAGACAGACAGACTATATATTTACATAGTATACATATATATATATATATATATGTATACATATATATGCATATATATGTATACATTTTGTGTGTTCTTGTATTTTTTGCGTTTATATATATATATGTGTGTGTGTGTGTGTGTGTGTGTTTACAGGCAAAGAAACATATTTCACACAAAAAAAATATACAAAGGATGTGCCTTTAATAAGTTTCCAGACTTTTTTTTTAACAGGCATTTAAAATTGTCGTTGACTCTTGAAAATTCAGTACGTTATTGTTATACATCTTATAAGATGACTGACCAATTTTTATTATTTCAGCTTAAATGAACAGCTAGAGAAGGAATTAGAATACACCCTGATTGTCACATCTGGTGAATTTCAAAAAAGCAATCGGAACGTGAGGACACTTTAGAAGAACGATATGCAATAAAATTCTGTTTTAAACTTGGAAAAAAATGCCACAGAAACGTATTGAATGCTTCTCACTGCTTTTGGACCATCTTGCATGAATCGAGCTTCAGTTTTTGAGTGGCATAAGAGATTCAAGGGAGGCAGTGGGTCTGTGAGGGGTGATGAGAGGTTTGGGAGGAGTAAAGAAGTTAGAAGACCAGATTGATTGGCCAAATAAAGAACTTCATGGATAAGAACCGTCGTGTGTCTATAAGGACAATAAGCGCACTGTTTGATATCAGTTTGGGAACTGTACACACAATTATTCGCGAGGAACTGAAGATGCGGAAGATTTGCGCGAGGTTTATCCCGAGGGTGCTCAGAGAAGATCAGAAAGAAAGACATTGTCATGACAGCAAGGAGATGGTCAAGCTGATCAATTCAGATCCCGCAGTTCTTGATGCTTTGGTGACCTGCGATGAAAGCTGGATCTATTCCTATGACACAGAGACCAAGAGACTGGCTCTCCCAGACCAAAGAAGGCCAGACAGAACAAATCCACCCATACAACTTTTGATGACTCCTTTTTTTGACACCACTGGCATAATCTACATGCAATGGGTCCCACTGGACAGACAGTAAACAAGGAGTACTATGTTGAGGTTTTAAGGGAGTTCAGGAAGAGATTCCGTCGGAAGAGGCCAGCACTCTTCAAATCGGGTTAGTGGCATTTCCAGCAGAACAATGCACCAGTCCACAACTCCATCCTTGTCACAGACTATTTAAGCAAAATGGGTATCAAGACAGTTCCTCACCGTCCCTATAGTCCAGACCTTGTCCCCTGTGACTTTTGGTTATTCCCTAAGCTCAGAGTCTGTCGTTATGAGACAATTGAGGAGATGAAAGAGGCTGTGACAAGGGTCATTGACATGCTCACACAAGAGGAATTTGATGGGGCCTTCCAGAAGTTGTTGGAACGGTACAATAAGTGCATTGCAGCCGGGGGAGATTACTTCGAAGGGGAGTAGACTTTCATGTGTGAACTATCAATAAAAATACCTATACGAAAAATGTCTGAAAACTTATTTAATGATCCTCGTATATATATAATTTTTTTTAATTATATAAAAATAAAAATAAAAACAAAAAAAGCACTTGTTTGGGTTATACCGTGAAATTACAGATCGGCTTTTTGTACAGAATCTACAAAAAATTCACTTTCGTATAAAGAGTACATTAAAACTCAACGTGCAGAGCAAAAACTTTTTCATATGGAAATAAAAATTTATTCACTTTTTTCGTGTCATGATGAATTTATTTCGGGTCAATGATTATCATCAAATATTAAATGAAAAAAACTATTTGGGTGTTCTTATATTGCTTTTCATCGTAATGACACCAAAGAGGTACATTTTTATTTTTTATTTTTATATTAAATTTTTTTGGCTCAAGACGTTGAGTTTTGACGTATTCTTAATCCTAAAATAATTATACGGCATTGAGCACTCAAATTGGATACTCATACCCTTTGGATTTTCTCCTCGGATTATATATATATATATAAGTGTGTATATATATATATATATATATATATATATACATACACGAGAGTGTGTGAGTGTGTATGCTCTCTCCATGTAGAGTGTATCGTTCTCTCTCTCAATATATATATATATATATATATATATATATATATATAAGTAGATAGATATTCTACAGTTCGATTGGATATCTCTGTATCATGTAAAAATGGCGGCTTTCAAAACAGACAAAAGTTTTTTGGAGAAAAGCATGCATTGAATCTTGTGATATTAGGATTTCAGACGAGGTGAATACGTTGGGTTTGGGTTGTACCGTGGAATTACAGATTGGCTTTTTGTACAGAATTTCCAGCTTACATTCTGAGAGATCAGCATCTTGACCATCTCCACTGGGCGAATTAGTTGTCTGGTTTCTTTGCGCACGTTTCTGCGCACTTTACATCCGGTTTCTGGCATCACCATCTTGTCTTATCGGCTTTTACTTCTTCATTGTTTGTACGCGTGAAATATTTAAGCCGACCGCTCCAGTATTACATCCATGACACTCTACAATATTCGTTTTATATAAAATATTATGTTTTGCGGCTGTTGCAGACGGACATAATACTCTCACGGTGTATTGGATGAGTTATATGAACAGTTCAGATAGTCTGGCTTGGAATGAACTAAGAGGTTATTGAGTGGAAAAAGAAAAATATATGAAAGGTTTGAAGTGATACATTCGTATTTCTTTCTTTTCTTCTGGTAGTTTGAGCTAAACTAATAATATTGGATCGAAAGGAAAAGTACTAGGAATATTAATGATCGTATTTGGACTGATGGAAGAAAGAAAGTTTCACTAAGAAAGGGATAATGGAATTAGATGAAAGGAAGAAAAAAGAACTGTAATTTGAAAAATATATGCAAGAACGTAAGATTATGAGTAATGTGTAGAAATGAAAGAAAAAAGAAAGAAAGAAAGAATAGTAAAAGGTTTTGAAAAAATTGTTGCTGACCAGCGATTAATGTCACTGAAGAGATACTCCACATCTTCCAAAAGCTGCTGTGCTGGACTGAAGGTTCAGCATCATATGAGAGAGAGAGAGTGATATTCAGGACACTTGGTAGGAAGGGATCTTACAACCGGCAGTCGTCTTATTCCTTTGCCCAAGTCGATTTGACAAAAAATTATATGGAAGGTCATTCAAAAAAACAGTAAAAAAAAAAGAAAAAATAGAATGCCAAAGAAAGAAAGAAAGAAAGAAAGGGTAAAGACTGAATAGAAAGAAAGAAACCAAAAGCAAGAAGAAAGATTGGCGATAAAATTATAAGAAAGAAAGAAAGAAAGAAAGAAAGAAAGATGGAAGATTGGTGACGAGATTATTGGAAAGAAAGAAAGAAAGAAAGAAAGAAAGAAAGAAAAGGTAAGATTGCTGATAAGATAATTAGAAAGAAAGAAAGAAAGAAAGAAAGAAAGAAAGAAAGAAAGAAAGAAAAAGATGAAATATTGGTGATTATTAGAAAGAAAGAAAAAAAGAAAGAACAACATTGGAGGAAAGATTGGTGATAAAATTATTAGAAAAAAAGAAAGAAAGAATGAATGAATGAAAGAATGAATGAATGAAAGAAAGAGGGAAAATTGGTGATAAGATCATGAGAAAGAAAGAAAGAAAGTAAGAAAGAAGATGGAAGATTGGTGATGAGCTTATTAGAAAGAAAGAAAGAAAGAAAGAAAGAAAGTATAGGTAAGATTGCTGATAAGATAATTAGAAAGAAAAAAGACAGCAAGAAAGAAAAAAAAGAAAGAAGGACATAGGAGGAAAGATTGGTGAAAAAATTATTAGAAAAAAAGAATGAATGAAAGAATGAATGAAAGAAAGAAAGAGGGAAAATTGATGATAAGATTATGAGAAAGAAAGAAAGAAAGAAAGAAAGAAAGAAAGAAAGAAAGAAAGACATAGGAGGAAAGATTGGTGATAAAATTAAAGAGGGAAAATTGGTGATCAGATTATCAGAAAGAAAGAAAGAAAAAAGAAATCAAATAACAAAATATGTTGACAACAGAATGAAGAAAGAACCAACCAACCAACCAACCAACCAACCAACCAAATAAACAAATAAGCAATCAAAAACATTTGAATATATTTTCTCATTTGGTGTCATGATACAAATAAAAAATGAAATGCTGAGTTGTTGACTCTTTTAAAGTCATACAAAACCTTGTTGGGTTATTCACTACCAAGGTCAGTCTAATTACAAGCAATTCAATGGTTTCAATTAACTAATGATAACCTTTGTAAACAATTATAACATCGAATAACAATTTATAAGACAAATAATTTACGCATAGTTATGTGATTTCAAATATTCTCATCTAATATAAATCATTTTCAAAAGGATCTGCTTGACTCAGACATAAAGAGTGGATCTGGGAGTAATGGGAAGGAAGACGACTTCACTCGACACAGAGTTCAATGCTCTTGGTAGGTTGGTTATTTAGTTTGTCGTTTATTTTTTTTACGGCGTATCAATCCATTTTTTAGATTATTTAACGCCGAATTAAGTCATTTTGATAAAAATTTAAAACATTACAATTTAGGTTGTTTGTATGGTTGGATTTCATGACATATCAACCCTTGCAGGTTATTTAAAGCCAAATCGATTTTTATGCAAATAGTCAGTTCTATTTCAAACAAATCCGTATTAGTACACAGTTTAATTGTCAAAAATATTTCTATTTCAAACTATTCAGTTTATTCAAAACAATTTTAACTCAGCTAATCCAGTTTAGTATGGGTATAGATTCGGTTTACATACAGTTAAATGTCAAAACAGTTCTATATTAAACTATTCAATTTAGAGTAAGTATATTTTCAAAGTAAAAAATAGTTCCATTTCAAGCACCTCAGTTTAGCATTAGCACACAGTAAGTACAGTTTTATTGCCCAAAACATTTCTATTTCAAGCTATTCAGTTTAGTCAAACCGTTCTGATTCAAAACATTCAGTTTAGCATAAGTATGCAGTCAGTAATATTTTACCCATAGATAGGTCTTACACCTCTGCAGAGGTGCAGTTAGAGTATTCAATCGCCCAAGCCCAGTAGGTAAAATTCAGTTTAGTATAATTAAACATTTTTTATATGCAGTTTAAATGTCAAAACAGTTCTATTTTAAACAATTTAGTTTTCCATAGTGAGACAGTTTAGTTCTATTTGACCCACATGTAGAACCCTATCAGGTGCTACCACTCCGGGCCAGTGTGGTTCTGGGACCGATGGCAATGAGGGACACTGAACATTCCCAAAAGCTCCAGCATAACTGGAATCTCACCATCAGAATGTTTAGTGTCATATACAGGACACTTGTTTGGGAGGGGGTGGTCTTTCCCCTCTGCAGAGCCAACTGACTGCACGAACTCAATACAATTTGCACGATAAACAGAACCATATTCAGATAGATAGATCAATAGACGGGTTTATATATATATATATATATATATATATATATATATATATATATATACCACTACTAATTTTTTTTCTTCTTCCACGTCTTCTTAATCTCCTATGATCTTATTATTTTTTTACTTTTTCTTCTTCTCATACTACAACTAATACAACTGTTTTTATAATCTCTTCCTTTTTTCTTCTTCCAAAAGTTCATATATATATATATATATATATATATATGTGTGTGTGTGTGTGTGTGTGTGTGTGTGTCGGTAGATAGATTGGTAGATAAAAATGAATGGAGATAGATGAAGAGTTAGATAGTGAGTGAGTGAGAGAAAGACAGAGAAATTAATTAAACTGAGATAGATAGATAGATAGATAGATAGGTTTATATATATATATATATATATATATATATATATGTGTGTGTGTGTGTGTGTGTGTGTGTGTGTGTGTGTGTGTAAAGATAGATAGACACATACATAAAAACATACATACATACATACAAATGAACAGATGGAGAGAGATAGATCGAGAAAGAGAGACAGAAAGAGATTGTGTGTGAGAGAGACTGAGAGGAAGACAGAAAGGAACAAAACTGAACAGGATAGATAGATAGAGAGAGAGAGAGAGAGAGAGAGAGAGAGAAAGAGAGAGAGAGATCATTTATACGCTAGGGAAAGGTATGGATTCAATTATTCGCCTAGCTGTTGAAAAATACTAGGACAGACTGGGTTCTTTAGCCTTGGTGAGTCAACCAGTAAAGAAGAATGAAATTACTGAATTCAAACCTATTAAACAGAGCTTAAAACTGACCTTGTGACATATCCGACTCGTAAGGAGGGATTGGTGAATACTTATATATTTAGATAGATAGATAGATAGATAGCTGTTTACAGACATAATGCAGCAATGTATGATGTATCAATTCGTCACGTCTCAACACCCCACCCAAAAGACCTCAGATTCCCACTTCTTTTTTCTTCTTCGCCTCATAAAATTTTCATGAGAAGACCGCATCCTAAATAAAAGCATCTAAATTGGCCATTGGGCATGTTTAATGCTGACGATGCGTTCTGTCCGTCCAGCTTAGTGGTCAGTGCATCGAATCAGAAAGCAAACAGATAGGACTGGTCTTGCATTTAATAAAAGGTTCACTACACATCATACTTAGCTCCCCCTTCTTCTTGTTCTTGTTCATGTTCTTGTTGTTGTTCTTCTAATCCTACTATAAATACCATTTCTTCTTCTTCTTCTTCTTCTAATACTACTTTCTTCTTCTTCTTCTTCTTCTTCTTCTTCTTCTTCTTCTTCTTCTTCTTCTTCTTCTTCTTCTTCTTCTTCTAATACTACCTTCTTCTTCTTCTTCTTCTTCTTCTTCTTCTAATGATCCAACAAATACTGCTGTTTTCTTCTTCTTCTTCTTCTTCTTCTTCTTCTTCTTCATCTTCTAATACTACTTTCTTCTTCTTCTTCTTCTTCTTCTTCTTCTTCTTCTTCTTCTTCTTCTTCTTCTTCTTCTAATGATCCAACAAATACTGCTGTTTTCTTCTTCTTCTTCTTCTTCTTCTTCTTCGAATACTACTTTCTTCTTCTTCTTTTTCTTCTTCTTCTTCTTCTTTTAATACTACCTTCTTCTTCTTCTTCTTCTTCTTCTTCTTCTTCTTCTTCTAATGATCCAGCAAATACTGCTGTTTTCTTCTTCTTCTTCTTCTTCTTCTTCTTCTTCTTCTTCTAATACTACCTTCTTCTTCGTCTTCTTCTTCTTCTTCTTCATCTTCTAATACTACTTTCTTCTTCTTCTTCTTCTTCTTCTTCTTCTTCTTCTTCTTCTTCTTCTAATACTACTTTCTTCTTCTTCTTCTTCTTCTTCTTCTTCTTCTTCTTCTTCTTCTTCTAATGATCCAAGTACTGCTGTTTTCTTCTTCTTCTTCTTCTTCTTCTTCTTCTTCTTCTTCTTCTTCTTCTTCTTCTTCTAATACTACTACTAATTTTATTTTATTTTTTTCAATCTTCTTCATCCTCATCTTCTTAATCTAAAACTATCTAATTATTTTTCTAATTTTTCTTATTATTATTCTCATACTACAACTAATACTACTGTTTTTATAATCTCCTGTTTTTCTTCCTCCAAAAGTTCAATTAAATAACCCTTAAAGCTTGATATGCCATTAAAAATGAAATCAAATCAAGCCATAACACACGGATATGAGAATTTCATAACGATAATCTTTTCAGAAAAACTCTATTAAAATGCATTAAATTATTTTTAGAATAACTGGATTTCCAGTTCAATTTGCAAATAAGTCCTAATTTCGTGAACTCATCACACTTCACTCCGAAATGTTAATTATCCACACCTCGAAAGGATGGAGATAATATCAAATACTTATTAGAATACCTTAATCCTTCCTAAAAAGAAACATCAGTATAATCATGGACAGATAACTACGAAATGGTAATTTGAATATATTACTCACTTCTAAATACAATTATTAATATCATTATGGATTGGTACTACAACGGCAACGTAACAAGTAAATGGGTCGTCTAGGCTTTGTACGCATGTATACACACATACATGTGTTTATCCATAACTTATATACTGATCTGCTACAAATATAAATCATAAATGTTAAGAATCCCCGATAAAGCAACTTTTTCAATAATCATTATATATATATATATATATATAATTATATATATTTAAGTCATACACCCTAGATGCATCAAGGAAAGTACCAGTGATGCACTGTTTTCTTCGCCGATTTCGGGTTTCGACTCCAACAGGAACCCCGGCATGACTCTAGAAGAGTCAAACCGCCTCCTTGATAGCGATGTGCTACGCACCGTAACATTGGTAAAACAATAAAAAAAATCCGTAAGGCTGGACTTTGACTGTTCTTAATTGACATATGTCATTCAGCATCAGCCAATGAAAACAGAGCCTTTCGTGCTCCTCTACTATATAATGTTGTCATTACTTCAAATGCTTTGTCTAAGTCCATGTTTTACATATTAAATGTTAAACCCCTAGCGATACTAAAACTTTAACAAAACCTACGCGTATCCGACCACAAATCTATCCTATACTAGGACCTTCTAAAAAAATAAAAAATAAAAAAATAAAATAAATAAAATATGCCCCTACTCTAACTATTCAGTCAATCTGTAACTTTTACCTTATACCCTTATTCGAGGAGGATAAAAAAAAAACTTCTATCGCCCATTTATTTTAACTCCCGAAATCCTTTACTACAGATTAGCTCATGCTAATCAACCTTAATCTCCCTCCCCTTTTGTCATTTACCGGCTACACTAATTCGTTGGACTTCGTAACTCTTAAGAAGTAATCGATAATTCCTTATTCTATCTACTCAATTAGATAATCTATACTCATATTTACAATCTAAAACTATTTAAACACAGTTTTGAGCTACCGAAACTGTATTATCACCCTGGTTGGCGGCTGATGAGGCTAGGGTATCGCACGTGCTTTCACACGTTGTATGATGAAAAAAAAATATTCATATTTACAATCTAAAACATATGTCTCAAAATAAAACTACCTGATTAAAACTATCTTCAACTCCTAAAATTCCAAATTATTACTACTACGAACCTATCTCATTCCCCTTCACTACATAATCTATTTGCCATTAGGTTTAAATAATTAAATAAAATTGCCTAGTCAGCTGGGGCTGTAGAATACACTGACTGCACCTCTGCAGAGGGGTAAGACCCCCCATAACGAGTGTCCTGATTATGACAATAAACAATCTGATGGTGAGGTTCCAGCAGTGCTGGAGCTTTGGGGAATGCGGAGTACCCCTTCATTGCCATTGCTCCCAGGTCCACTCTGGCCCGGAGTGGTAGCACCTGATAGGGCCCTATCTATGGGTTAAATAGAACTAACAGCATATTTATGCTAAAATGAATTGTTTGAGTAAACTGAATAGCTTGAAATAGAAATGTTTGTGACAATTAAACCGTACTTACACTTAAACTGCGTGCTTATGCTTAACTGAATTATTTCAAATAGAACAGTTTTTCGGCATTAAAACTGTATTTACACTTAACTGAATTATTACATATAACTGCTTTAATAGTTTGAAATAGAAATGTTTTTGACAATTAAACTGTGTACTTATGCTAAACATCTATTTTCAATAGAACAGATTATTTACATAAAAATGGATTTGGCGTTAAATAACCTACAAAGGTTGATATGCCATAAAACCCAACAAGCCAAACCAAACCAATTAAATAAAACCACGATTAAGCGCTGACAAAAAAA
>OY757941.1:39168653-39348882 GCA_963585895.1 Sepioteuthis lessoniana
AGATAGACAGAGAGAGAGAGACAGGGAGAGAGAGAGACAGAGAGACAGAGAGAGGCACGATGTAAAGGGAGAAACGAATAAGAAAGAAAACCAGGTCAACATAGCAGCGGACTCACGGGTTAAAATAGATATGTATTGGCAGCAAAAAAAAAAAAAAAATATGGAGGTGCCCGTGGTGTAATGGTTATCGTCGTAGAAAATGGACTCGGCGACACGAGTTCAAATCCTTGACGAGATTGATTGCATTTCACTTACCACAATTACTCTTGGGAAAGGTATGAATCCAATTATTCTCCCTCCAGCTATGGGTAAATAGTAGGGCAGACTGGTTTCTTCAGCCTTGGTAAGGCTACAAGTCTAGGAGAAGGAAAACTCTGAATTCAAACCTGTTAAACTAATAATTGACCTTGTGTAATATCCTGCCCGAGGGAGGGGTTGGTAAATATGATAAAATTATTAGTAATCGATAGCATTACTTGAAATCGTACAGCTGTGTACAAACAAAGGAACTGTTGCTCGTTTAGAAAGTGCGTTCAACAAACTATTTATTAACAAATAGCATATTTAATATCTAGCATTTGTCATTGAGTAATCTACAAATGTTGGTGTGACGTAAAAACCCAACCAACCAGAGAGCCAACCAACTAAGTATCTTCTGTAATATTAAGTATTTTTTGCACGTAAATAAATCGTTTCAACTATTAATATATAATTTTAAGAGTTCTATTTGTCCGCAGTTACATGATATAAAGTATTGCTGTTTGGCGCCAATAATTCTTTGGCTCCATTTCTAAAGTGGAGGAAGACTCCCTAGCGAGTGTCCTGGATATTACACGAAACAATCTGATGGTGAGGCTTCATTAATGCTGGAGTTTTGCAGAATGCAGAGTACACTTTCATTGCCATCGCTACCAGGTCCACTCTGGTCCGGAGTTGAAGCACCTGATAGGGTCCTATCTATGGGTCAAATAGAACTAAACTGTTGGCTTATGCTAAACTGAATTGTTTGAGCCGGCATTAAATGACCCTTTGTGGTTGATATGCCGTAAAACAAAACAAAAACAAAAAAATAAAACATGAATTGTTTGAGATGGTACTGTTTTGAGATTTTAACTGAATTGTTTGAAATAGAACTGTTAATATGAATGAAAATGGGTTTGACATTAATAACCAATAATGCTTGATGTGCCATAAAACCAAACCAACCTGTTTTTCCATTTTACTGTGCGTAAACAAAAAACTATACTTATATTAAACTGAATTGTTTGAAAATTATATAAAAATCATTTAATTCGCCGTTAAATGACTGGAAACGTGTTAAAACGTCGTAAAGCAAAACAACAAACAACCAACCATCTAATAATTCTTTTCAAGATTATTCATTCGTTTGCACACGTTTAAATGTTTCTAAGTATTGCTATTTAATGCTATTAAGTTAAATCAACATCAATGATTTGTTTTCCCACACATCAATGGTTTCAAATATTGCAAGTAAACACTAATAAACTTATTTGGTTTGGCTTGGTTGTTTTGTGTTATGGTATATCAAAACATTTTCGGCTCATTAGATGCCGAATCAAGTCATTTTGATGAAAAAATTATTGTAATATATTAACGTGACCTGCAGGTGTTGAACACAGCAGATGTTGTTGACAGCTTCATTTGGCGGAAGATAATATCAACAAAGTGATTACCGGAATGTTACCATGTCCTGCAGTTGTTGTGGTACCGGTGGATGTGGTTGACAGCTTCATCCGACCGAATATAATATCAACAAAGTGATTACCGGAATATTACCATGTCCTGCAGATGTTGTGGAATCGGCGGATGTTGTTGACGGCTTAATCCGACCGAAGATAATATCAACAAAGTGATTACCGGATTATTATCATGTCCTGCAGGTGTTGTATCGGCGGATGTTTTTGACAGCTTCATCCGGCCGAAAATAATAACAAGTTGGTGATTATCGGAATATCACCTTGACCTATGGACTTGGTTGAACTCGGCGATTGGTGGCAGATACGTCCGCCCATAAAAGTGGGCTTGGTCAAGTAGTCAATGGAGAGCAAGTAACACAAAGACATGAACTGTAACCAATGGAAAACAAAGAAATGAGACGTAGGCGTAACCATGACTAATGAAAAAGAGGAATTGCTGAAGGTCACGTGCGAGTTGTAGACTATATAAGTTCCCGAATTTTAGCTAAAGTCCGTTGTTCACGGGCTCTTCCGACTCCCGAAGACCCCTTCGTGTGTGCAAACTCCCTACGAATGCTCTTCTGCTCCACACAAGTATCATCGTCAAGAATAAAGATATAATCTTATATTTTTATATATATGTGTTCCTCGTTATTCATCAAGACACAGCTGTAATATACAACATTATTTTTGTTTGGTTTGGTTTTATAGCATATCATCCATTGTAGGCTATTTGATGCCAACTCCATTTTTATGCAAATAAACAGTTCTATTTCAAACATTTCAGTTTACCATAAATACACTGTTTATTTCTTTTTAACTCATAGAAAAGACCCTATCAGGTGTTACCATTCCAGGGCAGAGTGGACCTGAGAGTGTTGACAATTAAGGGGTATTCCACTCTCCCTAAACCTCCAGCATTACTGGAGCCTCACTATCATATTTTTTGCGTCATATCCAGGATGCAGTCGTTATATTCTGCAGCCCCAGCCCACTTGGCCATTATAGTTTTATATGCACGCAGTTACATGATTTCAAGTATTTCTGTGGTATTTTGACCTTCGACCCGGCCAAAAATGCCATTCAGAGTGATGCACCGGAAGGAAGTGACACATTCTAATGTCAGTTATGAGAGGAAATCGCGTGGGCGGAAATTGGCTGATGAAATGGGACGAGGTAAAAAAATTACCATGGTACACTCATAGACTGATGCACCGGAAGAGAGTGACCTGTGAACTGCATGACAGTTATTTCCGCTAGATGACGATCAATCATGCCATTCCAAAGATCGAGTAGGCGATTGAGAGGGCGTTGAACTATTATATAACCCAGTCAAGACAGAAATCAGAGTTCCAGTTAGAGGTCGGACGGAGTTATAGACGAGATGTGGTAAGGAAAGCCACACCCGGCCGAAGGGGCCCTCGGGAACCCCGATGGAGTTTGGGGACCTGGGAAGTTGCTGATAAGATGCAGGAAAGAAAGCCATCATCCAGCTATCGGTAAATCGTAGGACAGACTAGGTTCTTCAGCCTTGGTAAGGCAACTAGTCTTGGAGAAGTAAAACTCTGAATTCAAACCTGTTAAACTCCGTTTAAAAATTGACCTTGTGTCATATCCTGCCCGAGCGGAGGGGTTGGGTAATAAGGATCATCCAGCAGAGAGCTGGGGCGCTGGGCCTCCGCTTGAGCAGCCCTGGAGAACGAGAAAGGCACACCGTTGACGGCCATAAGAGTAGGGGTCAATATATTGCAGTTTCTGTTCGGTCTCCAGCTCCCTCTCACACGCAAACCTTGAGTAACCCTGTTCGAATCCTTACAATAAATTGAGAGGTGCATATTTTTCTAAAGAAGTCTTCGCTCGTCCTTTATCATTATGTCGTTGTGAATTATTCTGCATGTATATTCATGTGTATATGCATATGAGTATATAACATTTCTATTCAATACCATTATTCATATTCAAGATTTTTCATTCGTTTGCACGCAAGTAAATGGTTTCAAGTATTACCATTTAATTCTAACAGTTTTTGGCTCATAGTTAAATGTTTCTAATTATTGCTATCCAATAGTAATAGGTCAATTCAACACCAGTTATACGTTTTTACAAAGTTAAATGCTTTCAAGTATAATAAATCGTTATATATTTCTATTCAACCCTTACATGTATTAATACTCCTGGTCAGAGTGGACTCGAGAGTAATCACAATGAATGAGTACAACAGTCTCCGAACTCCAAGACAGGAGTCTCACCATGAGATGTAGTTTTATGTTCTAACCTGGACAGCAGACATTTGTGATTGGTTTCTAGGGTTGTTGGGTGGTAGTGTGATAGAATGGTTACAAATTAATCTCAAATGACCCACTAGGCATTTAAAATGTTTCTCACTACCTCTACCCAAAAGCTAGGTATTAATGATCAATTTGATTTCGAAAAACAAAAAAAAAATTGATACAAAATTAAATTTGTCACAATTGTTTTAAAAATAAAAAGAAGGAAATATACCATTGATTATCAACAATTAAAATTGAAATTAAAAACATTCTCATAATTATCTGGCAAATTATGGAAGCATATTCCCAGACGAAATTCAGAGCGAGGAAAAGGAAGTAATGATGGCTTGAAGGAGAAACGCGATTACAGACAGAGAATTGATTGAGAACTCGTTCCTATTGAAAAATCTTGTCAAAAACACAAAATTTCTCTGTTCTGGTTCGCCGGCATTGCCTGAAGATTGCATAATGCATGAAAATAAAGTTGTTGCCGAAACACTTTCTACGTTTTAGTCGGTCAGTTTTTACATTCAGCATTTTCATTTAATTATTGTATGAATTTACCCAACCCCACGGCTCGGGCAAGTTGTGACACAAGGTCATTTTTAAGCAGGGTTTAAAAGGTTTGAATTCAGAGTTTTCTGTATTCTACACTGGTTGCCTAACCAAGTCTAAAGAACTTAGTCTGTCCGACTATTTACACAAACCTGGGAGGAGAATAATTGGATTTATACTTTTCTCAATGGTATTAGCGCCGCGTGCAGGATTTGAACACTTATCACCGTGTTCATTTCCTAAGACGATAACCATTACACCACGGGTGCCTCCGTTTAACTTCTTGTTGTAAATTGAGCCATCTTATATATGTGTTCGAATTCGCAATGCCTAATATTTCCTGAACGTTTGAGTCTTGCGGCTTAACGCTCAGGATTGTCAGTTCGATCGGGGAACTACTGCTGCTCATCTATAAGAGTGGCTTCTATAGATGAGAATAAAAACAGCCATCGAAAGATAAACATGACTCATACTCAAACCACATTCACAAACCGCATCGCTCTTCGCGCGGGTAAAAAAGGGGCATGTCCTACTGAGGTTGGAGCCCTGGCCTCAGTGTTCGAAAAATCAGCTACAGAGCTCAAACTACTAAAATGCAAACAAACAGTACAGATAGCAACATTTAACGTTAGAACCCTAAATAGAATAGGTCAACTACCAGAGCAAACTGCATCAGCCGTAGAACATAAGATAGACATAATCTGTATACAAGAACATCGATACACTCACACCGAAGATATCAAATATCACGAAACTGGCAATGGATGGATGCTGGTGACTGTATCGGCGTGGAAAAACTCTGTCAATGCATCGGTAGGAGGGGTGGGAATGCTTACCGGACCAAGAGCGCTAAAAACACTTAATAGCATTGAGAGAATACAACCTAGGATGATGGCCGCAACGTTTAATGGCAACCCCAAAGCAACGATCATCTCCTGCTACAGCCCTACCAATGTCAGCGAAGAAACCGAACTAGTCACCTTCTACGAGGAGCTATCCTCCCTAGTACGTAGCATTCCGAAACACAACCTGCTAGTCATTGGCGGAGATATGAATGCACAAATCGGAAAAAACAGAAACAACAAATACAGCCTACACAACACGTCAAACAGGAATGGAAAACATCTAATTGATTTCATGATAGAAAATAGATTAACATGCCTCAATACAAACTTTCAAAAAAGGGAGGGAAAATTATGGACCCACACATACGCGAACAAGAGTAAAGCACAGATAGACTACCTCGTTATAAACAGAAAATGGTAAAAGAGTGCGATGAATTGCGAGGCATACCCCATTTTCGAGGGCGTGTCCTCCGATCATCGAATGATCACGGCCAAAATACGTTTAAGCCTACGAAAAAACGCCACACGAACAGTGACAACTAGGCGCTATGACTGGGCCCTACTAAACAACAGAGACATTAGAGACAAATATGCGTTAGAATTAAAAAACAGATTCGAAACACTACAAGAGAAGACAGAAAAAGTTACCCCAAATGACGAATATGAAAACTTTGTTGAAGCACACCTAGAAGCGGCATCAAAGTGTATCCCAACAAAACCTAGAACTAAATATAGAGTCCCTTGGGAAACATCAGAGGTTAGAGAAAAACGTGCACTCGTGAAAACTGCCTCCAAAAGCTATCGGAAGAACCCAACAAACATAAATGCCCGAAAACTAGAAAAAGCACAATATCAATTAGCAGGAATATATCTAAAAGAACAGACAGAATACATACAAAATCAGATAGATAAGATTAGAGACTCGGTGGAAGATAGACAATCCATGATAGCCTGGCAAACAATAAACGAAGTAAGTAGAAGGAAGAGCACAGCCAAAGCAAAATTGAAAGCTGCAAGCCAACAAGAAAGAGTAAAACTGTGGGAACAGCATTTCTAAAATCTACTAGGAAGACCACCGAAAATAACGGATGAACCGATCACCAGAATTATCAGTAAGCAATTAGACATTAAACTAGGGCCTTTCACCAAAGAAGAACTCGACTCGGTTCTTAAAAAAATTAAAAATAGGAAAGCTGCAGGGCTAGACGAGATCCCCCCAGAAGTGTGGAAGACTAGACAATTCGACGATATACTGCTCCGGCAATGCAACGCTGTCTATTGTCAAAATAGGATAGAAAGATGGATGAAGGGATGCATCCTTCCTTTCCCTAAAAAAGGCGACCTCGGATTAGCCAAGAACTACCGAGGGATAACGCTTACATCCATAGCAGCCAAAATCTACGATGCCCTACTACGAAACCGCATAGAACCCAAAATAGACAACATCCTTAGGAAAAACCAAAATGGCTTCCGGAGAAATAGATCCACAACCTCACAAATATTGACCATCCGTAGAATCCTTGAAGGCGTCCGGGCAAAAAACCTTCAGGCGACATTACTATTTGTCGACTTTACCAAGGCCTTCGATTCCATCCACAGAGGGAAAATGGAACTAATCCTACTAGCATACGGCCTACCAAAAGAAACCGTAGCAGCAATAATGATCCTCAACAAAAACACCAAAGTAAAGGTACGTTCACCAGATGGAGACACGGAATACTTCGACATTGTTGCAGGAGTACTACAAGGAGACACTCTAGCCCCATACCTCTTTATCATCTGTCTAGACGACGTGCTTAGAACTTCGATCGACAAAATCAGAGAAAATGGCTTCGAGCTGACTAAGAAAAGAAGCAAAAGGTACCCCGCAAAAACAATCACAGACGCCGACTACGCTGATGACTTAGCGTTACTGGCGAATACGCCTAATCAAGCAGAGACACTGCTGCATAGTTTGGAACGAGCTGCAGCAGGGATTGGCCTCCATGTCAATGCGCACAAAACTGAATATATGTGTTACAACCAAACGGGCAACATTACCACTCTAGACGGAGCCTCTCTGAGGCTAGTGGACAAATTCACCTACCTAGGAAGTAGCGTCTCATCAAGATAGGCTCTCAATAATATGGAAATCAGACCTGACCGATGAAATGAAGCGCAGTTTCTTCCAGGCAGCAGTTGTATCAATACTGCTATATGGATGCACTACATGGACGCTAACCAAACGGCTGGAGAAGAAACTTGACGGCAACTACACAAGAATGTTGAGAGCAATATTGAACAAGTCCTGGCGACAATACCCCACGAGACGCCAAATGTACGGCCACCTGCCTCCCATCACGAAAACTATACAGGTCAGACGAGCCAGACACGCAGGACACTGCTGGAGAAGCAAAGACGAGTTCGTAAGTGACGTACTACTATGGACCCCCACATATGGCCAAGTAAAAGCAGGACGACCAGCCCGAACTTACATACAGCAGCTATGTGAGGACACGGGATGTAACCCAGAAAACCTGCCGGAGGCGATGAACGATAGGGAAAAGTGGCGAGAGATGGTCAAAGATATCCGAGCTGGCGGCACGACTTGACGATGATGATGATGATGATATATATATATATATATATACCTCTACAAATATATATATATATGCCACTATATATATATATATATATATAGTTTTTCCACTGCTATTTGAGCTCTCTCAGGAGGAATTACCGGTTTCCGCTCGTCTAATGCAAAGTTCTAATGAACTGAGCACTCCGGTAACCAGTAAGCGCATATGTAAACGAAGGAAAAAATAATTCATATGCGTAAAATTCCTTCGCTTACACCGAAGCTGTTGACGGCTCTGCGGTAAGTAATCCAACTTGGGTAAAGTCACCCGGGTTTGATCCCCACTTGAATTATCTTGCGAATCTGTCTACACTGATGAATTGTGATACAGCAAAATAGTCTCTCTGTGAATGACAATATATATATATATATATACATAATTATATATATATATAATACAATATTTTGGAACACATATTTAAAATAACGAGACTCCAACATCAGCCATAGAGCATACAAGGTGCATACGATAAGTTTCCAGACGTTTTTCGTATAGGCATTTAAAATTGTCGTGGACTCTTGAAAATTCAGTATGTTTTTTCTGCACATATCATGAGATGACTGACAAATTTTTATGATTTCATGTTCAAATGAACAGCTACAGCAGTAATTGGAATACACCCTACAAAAGACTGATTATTACAGCTGGTGAATTTCAAAAATGCAATCTGATACTTTAGAAGAACGAATTTGCAATAAAATTCTGTTTTAAACTTGGAAAAAATGCCACAGAAACGTATGGAATGTGTCAGACTACTTTTCGGCCATTTTGCATGAATCGAGCTTTAGTTTTCGAGAGGCATAAGAGATTCAAGGAAGGCAGGGAGTTTCTGAGGGATGATCAAAGGTGTGGGAGGAGTAAGAAAGTTAATACACCAGAGTTGATTGGCCAAACGGTTAGGGTTACTATGTTGAGGTTTTAAGGGAGTTCAGGAATAGATTCCTTGGGAAGAGACCAGCACTCTTCAAATCGAGTCAGTGGCATTTCTACCAGGACAATACACCATTCCACATCTCCATCCTCGTCACCGACTATCTGACCAAGATGGGCATCAATACAGTTCCTCACCCTCCATATAGTCCAAACTTTGCTCCCTGTGACTTTTGGCTATTCCCTAAGCTCACAGGCAATTGTGGAGATGAAAGAGGTCATTGTGGAGATGAAAGAGTTCATTGACACGCTCACACAATAGGACTTCTATGGGGCCTTGCAGAAGTTGTTGGAACGGTACAACATGTGCATTGCAGCCGGATAAGATGACTTCTAAGGGGACTAAAGGTTTATGTGTGTACTCTCAATAGAAGTGCCCATACGAAAAAAGTCTGGAAACTTATCGTATACCCCTCGTACTTTGATCTAACGTAGGATAACGTAGATATTGAGTCAACTCCACTTGGTGACTGCCATTTTCTCGGCAATACGATAATGAGACCTAAAACTTTTTAGTGGCACAGACAGATAGACTGAAACAAATACGCATACCAACACACACTCGTCTAAATTATGCAAGATTGGCTGGGCCTACCAAAGCAGCTGCAGCAGAGAGTTCTAAGAAATTGCTGGTTCCGTCCAATCACACCGTTTTTTTTTTTTGTTGTTTTTTTTTTTTTCCGGCGATGTCTGTTTCCAAATAGTTTAACTCTTCAGCTAAGAGTGGGCTGGCTTTGGTGATAGATATTATGCGCCAACATTTTCTGTAAGCAGCTTTTTTGATGCCTCACATATTATCTAATTGCCCACTTACTTAGGTATCTGTATAAGCGTATATGTATAAATATTACGAAAGCATATAAGGATCAGAGTGATAAATAGTTGGAACACATAAAACAAAATTATATTACGTTACGCCATGTGTCCAGCAGGGCGGTTATAGGCGTTGGTTCCCTAAGCTTCTAAGGAGAAAATCATATGGAGGTTGCAGGTTCAATCCAATCAGCAGGCAAGGAACAATACAGGAATACTTAACACTTGTACCCGGTTATGGCTAACAGAATCAGAACAGGCGACCCCCGTGGATTCAATAAAGGACGTAGTTCGAAGTTCCATGAAGGTTCCCGAGTTCGACAAACACCTGAAGAAGGCCAGAGGACATATCGGCCGAAACGATGAAGACAGTAGTCCGAAAACCCTTAATGATAAAAATCATCAAGCTTTGTCTCAGAAATTTAGACAACTAAGCCTCATGGTATTGTTACGGTAGTATTTGTTTGGATATATATATATATATTGTTACAAACCGGCTTTCACTGGGACTGCGAAAACAAGTACGTGACGAGAATAATAAAAAAATATATATAAAATTGTGAGAATGTCCCAAGGTCCGATAAAAAAAGGTGAACTATGGGAAGGGAATTTCTCCACTCGAACTCTCGGTAAATCACAGCGGAATAAGCGACAAGCACTCACAAAACCAACATAACACAATTTGAAGATTTAACAACAAAATTTATGATAACATTAGCAACTTAATTAGGGAAAAATAAGAATAAAAAAGGCTTTAAGAACAAAAGGGGATGGAAAAATAACGTTACTATATATATATGAAGTCCGAGACGAATCACAACTCAAATAGATTTGCAAGGTAGACACATAGAGGCAAAAGAAATATGAAACTCACTGAGTGTTTAGGACTTGTTAATAATCTTTCTTCTTTCGTTCTTTTTTCCTTTCGTTCTCCCTTTTTTTCTTGATGAAGCTTGCCACGAGGAGTTTCTGCTGTCTTTTTCTTAGTCACATTTCGGGTGTATTGAAACAGAGCTCTTGGATGTATGTTGACGCCTCGAAGTCAGGACTGCTACTACTATTGTCACTTTTCCAGTCAAAAACCAGAGGGGTCTCTTCCCTGACTCTTAGAGCCGGACATGTGGTTGATAAGGTCACCCAAAGTTCACTCCAAGAGTTTAAGGCTAGCCGAGATGGGTAAATACTGGAAAGGGGTTAACTTGCAATTCCATTTCTTGTCGTCGTCGTTTTTCTTTTCTCTTCCTCCTTTAGCCTCATGAACTACCGAGCAAGTCATGTGTGATTAGAAAAGGTATGCTTGGCGCCTCTCCTTCCCAATTTTATTCTTCGTCTCGAAATAATAAGGACAAATAAAACACATTTGTAATGTACATAAAAATATTTTTCTCCTATTTTCTATCCTACGTAACAATATATATATATATATATATATATATATATATATATATATATATATATATGCGTGTATGTAAATAGAAGAAAACTGTGTAAACGATTCGATAAAACACCGATCTACAAATAAAATACTTTTTCTTGAACTTGAGTAAATATTTTGCTGAAAAACAGAAGTTTTATTTGAAACAGAAGGTTTATTTGAAAGAGAAAATATTACTTAGTGAGTAAATATTCTCCAATATTTATTACAAGAAATGTTAATTCATTTGATGTTGCAGTTTTGTTTAGTCATGATATAGTAGATATATTTTGTAAGTGTAAAAGATGTTTGTGTGAGTACATCACTATATAAGAGAAAAAGGATACAATGCGCTAATATGTAAGCTGATGCAGCTGGAAGTTTTTGTCAGTAGGAGAATGATTGCAATAGTAGTACAGTATGCCTATGTAAACAAATATTTTTGTTGAATTTGAAATGATTAAGCGTTGTTGTCATTAAATGCATTCTTAACGGGACAGAATATATAGTTTTCACTAAAAACAGATAAAGTCAAAAATGTTGAATAGACATACCGAATGGATTCCTAAATCAACTGAAGAATTACCAATTCTGTTGCTTATTTATGAGACACTCGGAATGATAATAAAATTTGATTTATCAATGAATTTATTTGGTTAAGAAACGTATTTTAAACCATCTAAGAGAGAAAAGAATTCTAAGATTATTTGGGATTAGGATTTTTCAAATGTTTTTCAAATATTGTCGTGAGGAATTTCTGAAAGAAGCGATAAAAACACCGACTGGTAAATAAATGTAAAAATACAGATACAAAAATTAAAGCTTTTGATGTTGGTTATGCCTAGGAATTAGTTTATTTTCCAAATATATATATATATATATAAGCTATTTTATTGATATTGAATTCTATTTACTATTACCCCAAATTTGGTCCACCGTTAACTCACCTAGTGAACTAGTGATATCCATAAAATATTACTCTATATATATATATATATATATATATGGTAACCTATTAAATAACCGATTAAATAACCCATTACAATAACCTATCAAATAACCTTTTAGAATAACCTATTAAATAACATCTTATAATAACCTATTAAATAACCTCTAACAATACACACACACACACACACACATATATATATAGTAAGTATATTAAGTAACCAATTAAATAACCCATTAAAATAACCTATTAAATGATCTATTACAATAACCTATTAAATAACCTATTACAATATATATATATATATGGTAACCTATTATGTAACCAATTGAATAACTCATTACAATAATCTATTAAATGATCTATTACAATAACCTATTAAATAGCCTTTTACAATAACCTATTAAATAACCTATTACAATACATATACATGTATAGTAACCTGTTAAGTAACCAATTAAATAACCCATTACAAAAACCTATTAAGTGATCTATTACAATAACCTATCAAATAACCAATTAAATAACCCATTACAATAACCTATTAAATAACCTATTACAATACATATATATATATATATATATATATATATATATAATAACCTATTGAATCAGAGATGCGATTTTATACGTAGAATTGGGCATAAAAATAACTTAAGACTATTTTCAAAAAATTAAGTGAATAATTAGATAAACAGACAATGATTAACTATGATTTATTAATTTGGTAAATGAATTGTAATTTGTTATTTATATTGTGTTCTTTCCTTTATTATTGTAATTTAGGGGATTTTACCATAGTTAATATTAGTTTTAGTTTTTTAGTTCATTTAATGATAAAAAATGATATACTAAAATTAGATTGTCTGAAGAATTTTGTTATAAATGTTTTTAACATATGTTATTGTAACTGTTATTTTTGTCAGTTAGATTAAAAGCTGGATGAGACCGGATGTAGTTTTACATGTCATTTTTTTTTCGATACTCATTGTTACTTGAAGGTTTAGGCCAGCTTTAATACATAGGAGAAATATTTTTGTTTTCTCCGACTGGTTGAAAATCTGAAGAAAACCTGTTAATTTTTTAGAGCACTGATTTATATCAATGCTTTTAACAGGGTGGAAATAAATTTATTATCTTAATGTGACCGATTGTTGTTTTTTTTTTTAAAGGTCATTTCCTCTGTGGATTTTATTTACATTGAGCTGTTTACCAGGATTATTTAATTTAATATTCTATTTTTTTAAATATTCTATAGGTCCTGATTGGAATTATTCCCTATTCCAGATTTACTGGATTGAATAATAACTTGGTTAATTTTCAAACCAGTGTTAATGTACTTAAATGTCTTTAGCTACTGACGCTATCTATAGAAACAAATTTAAAAGTAAACGCTACACACTACAACTGCACAGACACTCTTCTTACAAAGTAGTTACATCACTTTTTTAATATATCCTCCCCGGATGATGGCCCAAAATTGGGCAGAAAGTATTTGGGAAATACATAATTATAGAAGATTCATCAATCAATTCCCGACGAATATTATAAAATCAATCGGGCAATATGAATGGACGAACAAAAAATATGTAGACAAAAAATGTCTATTATGTTCAACAAAATATGTATGAATGAGGAAATGCTGCCAATATATATATATATATATATATATATATATATATATATATATCATCATCATCATCAAGCCGTGCCGCCAGCACGGATATCCTTGACCATCTCTCGCTACTTTTCCCTATCGTTCATCACCTCCGGCAGGTCTTCTGGGTTACATCCTGTGTCCTCACATAGCTGCTGTATGTAAGTTCGGGCTGGGTGTTCTGCTTTTGCTTGGTTGTCACTATAACACTTCGTGGGTTTGTGACGAACTAAATGCGATATAATTTGGAGTTTACTTAATATCTTTGACAGAGCAATTATATAATAATAAGTAAATATATATTAGATTTTATATATATATGTCTAATAGCATGGAAGCTTGTCCGCGACCTCAGGCTTCATGGTGTTTTATAAATGACAATCATCAGACACACGAACATAAACGCACTCACACACATAAAGAGTTCTTTTGACAGTATTTTTCGATTTTTTAACGATTTCTTCATTATCTTTCCTTATCTGCCCGATGATTGTCGTTTATAAAACGCCATGAGACCTGAGGTAGCCGACAAGCTTCCATGCTATTAAATATATATATAAAATCTAAAATATACTTACTTATATATATATATATACATATATATATATATATATATATATATATATATATCGTTAAAGAAAAAACCAAAGACCGGTTATTTTAGGATTATAAATTTATTTCCATTCTATTTTTCGTTTCTGGTGTGAACCAAAAACTCGAAGAAATATATAACAGTACTTCTTCAGATCTAATGGATAATATATATATATATATATATATATATATATATATTGAGACTGAGAGATAGAAAGAATTAGTAAAAGAAAAATAGAAAGAGAGTACAAGAGGAACGTGGTTTAAAGTAGCTGGCATAACGATCAAACTTCCCAGCTATCCGTCGTTTTAGTCTACATCTTAAAATATATCATTTTTGTAATATCTGTTCTACTTTTTCATTTTATTTCGACTTTCATGTTTTCAGCATTGTTATAAATGTTTCCATTACCATTTTAAAGGGTTCATTGTTCTAGTGGGTAGAGTGTTCGCCAATGGTTCGGGAGACCTGGGTTCTATCCCAAGTGGCGTCCTACTAAAGACTTTAAAATGGAACTGGATACCTCTTTGCTTAACACTCAGCATTACAAGTTACGTATTAAGAGTAAAAGTGGAGGTTTGGTTTGGTTTGGTTTCTTTGTTTAATGGCATCTCAACCTTTGTAGGTTATTTAATGCCAAAGCCATTCTCCTAGAAGAACAGTTGTGGTATTATTTAACCCATAGCTGGGAGGATAAGGCGATTCATACCTTTCCCAAGGGTATTTGTCCGAAAGTAAACGTAACATCGCGACTGGAGTACGAACTCGCGTACTACGATTCCGCAGTCCATCGCTTTAAACATTACACCACGAGGACACCCCTCCTGTAAAAGTGGAGCAATCTAGGGAAATGAGTAATGCCCCCCTACACCTTGGTGTAGTAGCTATTTAAAAGGAAGCCTTCTGGTCACCCTCGATTGCGGTCACCAACAACTTATTACCATTTTAGATTTTATATCACAGCAGAGGAGTTTCTATGATATAATTGAGAGCGTGTAGAGCGACAACATTACAATGACGTTTACTTTAAGACTAACACTCTGGGAAAAGAAAGGGACCAGGTTTCGTTTATGAAGAGGGAACACGAACTTCGTCTGTCTTAGTGCATTAGCTGACACGGGAAACACTAGTTACACTTGTATTTGTTTCGTGTAGAAATTCCTGTGTCGCAGATGTGACATAAGCAATCACAGTCAACTCAAGTGTATATAGCAAATGCCACTATATATATATATATATATATATATATATATATATATATATATATTTACCAACCCCTCCGCTCGGGCAGGATATGACACAAGGTCAATTTTTAAGCGGAGTTTCACAGGTTTAAATTCAGAGTTTTCCTTCTCCTAGACTAGTTTCCTCACCAAGTCTGAAGAACCCAGTCTGCCACTATATATATATATATATATATATATATGAATGTTGAATGTACTATAATGAATATTTCTTTTTATGCACGTTTTCTTTTCTTCTTGCTTTTTTATCTAACGTTCATCGCTATTTTAACAAGACTTTCATGAATATAAAGTCCTGGAGAAGGTTATCATAACCGAAACGTTCAACGTAGACTTTTATCATAAATTCATGAAATTTGGACTATTTTGTTTTTCTGCTTTTCTTCATACTGTCGGATTTAATTTCCTTATTTACTTCCATATATATAACATCAAGAAATGGTTACTGTTAACGCGTAATGACATCATCGGTCTAAAGTAAACGCATATTTAAAAATCACAAACTGTGCTAAAAATGAAGATGAACGTAAAATTTATCTCAGCTTTTAGTTAATCTGGCGTATATATATATATATATATATATATATATATATACAATTCTTTTAAATATCCTGTCCAGAGGCCAAAGCTGCTTGGTAGCACCAAGAGTATTCGTCAATGGTCCGGAAGACCGGGGTTCAATCCCTGATCGGGTGATACCAAAGACTTTAAAAATGGTACTTGGTACCTACTTTCTTAACACTCAGCAATATAAGGTACGTATCAAGGGTAAAGTGGAGCAATCCAGGGAAAGATGTAGCGTCCTCCCCTACACCTCGGTGTAGTAGCTATTGAAAAGGGAGCCTTCTGATCGCCCTTCACTACGGTCACCAACTTTACTCTTTATATATCCATCTCATTTCAAGATTTCTTGTATTGAGCATTGTAATAACTTTACTGCCATTTTAGATTTAATCACACATAACTGCAGTCCTCATGTTGTAGTGGCTAACTTGCTGGACTGCGATATAGTAGAAAGTGGGATCGATCTCCAGTAGCGCGAATACGTTCACCTTTAGACTAATACTCTTAACTAAGGGGAGATTTTTATTTCCTTCTCACTAATGGGTTGAATAGTACCACTACAGTCGTTCTAGAAGGATAACTTTGGTATGAAATAAACTACAGACGTTGATATATCACTAAGCTAAGAAAGCAAACGAAACCTATTGTTTGCTTTAATAACCAACGTAATACTCTTTGTAAATGTTCTACTGTTTAACGTCGTTGGAAGTAATGACCCGTTCCTCAGTTGTCCACAACAACTTTTTAAACAATATCGGCAGATTTCACTAACTCCGCAACAATATTACCGATTAGAGTATTGGTAATGGTAATCATCATCATCATCATTAAGTCACGCAGGCGGCACAGATTTCCTTGACTCTCTCTTTCTCTCTCTCTCTCTCTCTCTCTCTCTCTGTCTCTATCGTACATCGCTTCCGGCAATTCTTCCAATTTACATACTTTGTCCAAATAGAGATGATGAAAATAAGTTCTTGTGGCTCAGCTAAAACTAGTGCGTCCATCAGTGTTGCGGTGCTTGGATGACATCATTATATAAACTTTTTAGCCACTTCTCGTTTAAAAACCTTACTGTTATTTTTGTCCGTCACAAAACTCCCTCACTCCTCCTCAGAATAAAAAAGGGCTTCAAAATTGTTTCTTAACGACCAATTTGTTCATTTAGAAAACTTAAACAGAGACTGCTTCAAGAAAAATGAAAGCTGTCATTGACATGCCAAAATTTCTCATATTTTACTAACGTACACATAGTATATGCAGGTGCGTGCATGTGCGTGCATGAGTGTGTGTGTGTGTGTGTGTATGTTCCTACATACACTTACAGACAGAAGTATGCATGCAAAAAGAAGTCAATTGTATTGAAGTGTTTGTAAATATTTATACATATTAAATAAATATAGACATTGAAATTAATGAGCTAATAAGCAACATTCCTAAAATTTTCATGTTTGTTTGAAAACCACTGATACCCCTAAACGAAACCTATCTCCCCAGCCTTGTTGCTAGATGATATATTCAAAAGGAGGAATCAGTGTCTTGTTGTTGTTGTTATTAATGGACTATAGGGGAGAGGAGGGGAGCTGATGGCTTTAAACACCTTCGTTTTTTTCTTCTTTTTTTCTTGCTGCTTTTTAGTTGTTTTTGGTTTCAGCCTGAAAATCTTTGCATTTCTATAGAAGAACGCCAATTTTGAGTTCGTCTTTACTTCCCCAAGAGTTTCCCGCATGTCTTGTTCGTCTTAATTTGATGGTTTTTGAGATGATATATAAATGGTCCATTGAAGAAAATTACTTTTGAGTTGCTCCTTGTTTCTACTACAGTGTTGCGCATGTCTTTTTCTTCTCGCCCGGATGATTTTTTGAGATTGGAGCTAAGTGGCCATAAAACTGCTGTTTTGTGGAGAGTTTCCGCCAGGATTTTTTAAATATCATCATCAGCATCACGTCGTCCCACTAGCACAGATATCCTTGACCCTCTCTCGCCACTTCTCCCTATCGTTCATCGCCTCTGGCAGGTCTTCAGGGCTACATCCCGTATCCTCACATACCTGCTGAATGTATGTTCGAGCTGGTCGTCCTGCTTTTCCTCGGCCATATGTGAAGTTCCATTGGAGTACATCACTTATGAGCTCGTTTCTGCTTCTCCAGGAGTGTCCTGCATGTCTGGTTCGTCTAACTTGGATAGTTTTCGTTATGGGAGGCAGGTGGCCGTATAATTGGTGCCTTGTGGGGTGTTGCCGCCAGGATGTGTTCAATATTGCTTGCAACATTCTTGTGTAATTGCCGTCAAGCTTTTTCTCCTGCCGTTTTGCTAGCGTCCAAGTAGTACATCCATAAAGCAGTATCGATACGACCGCTGCCTGGAAGAAACTGCGTTTCATTTTATCGGCCAGGTCTGATTTCCATATGATCGATAGCCTCCAACAATTCTTGTGTATTTCTCATCTAGCTTTTGCTCCATGCGTTTCATCAGCGTCTACTTGGTTCATCCATTCAGTTGTATTGACACGGCCACAGTTTTTAAAAAATCTCGTTTTATTTTATTGGATAGATAAGACTTCCCTATGATCGATAATCTATTGATAGGAGTCCAATCTTTTGCTAAGCGTATATCAACATCTCTTTCAGTCGATAAGATACTGCTGCTGAGGAATGTGAACTTGCTTTCTAATTTTAAAAGCTTGCCTCTTAGAGTGGAGACGGCTCCTTCTCATTTAAAACACATGTACTCTGGGGTTTTTTTTGTGTTCACGAGGAAGTCATTTCCTCTTGTTCTTTGTTCTAGGCTATGCAGTCAGAATTCGGCTTGAGTATGTATATTTGCAAGAAGCGCTAGATCATATGCATAGTCAGCGTCCGTTATAGTTTCTGCAACATATCATCTGCTTCTTGCTTTTCGTATGATAAACGTGATATGAAATTTCCATTTACTTTCAGGTCTGCTGACGGATGCATACTTCCATGCAATTTTATGACTATCTTTTCCATATTGCAGTTTTTCTCGACTATATTGATAATTTATATGGTACCATGTCATTAAGTATTTTTACATCTCATCTATTATATAGAAAACTTGTTTGCCAAATTAACTTTATGGAAATATGTTAGAGTCGAATTGAAATTTAGTGGCTGCCCATTTTGGCATTACGATTTAATGGAAAGTTTATTGAAAGTTAAACAGAAATAAAAAATATGAAAAGATATTTTTTTGAAAGCTTTTAGAATTAAATTCAATGGAATTGACTGTTGTTTACGTGAATGTTCATGCCTCGATTGTAAATTAATTTCAGACAGACATATATGCATATAACCTCACAAATATACATATATAGAATTTCGCATAATGGTGAAAAAAATATCAAAAATGAATCTTTGAACAAAAAAAAAAAAAGAATTTAATTTGATTTTAAAAGAAAACGAATATTTTCGAGTGATAATTTGAATGAGCATTTATTTATTTATTGAGTTATTTTAGATGGCATTTCAAACTGCCTTGGTTATTTAAAGCAAAAGCTATATTTGTAGATGTTGAGTAGTGGTATTTTCTCCTTCTGCAAAGAGGGCTTTGGCATTTACAATTTAACCATTATTTTGGCTCAGAGTTAAACGGTTTCAAATATTGCACAGGAATAGTTTTATACGCAAAAATATAAAGTTCTGATGCTGACAAAAAAAAAAAAAAACACGAGGAACACAAAAAGTTTAATAGAAAAACTAATATATTCAAGTAACTGAAACACGATACAAGTGGACCTGGTTAAATAGTAGTTACTTGATAGGAAACTGAGAGTTCAGTGGAGTAGTAACCATCCGTCTACTATGCAAATAGTATCTCACGTGATTGTGTCACGCTGATTGGTGCACTCCGTCTGACGCTCTCGTTGACGTGTATTTATGGAGGAAAGTTAGTCTATATAAGTATTCTAAGTATTAGTATATAGCATAAAAGGTATTATAAGTAGTATTATATAGCATAAAAAGTATTATTACATAGCATAAAAAAGTATTATAATTAGTATTATATAGCATAAAAAGTATTATTACATAGCATAAAAAGTATTATAATTAGTATTATATAGCATTAAATAACCGGGACATTGGCTCAGCGGTTAGAGTGTTCGCCAATGGCCCGGGAGACCTGGGTTCAATCCCAGGTCGAGTCATACCAAAGACTTTAAAAATGGTACTTGATACCACCTTGCTTAACACTCAGCATTATAAGGTACGGTTCAAGGGTAAAGTGGAGCAATCCTGGGAATGGAGTAGCGCCCTCCCCTACACCTTGGTGTAGTAGCTATCGAAAAGGGAGCCTTCGGGTCACCCTCGACTATGGTCGCTAACTTTACTACTATATAGCATTAAAAGTATTATTATATAGCATAAAAAGTATTATTACATAGCATAAAAAAGTATTATAATTAGTATTATATAGCATAAAAAGTATTATTATATAACATAAAAAAGTATTATAATTAGTATTATATAGCATAAAAAGTATTATTATATAACATAAAAAAGTATTATAATTAGTATTATATAGCATTAAAAGTATTATTATATAGCATAAAAAAGTATTATAATTAGTATTATATGGCATTAAAATTCAATCTAGTTGATTGTTTTTTTGTTTAATGGCATATCAACCTTTATAGTTTATTTAATACCTAAGCCATCCTTCTAGAAGAACAGTAGTGGTACTATTTAACCCACAGCTGGGAGCATATGGGGGTTCATACCTTTCCTAAGGGTATTTGTCCGAAAGTGAACGTAATAGCGTGACTTGAGTTCGAACTCACTTACTACGATTTCGCAGACCATCGCTTTAACCATTACACCACGAGGCCACTATCCTTAATTTAGCATCAGATATTTGTTTGCGTATAGTTAAATGGTCATTAGCTTAGAGGGTTAGAAAAACTACAGGGATAATCGATCAGTAATTAAAACTTTCATGTGGGCATGGATTATCCTTTCTGTTGTGATGCTGACAAAAGAAAGACACGAGGAACACAAAAGGTTTGATAGAAAAACACATATATATTCAAGTAACTGAAACAAGGTACAAGTGGACCAGCTTAAACAGTAGGTAGTTGATAGAAAGCTGAGAGTCCAGTGGGGTAGTGACTATCTGTCCACTACGCAAATAGTATCACAGGTGATTGTGTCACGCTGATTGTTGAACCCAGTCTGACGCTCCCGTTGACGCGTATTTATGGAGGAGGGTGAGTCTATTATGTAGGGAGTACAACACTTTCACTAAAAAAGTACAAGAAACAGACAATATTCGGCAGTAATCTTCACGGAGGCAAACTATGCAGATTATCAAGGGCTTCTTGCACAGCAAGAGCTATTGTTCAATATATGAAGTCAGATAAACAAGAGTTCATGAATTTCAAACAGAATGGAGCCATCTGCACATCAGTTGCAACCAGTTCATATACTTCGGCAGCAATATCTCATCTACAGAAAGTGATGCCAGAATACTCATTGGAAACTCATATACTGCTATTGAGAGAATGCTGTTGTCAGAATACTCATTGGAAATGCATGGGCTGCTGTTGACCGAATCCTATTGACAGAATGCTATTCACAGAATATTATTGACAGAATATGCATTGTAAACGCATGAACTGCTATTAATTATAATGAAATCTGATTTCTCTGACAAAATAGAAAGGATATTTTTCCGAGCTGTAGCCTTGTCAATCCTACTGAACGGTTGCACCTCATGGGCTTTAACGAAATGAATTTAGAAAATGCTAGATCTGAACTACAAAAGGATGTTGTGTACCCTTCTGAATAAATCCTGAAAGTAGAACCTCACAAAAATCTCAGCTATACAGACACTTACTCACATAGCACAAATTATCCAATTAAAAGGAACAAGACATAATGGAAACTCCTGGAGGAAAAAGGGAAAAACTGATAAATGATATGATTCTGCGAACTCCTACCCATGGACATACCACCGTTGGTCAACCAGGAAAGACTTACATACATCAAATCTGTGTGGACACTGTATACCACATAGATGCGATGGCCGATAGGGAAAGATGGCGAGAGAGAGAGAGAGAGAGAGAGGGAGAGAGAGAGAGGGGGGGAGAGAGAGAGAGAGAGATAGTCGATGGAATCCATGCCGTCGGCATACCTTAATGATTTAGTGTTGCTTGGTTAAAAATGACCAGGGATTTTTTAAATATATTGTCTCTGAAAACATTGATATTGCAATTAAGTATGAAGTATCTACCAGTTTAAAAAATTTTGAAATTTATAAATATATTGGCTCTGAAAACATTAATTTTGCAATAAAACATTAAGTATGTACCTGTTTAAAATGGCTGGGAACTTTTTTAATTCATTGTCTCTGAAAACATTGATTTCGCAATCAATTATGAAGTATCTACTAGTTTTAAAAAATTTGAACTTCATTGATATATTGGTCCCGAAAACATTAATATTCCAATTAAATATAAAGTATCAACCTTTTTAAAACGACTGGGAACTCTTTTAATACATTGACTCTGAAAACATTGATACATCATTGTTAAGATCTTACAGAGTACTCAGAAGAGTCCAGGAGACTTTAAGATATTTGTTATCACTTGGACTCCAGTGGAAAACCATCAATTAACACTGGTACGAAAATCTCTCATAATAATGATAACTGGATATGGCTAAGAGAGAAACTGAATCTTTTCTGATTGTACCACAAACAACGCCATAAGTGTCTACGTCAAAGAGGGAACCGACAAGCCTCAACAAAATAACATATGTAGATTATGTAATGACAGAAACGAAACGATCAATCACATCAGCAAATGCAGTAAATTAGTGCAAAGAGAGTATAACATTCGGTTTAGCATAAGTACACAGCTTAAATGTCAAAACAGTTCTATTTCAAGGAAATCAGTTTAGCATAGATACGCAGTTTCTAATGTCAAAACAGTCCTATTTCAAGCAATTTAGTTTAGAATTAGTACACAGTTTAATTCTATTTGACCCATAGATAGGACCCTACCAGGTGCTACCCCTCTGGATGTAGAGTGGAGCTGGGAGAGATGGCTATAAATGGGGTACTCGGCATTCCACAAAGGCTCAGGATTACTGGAGTCTCACCATCAAATTGCTTAGTGTCATATCCAGGATACTCGTTGTAAGGGGACTCTTACCCCTCTGCAGAAAAGCAGTCGGTGTATTCTACAGCCCCAATTCATGGTTGAGTCAAAAGTTCAGCAATATTTTGTTAACATGAAGCACAATTGGGCAGCTCCAGATGATTTTACTGTAGTCATGTGGGTGACTAACTGCACAAGGCTATGAGATACTGATCTCCCCTAATATTTTCCGAATGTTAGTCGCTTGGATTGTCTCTATATCTAAGGAAGAAACAGCCTACAGCAACTGTGCCTACGAAACCTACTGTGTTGACTGTGCTGATTAAAACCTCTGCAGATGGATAAAAACCCTGTCAACGAGTGTCATATGTATGACTCTAAACTGCATCCGATGGTGTGGGTCTAGTCCTGTAGCTTTGAAGAGTGTGGAGTACTCCTTCATTGCCATTACTCCGAAGTCTGTTCTAAACTGCATTGTAAGCATCTGTTAGGGTTCAATCGACAGGTCAAAAAGAACCGTTCAATCATTTACAAAGAATTATTGTAATAAGTGTAGAAATTATTTGTATTAGATACGAATATTTTATAAACAGAATTAGTAACTTTAAAAATCAATACTAAAAAATAATCTTACTATGTGAACTGATGATTGGTTTTAAATAGTAACATAAGGGTTTGCTAGGAATACTTGAAACGATATATAGGCGAACAAGTAAAGGAATCATAATTATTAAAAATCATTTTATACTTTAAGATAAAAATACTTGAAACCATTCAACTGTGATGTAAACAAACCATTTAAGAATAAAATCACTGCTTAGCGATTCAATTACAACTTGTTCTTATTCCAAAAACAACATTTGGCTTTAAATAAGCCCCAAGTGTTGATATGCCATTAAATACCAATAAACTAACCTTTTGCACGACAAATATCTTTGGTTGCTTTTACAGCGTATGCTACAGTTCGAACCCGAAAAGCATAAGTTCCACGTTCATCTGTGTTGCTATTCAATCTGACGCGAACTGAGACGATGAATAACATGTCAGCGTAGGATCAATCGCAGCACTACTATCCAGTATTTACTACTTCTTGAACGGTTTCGATCGCGCGATATACGCACCAAAAACTTGCACTTTGGAAAATATTACAAAACCTTTAATTCACACAGCACATCATCATCATCATCATATTGTGCCATCATCACGGATATATCTGACCCTCTCTTGCCACCCCTCCCTATCGTCCATTGCTTCCGGCAGGTCTTCAGGCTATATCCCGTATCGGCACAGAGCTGCTGTATGTAGATTCGAGCTGGTCGTCCTGCCTGTGCTAGTCCATATAATGGGGTCCACGGATGTACATCACTTCATGAGTTCGTCCCTTCTTCTCCAGCAGTATCCCGGATGTCTGGTTCGTTTAATATTCATGATGGGTGGTAGGTGGCCGTACATCTACTGCTTTGTGCGGTGCAGCCTCCAGAACTTGTTCAGTATTGCTCGCAGCATTCTTGAATACTTGCCGTCAAGCTTTTCGCAATAAGTTTAGTTAGTGTCCAAGTAGTGCATCCATATAGCAGTATCTACACGACCGCTTTTATTTTATCGGTCAGGGCTGACTTATACCAGACCGAAGTACTATAGTTAGCTGTCCATACTTTTGCTAGTCGCGTGTAGATGTTTTTCTCGGTTGATGAGACGCTGCTTCCTAGGTAGGTGAACTTAAAAAGGAAAAACAGTTTCCTTAATTGATGAACTTTTTTTTTTGTAATTCGTTTCTTTTTTAGGCTTGAATTGTCAGGTAAGTCAAATCTATTTGGGTGCGTTGGTCGAGAGTCCAGGTGACAAAGTGGTCAGCGTACGATATCGTAGTAAATAAGTTAGAACACTAGTCAAGCTTTTACGTTCACTTTTGGACAAATACCCACGGGAAAAAAACATGAACTCGAAGCTGGGATCGAAATCCGGCTGACTCATTCGCCAGCCGTACAGCTGCAAGGAAACCAGCGTACGCGAAGGAATTTTAAACGCAGATGCATCACTTTTGTTTACATATATCCGCTTAACGGCTACCAAGATCTCAATTCATTCGAAGAGCCTTACCTTATGCGAGTGGCAACCGTTAATTCCCTCTCCAGCATATATATATAATTTTAGTTCAAGTACTGTCCCCAATGTTCAATCAAATGACTCCTTTACAAAGATCAAGTACTTTAGACTGCCAGTTTAATAATTGGTGAAGCTTTGCTTAGAAAAAAACAAGCTAATCAGCCCTGAGTAGAGGACACATCAATAAAACCTCTGACTCTGGTTTCCATGAACAGGATGCGAAATGAGGTCTGTTTATCAGAGGAGTGAAATTATTTCTCATAGGTAGAGTATTTACATGGTTATCTTAAACAAAATGGAAAACAAGAGACTAAGAAAAGAGGCAACTTTGTAAGACCGGAGCTTCTTTTGGGATTCCAGACCTCCTTTGGCTGCAATGTCTCTTCATTGGGAGCCGTCAGTGGGTTTGTAACAGACATGAATTCTTTGCCAAAATCTCTATTTGAAAAGCCGAGCAATGAGATTTCTTAAATTCATCTGTCGTTTCTGTCTCTTGTATTCCCCAAAGCGAAACCTCCAGTTGTATACGTGGTTATATACACTTCAGAAACAAAACACTGGTACATTTTTTTGTAAGTTTTATCCCTTCAATGCCAGAAAACCTGATCGTTGCGGTTAAAGTTCCTCAGTATTTGCTCTTGTGCAGTAGAATTTATTACATGACAAGTCTGACAGAGTAACTAAAACAGTACTTTTTTTCTTCTTAAGTGTGGTTTCATTTTTCTTTTTAATGGGATATCAACCGCCGTGGGTTATTTAGAGTCAAAACCATCATTTAGAGAGTGAATTCCTCGTGGAATAGGGACTTGTGTGCTGGACTGTGACATCATGCACCAGTCATGTTTGCTTTCCGACTAATGCACTTGGAAAAAGTGCCCGTGGTGTAATGGTTATCGTCTTAGAAAATTGACACGGTGACACGAGTTCAAATCCTTGACGAGACTGATAACATTTCACATAGCCCTAATACCCTTGGGAAAGGTATGAATTCAATTATTCTCCCTCCAGCTATGGGTAAATAGTCGGGCAGACTGATTTCTTCAGTTCTTGGTGAGGCAACTAATCAAGGAGAAGGAAAACTCTGAATCCAAACCTGTTAAACTCCGCTTGAAAAATTGACCTTGTGTCATATCCTGCCCGAGCGAAGGGATTGGTAAATATGAATACACTTGTGAAAGGTATGAACTTTTATCCTCCTGCTACCGTCCTTCGAATGTGATTGCGTTAGCTTTAAATAGCCCACGAAGTTTGATATGCCATCAAACAAAGAAAGAAAAGACAAAACTAAAGTCATCATTGTATAAGAATATCACTATTTTTCTTTTACAACGATAGCTTTGGTTCTGTTTTTTGTTTCTTTGTTTAATGGTATATCAATCTTCATATATGTATGTATTATTCGTCGCTGCCTCCCACCAGGCAAGACTTGATACAAGATCAATGATCCGAAGGCCGATTATTGAGGGAATTTAGGGAAGGGGAAGATCGGGTACGAGCCGAGACTCAAAACTTGCTGATCTATGCTGCTCATTGACCCACTTCGTGCAATGTGGGTCTAATGATCCAAGCTGAATCCCGAACCCAAATCGAGGTCCGGGCACGGATGCAGGGTTATAGCTTGAACTAGACAGCAACGTCTAGTGCTATACATAAGGGACCATGGTGACAATGTTTCAGCTCGCCCACCAGAAGGTGGCCCAACCGAAGTTGGGGGCATTTCGGCCTCGAATCTGCCATTGATTTCGATACTCCATCCGGCACGAATGTATGTGTGCGCATATATATATATATATATATATATATATATATATATATATATATATATATTGGTTATTGTTGTAGGAAATGGACAGCTCCACCTTAGTTCCAATCTAGACAATTTGCATTTCAGGTAGTGCTAATTTCCAGAGGAGAGGCATATGGCCAAGTATTATTCTCATAACGCAACTATAACGCAGGCTGGGCTCTTTAACCATGGTACAACAGCAGGTTTTGACCGAAAATTCTGAATTCGAACCAGCTGTACTCCGCTTAAAATTCAACTTCGAGTTGCATCCCGCTCGTGCGGAGGGGTTGGGTAAATATTTAAGATCATGATTAAAATCGTACCCTAAAAACGGGAACCCAGTCGCCTTGGTCCGTAGAATATACCGACTGCATCTTTCCTGAGAGTAATGATCGCCCACTCACTGAGTGTCCGAGTAGCAGTATTATTTAACCAATAATTTGAGGGACAAGGGGTTGTCTTTTACCTTTCACAAGGTAATATAATGGCCGAGGGATTTCGTTTTATGCCTTTGGGTTTAGTTAGGCTGAGAACCTTTCGGCTCAGTGCATGGGTTACTTAGGTGCAACATTAAGGTGTTCACGCGCGCGCGCGGAGAGGACATGTCACTCAGAGATGTCACAATAGCCCAGATGGGAAACGGGGTTAGAGAGTGCGGGTGACGTCACGCACCGGAAGCGCGCGGAGGATTTTGGGAGATTTGAAGAAAGTTAGTTGAGTTGAGTCCTGCGTCGGGAGAACACGGTTGACTTTCACTTGCTCGCGGAGGCCTTGGGCAGGTGTTGTACGAGATGGAGGGGGAGGCAGATGAAAAAGCCAGAATAGAAAAAATGTGTATCTCTCTCCTTATGTCGAAGAACCTTTAAACTGAAAGGTAATAAAACGTTTCGTACGTGAACTAAGAAGTCGTAAGTGTTTTTCGTGTTTCGAGATTCCTATGTTCTATATATATATATATATATGAACATTATTTGTCCATTTCGCATATCTGTTTCTGGCTATGTAACAACAAGGGTATAATTCAAAAAGTTAACGAAATTTTGACTGACCTGATCTTAGGAAAGATAAGAATCACGCTTTTTTTTCACAAAAATGCTGAACTTCATTTTGCGGCCTTTAAATAAAGTACGGAGACTCCCCCGTATAAAAAGTGCTGTACTACATCTCGAAATATGAGAATTCTTTATCTAGACAAATATTACTCCATTGATGAGTCAAATAGAATCACTACTGTTCTTTTACTAGATATCTCAAAATAGATGCAGCCCATTAATAGGATAATGGTTTATTACCGAGACAAGTGCAATGGCGATCATTTGATACCTTAGTTGGCGGCCTTAGTCGAAGGTGACTCGAAGGCTCCCTTTTCGATAGCAACTACACCATGGTGTAGAGGAGGGCGCTACTCCTTTCCCTGCATTGATCCACTATACCCTTGATCCTTACCTTATAATGATGAGTGTTAAGCAAGGTATCATCAAGTACCATTTTTTGAGTCTTTGGTATGACTCGTCCTGGAATTGAACCCAGGTCTCCCGGGGCATTGGCGAACACTCTAACCATTATACCGATGTTGATACACGTCCTATAAAAATGCATCCTTTTAGCCAGAGACATCAAATTGTTGCCCATATTTTTCAAAAGCATCGATCATTCCTTTCTCGTGATCTGTAAGAGAATTGTCATGTCCCATGATTAATTTTTATTTTTATTGCTAATTTTTATGTAAAAATTAATCTTAGCATAAAAATCTCTGAGTTAATTTGTTTTATTTAATAAATTCATAGGTGGCCTTATCTTTTTGCTTCATGCTAATTTTAATATTTTCTGAAATAATTTTTAAAGAAAAAAAATTTTTCAAAAATGTTTTTATGGATAATTTCATTACTAAATATATTTATAAAAGAAAAAAGTGGATCAATCAAAATTTCTGCGTTTTTTCGTGGTGTCCTTATGTTTTTGCACCAAAGTGTATACTGAGGATGCAGTCTGAATATGAAACAGTATATCTGGATAATAAAGCAGCAATTTTCTATAAATATCTTAGACATAATACGGTGACACCAATACATTCCAAAAAATGATTGTTCATTGTTGTCTTTTAGTTGCCAACACTCAGGCAACTTTGTTTCAACGGATCACCCAGACCGTTGGAAGAGGTTCTGGATGAATTGTGTCATTCCCAATCTGAAGATATTTCAAAACAACGTGGGCACAGAGAGGATTGATAAACGAACTACCTATAAACGCATTTATGAGTCGTTACCAGGACAAGACCAAAGTAAAAGTACCATGACAGCTATAGTATCACATTTGACGCAGTTACCAGGATATGACCAATTATTGCTATTACATTTGGTACCACAAATATTGTCGTACAAAACGGTATAACATTTGGATCTGGTATCAGTCATTCGTGACTGCGATATAGTGTTACGTTTGGTATCGGTAACCGTGTCCAGAAAATAGTGTTACAGGTATATAAAATACCATTCTTGCAAAATTATTTCTAAAATCAAAAAATATTCACCCTCTACATAGAGGATTTAGACCCACACCTTATCAAAAAGGTTCACCTAGTGATGAGACTTAATTGTTTTTCGATAGCGATGTTCGGTAATACGATGGACCATATTGAATATTTGAAATTCAAAAATAACCGGTGACTCATGTTCTATAGATACGAAACGGTTTTATTCAGACGGGTAAAATTTCATAGCAGAAAGTGTAAACATGAGGTGTAATATAATAGCGTAAGGATTTCGTTTTATGCATTTGGGTTTAGTTAGGCTGAGAACTTTTCGGCTCAGTGCATGGGTTACTTAAGCGCAACATGAACGCAGGTGTTCACACGCGCGCGGGGTGGACGTGTCATTCGGAAATGTCAAAAAAAAAATCCCAGATAGGGGAGATGTGGATGACGTCATGCACCGGAAGCACGCACGGAGGATTCGGGGGATTTTGAAGAAAGTCAGTTAGTTGTTTTCCTGGCTCGAAAGAAAAAGGCTGACTTTCGCTTCCTCACCGAAGCCAGGCCAGTGGCCTTGTGGCAGTTGTCGCACGTGTTTTGGGGGCAGATGGAAAAGCCAGAATAGAAAGAATGTTTATCTCTCGCCTTATGTCGAAAAACCTTTAAACTCACAGGTAATAAAAAGTTTCGTACCTGAACTAAGAAGTCGTAAGTGTTTTTCGTGTTTCGGGATTCCTATGTTCTATGTATATATGTTATGAACATTCTATGTACGTGTCACATATTCATGTATGGCTATGGTACACAGGGTAAAAAGAAGACCTTGTAAGGATTTATCAGCGTATATCCTTTGCAGTCGTCCCAGCACCGGGTTTCTCGCCGATCCGCACGAACGTCTAACCCAACTTCTCTCTTTGAGTTTCAAAACTCAACTGACTAATTTTCAAATTTTTATACATGATTTATTTTAATTACTTATTGCATCATACTTTCAAGAATCGTCACATGAGTCACAAACCTTTATTTCCCCATGCCGGTTGACAAGCGTTGATTTGTTTATAATCCATATCCAGCCTTCCTCAATATTATTTTGACCATAGGGGTTAAATCTGATCGCCATTTGTGCACACGTTTGATCTTTGGGAGAAACTACACTTATATTCAAAGCTCTTAACGAACTTTCCATTTCATCAAATAAATGAAATAATTAACATGATTAAATTGATGACTGTAATTTTTTTAAAAGTCTAATTCTGAAGATCCGAGTTGTATAGAGTCACCTATTCAATGTCTTCAATTTCCAGGTCTACTCTGATCCGGAGTGTTTATTCATGTTAAGACCTTACCTATATATATATATATATATATATATATGTGTGTGTGTGTGTGTGTGTGTGTGTGTGTGTGTTTACTTACTCACCTTTGACAGAGAGGATGTGAAAGAAGGTCAGTTCTAAAGCGGAGTTTACAAAGTTTGAATTCCAAGTTTTCCTTCCAAATTAAATTTGAATTCCAAATTTTACAAATTTTCCTTCTTCTAACAAAGCTTAAAGAACATAGTTTGACCTATCATCGACCCATAGCGGGAGGGAGAATGACAGCATTCTTACTTTTCCTAGGTTATTAGCTCTGTGAAAATGTAAAGGGGGATTGCCGAGTCCATTTCCTGCGACGATAACCATTACAACACGGTATATATATATATATATATATATATATATATATATATATATATATATATGTGTGTGTGTGTGTGTGTGTGTGTGTGTGTGTGTTAGGATAGTGTAGATATAGAGTCAACGTCGCTTGATGAGTATAATTTTCTCATGCATTCGTTCATGAGAAAATTCTCTTTTTTCTTTCTCTCTTTCTTTTCTTCTCTCCTCTTCTTTTTCTTTATCTCCTTTCTCACTCTCTCTTTCCCTCGCTTTCTCTATCTCTCAATATATATATATATATATATATATATATATATATATATATATATATATATATTCGAATCTCTATGCATTAGCAAGATATGACACAAGGTCTATTTTTTAATAAGAGTTTAACAAGTGAAAAAGTAGTATTTTCTTTCTCCTAAACTGTCAAAGAGCCGAGTCTACCTTACTATTTGCCCCCCCACACACACGCATATATATATATATATACTGCTAATATATCGTTAATATTAAGTTATATTGTTTATATATTTTTCCTTCATATATATATATATATATATATTGTTTATATATATATATATAAATATATATTGTTGATATATCTATTTTTAAAATATTTTAACACACACGCACATATATATATATATATATATATATATATATATATATATATATATATATATATATATATATATATATATATAGTTCATTCAGGATGTTGCATTAGTGCATCAAGAAATTTCATATATATTTTCTCTGGCTCTCTGCGTTTCCTTGCGTTTTTGTGTACGCGAATGCATTTCAAAACTCGTATATTTATTGGCGTGTCTTCGAAGACCGTCAACTATGATGGCGTGACTTAGAGAAAATGTTGAATGCTTCAAGTGTAATATATTCAAAATGACTTTTTCGAAGAATTCAAAATCACGAAGGACTCTAATTAAGGGCAGCATTGACGAGAATTAACAATCACACAAAGAAGCCAGAAGGCGAAAAGAATGAAAATACAAATAAAAAAAAAGCAAGAGTTAGAATGAATACAAAAGGCCAGAGAGAAAAACGTGCGAAAAACGCACAAGAATGACTATTCCTCCGTCATTATTCTTAACAAACACCCACCCACCTACATACATATTCAAATATATATATATATATATATATATATATATATATATATATATATATATATATTATTTGCTTCTTTTCTTTTTTACTTTACTTTTTATTTTTCAGAACTTTATACCAAACTTTATTTCCGGTACACATCTAAAGATTTATTATCAATATTATTATTATTATTATTATTGAGTTTTTCCCATTAGCATTAACTGATGGTCTTTCACTAGAGTCTTTGTGACAACAAGTCTCGTCAAGTATCCAGGACTCTTCTCAGTACTCAGGTCGATCTTGATAATATTGCAGAATGGATGGTATAAACTTGTCCTTGGTTTTTCTAAGTCTTCTAATCCTTTTATCAATCCTTTATGGATTGTTCCAAGCTCATCATTTTTAAACTGGTATCTCAGCCACTTTTGTGTTTCATAATGTTTTTAGTTCTCACGCAAGGTCTAAGTATTAGACAATCCTTGTGTTTTCTTAGATTTTCACTCAGCAGCCCACCAGGACGGTAAAATCCACTATTTGGCAAGTTCTCCCTTTTTCTTTTTTTTTTTTGTGGTGGGGAATCATTATCTCTAGGTCTGGTCTTCTAGCCGGGATTAGGTAATATTTTTGTATTTAAGAATCACTGTGAATTCTATTTTATGCATATACCTTTTAGTAATATGATTATTATATTAATCCTTGAGAGTTTTTCCCTCCAACGTAGCTGATGATATTTCCCTAGAGTCTGAGTGACAACAAATCTCCTGAAGTCTACAGCACTCTGCTCAGTATTCTAGTCGATCTTTACAATGCTGTTGTTAGAATGGTCTCCACTCGTCATCCATTTCTTCCTGCCTCCTTTACAAAGCGTTTGGGGATCGTTTCGAGCGCACCAATTACAATTGATATCACCGGCACCTTCATATTCTACTGATACTCGTCTCTCTTTTCGTTTTTTTTTATTTTCCCTCTGTTGTTCACTGGAACGGCAAAGTCTACTATTCGGCTGTTTGTCTTTATTTTGATGACAATGACTTGGGCTGGTCTGCTGGACGTTTTTAGATGATCTGATTGTATCATGTGCGTCTCATTCTCCCGGAAAGTTTCTAGTTTGTACCTATACCGCTTGTTCGTATTGTCAAATTTCAATTTCTTGCACAGTTCTCAGTAGATCCCCTTCCCGAACAAGTCGTGTCTAGTTTTATATTCTGTTTGTGCTAGTTTCCTGCATTTGCCTATTTTGCTCAGTCGGCTTGTGCGTACTCCGAATGCATCTCTGCAAAGGAATAAGAGTCCTCCAAAGAGTGTCTTGGTTATATGATTCTAAAAAATGACGGTAAAGTTCGGGTAATACTGTAGCATTGGAGGATGTAGAGTACTCCTTCGTTGCCATCGGTCTCACGTCAACACTGGCCCGGAGTGGTAGCACCTATGGGTCAAATAAAACGAAACTTCGTGCCTATGCTAAACTGAATTGCGAAAAATGGAATTGATTTTGAATTCTAAACTGAATTATTCGAAATGCAACTGTTTGACTGGACTGAATTGCTTGAAATAGAAATGTTTTTGACAATTAAACTGTGCACTTATGCCAAATTGAACTGTTTGAAATAGAACTGTCTATTTGTAAAAATGGATTTGGGATTAAATAAACTACAATTGTTGATATGCCATAAAACCCGAACAAACAAACAAACAAACAGACAAACAAAGGCATTTGCCTGTCATGTGATTAACCGTTTCGTATATATCAGCACGTAACCTACACTTGCAATTCAGTTGGATCTTATCTTTTTCTCTTAAACATAGTTGGTCCTTATGGCGTTTTTTTTGTGTGGTACTTTTAGAATAGATTTAGTTTCTCTCTAATTATTTTCCCCTTTCTTAGCCATTTTATGATCTTCTCAGGTGAACTTTCTCTTGTTTGTCGTTTGAAATATCCACACAGTTGTTCTTCCCAATTCTGATTCCTGTGCCACCACGTCTATGCATAGCCATTTGTATAACTACGTGGCGAATGCGTTTATGCGCGTATCACGTCGTCTTAAGTGGTTGTCGGAACCTATTGTAACCTCACCGTGGGAAAAAGAGATGAACACCTGAAACTCTCTCTTAGTTCACTAACACACAATTTTATTAGCTATTACTCTTTTTAAGTTGTCGCCGGGAGAAAGAAACAGTGTATAAAAACTGAGTCGCCCACGTTGAGAAGCAACATGTCTTAAGTAGAGAGATAGAGAAGTAACAGGTCTTGAGTAGAGAGAGAGAGAGAGAGAGAGAGAGAGAGAGAGAGAGAGAGAGATGACAGACACCTTGAATTTTCTTCCACGTTTAATTTTCTAGTTCTAACATGAACTTCCTTGCGGGGTGTCTGTCCTAACCACTGTGCATCAGGGCTCCAACTGCTCTTTACATCGTCTCAGTCTGGTATTCATTTGTCACGTTTACCTTCTTGCGTCCAGCTGCCATCTAACTTTTAAACCTGAGCGGTCCCCTTACAACCACCTAGTATCGGAGGGAGGACATATCCGTTTCTGGTGGTTCCACACTCGAGCAAAAGATTTAGGATCACCGGTATTTTTATGTCTATTTTTAATTACTTCAGTCATTCAACTGTAACTGGCTGAACTACAATGAGTGCTTTAGCCTTGACTCACCGTAGACTCTTTGTCTGCTTTTCCTTATTTTTCTTCTCTCTCTCTCTCTCTCTCTTTCAACAGAAATTTGCCTCCTGTCTCCTTATAACTTGGACCAACAAGATTTCCTAGTTACTGTTGCTCTGTTTATATTTATGTTGATTATAGAGTTTCTGGTCGTCGTTATGAGTCTTCCTTTGATCTTTTTTTATTCAGTCTTCAAAACATAGTTTTAATGCATCCACGCAGTCTTCATTCACGACGAAGTCTCTTCCTCCTTCTTTCCTTATTTATATAATCAATTGGGATAAAATCTAGTGTTCTATGAACGGTAGATGGCTTGTAAAAATATACAAAGTAACAACCAGAAAGGATAATAGAAATACAAATTGAAGAAACTATACAGAAAGAAAGAATTGAATTGGGAGAAAATGAATAATAAGTGTAAATGGGGATGAAAAAATAGACAGAATGAAAGAAAAGGCCTGAGATTTGACTAGAGTCAGCTAACAGGAGTGACAAACTGTGAAGGGATGACCAGAGAATGCCAGGAGGAAATACAAAGTTTGAGAAGGTGAAAAGAGACAGAGAGGAGGAAAGAAAAATTGTGAAGGTGATCAGTTGGAGAGACAACGTATGAAGGGTTAAACAGAATGAGGCAGAAGGAGTGAAAAACAGTGAGATGGGTAAATAAGATTCACAGAAGGGGAGAAAAAGGGAATATGTTAACTGCAATCAGCCATGAGTGTTGACAAATTGTGAGAGTCTCGACCAGGCACAACTAGGACGAGACCGAAAGAATACCAAAGAGGAGATTCAACGAGACGGAGACGACCAAAGATAGCTTGGTGAAAACACAAAGGGTTAGACCGGAAATTGTTTAGAGAGACAAAATCTGGCCGTGAAAGTGACCACAAGTAGCTGGGAGGAGTGACAATGGATGGAAGAGAACGCTTCAAGACGAATGATAATACGAATTAGCTTATACTTTGAGAGATTGTGCTCTTGTCGCGTATGAACGTCAATTACAATACTAGAGACTACTCGACTGCACAACGGTTAACGACCTCGGAAACAGATTCTGCAATCTGAGTTCAAATTCTAGACAAAGTTGTTTGTGTTTCTCTTGACACAGATTATTTTGAAAAATGTATCAATCCATTGGTAAGTAGAAGAGCAGCCATCTGATTAGAGAGTAGATCGAGAACGCCTCATGGTGTTATGGCTAACGTGCTGGCCTACGTAGTAAACGAGTTAAAGTTTAATCAACAGAAAGTAGTCAGATGATACATTATAATTAATCGGAAGTTAAAGTCGAAACTTTTTAATCTCTTAAAAATACATGTGTAATATAATGGCCGAGGGATTTCGTTTTATATATCTTACCTTTGGGTTTAGTTAGGCTGAGAACCTTTCGGCTCAGTGCATGACTTAGTTAGGTTCAAACATGAGCGCAGGTGTTCACGCGAACGCGCGGAGCGGACGTTTCATTCAGAGATGTCACAATAAAAATCCCAGATAGAGGGTTGTAACCAGGGATGTAAATGACATTACGCAACGGAAGCGTGGGCTGAGATTTGAAAAGTCAGTTAGTTGAGTTTGGCCTCGGAAGAAGAAGGTTGACTTTCGCTAGCTCGCCGAGGCCTGGCGCCAGGTGTCACACGTGGTTTGGGGCAGATAAAAAACTCAGCATAGAAAGATTGTATCTCTCTCATGTCGAAAAACCTTTTAACTCAAAGGTAATAAAAAGTTTCGTACCTGAACTTAGAAGTCGTCAAGTGTTTTTCGTGTTTCAGGATTCCTATGTTATCTATATATGTGAGTTATGGACATGATGAATATTTTGCGTACCGGTATGAATATGTGTATTTCACGTATTCATGTCTGGCTATGTTACACATGTGGTATTGTGAAAAAGCTTGGTAAAACAGGAGCAGAATATGGCTTGAAGAAATACTTTTTTCTTCTACGCGGCATCTGACAAATAAATGAAAAAGAAATTCTGAAGTGATTTCTAAGTACAGACTCTGGAATAATTATGTGTGTGTGTGTGTGAGAGAGAGAGACAGAGAGTCACTACTTTTCTAATCAAACAAATTGTGTAATTTCTTCGAATCTGTCTGTTTGAAGGTTAAAATATATTAGTTTTTGTTGTCACTTGTTCCCCCATCATGCTACATGATGATTTTTACCCCTTGAATTCCAGTTCTCAAGACACTTCCTTTTCCGTCTGATGATTATGGCTATACAAGCAACTGGTAACAGAGTAAGTTGCGTGGAAATATAATTTCAATATTTTTGGTCAAGGTTAAGACAGCTTCAATAACAAAGAACACTTTCTTCTGTTTTGATTGTTTTGATTTGGTTCGGTGTGAGTAACATTTCAAACATCGCTTGTGATATATATATATATATATATATATATATATATATATATATATATATATATATTGTCATCCACAGACAGACCTGTTTTAGTCTATCAGAACTCATCAGCGTGGCTAGACAAGCTAGATTCCCAAAGATGGGATCGAAACCTGGCTGACTGAAACGCCAATCCGAGATTCTACCACTCAGCCACGAGAAACCAGCGCTAAACGAAGGAAATTTAAGCGCTTATGTATCACATTTGTTTTTGTTTACTTATATCCGCTTAACGGCTACCGAGAGCTCTATTCATTTGAAGAGCCTTGTTTTCGCTAGTGGCAACCTTTACTTCCCTCGCAAGAGAGCTCAGCCCCACAGGGGTAGGGAAGAATATATATTGTCATCCACAGACAGACCTGTTTCGTTCTATCAGAACTCTTCAGTGTGGCTAGACAGGCTAGATTCTCGAAGCTGGGATCGAATCCTGGCTGATATATATATATATATATATATATATGTGTGTGTGTGTGTGTGTGTGTGAGTGAGTGTGTATGTGTGTGTGAGAAAGAAAGAGAGAGAGAGAAAGAAAGAGAGAGCTATAAACGCATTTTGTAGAAAACATTTTTAAATGAGCCTGAGATAATTTTTTGGCTCAGTTACATGGTGTCAATTATATCTGTCAAACATGAACAATTCAGTTTATTATCAATCCTTTGTTTCCACACAGTTAAATGTTTCATGTATTGTTATGTATCATTAACAATTAAATTAAACATCACTCATTTATTTACACACAATTAAATGGTCTAACAGATCTATTTCTAACATTTCAATTTAACACGTATTATATTTTGCTCACACTTTAAATATCAAACAGTTCTATTTGGCCGATACATAGGAACCTGTCAGGCGTCACCACTGCCGGACTGAGTAGACCTGGGAGCACTGTGAATGAAGAGATACCCAATTTCCCTGGAGCTCAAAGACTGGAGTCTCACCATCAGATTGTATAGTGGGGGAGTCTTATCCCCCTGCAGAGATGAATTCCGGGTATTCTACAGCCCCAATCGACTGGGTTGTTTTTTTCCAATCGAATATGAATAATTGTTAAAGGGTCTTATTTGTCCAAGAATTGGGGACACTGGCAAGTGCTACCACTCGGAGCCTGAGTAAACCTGGGAGTAATGGCAAGGAAAGGATATTCTATACTCCCTAAACCTCCATGACTGTAGTCTCACTATCTGCTTCAGTTTTTCTCATAGCCAGTATGCCCTCATTTTTTTTATATGAAAAGTCATAGTCTTCTCCAGGGGATATAAGATCAGCGAACGTTAAGGCGTTAAATAATTTAGAAGGGCGAAAATTCAAAAACGGGGAGAAAGAAAACGAGGGAAGAAAAGCTTGAGGGATGAAAACTGATCAGAAAAAAAAAAGAAAAAAAGTTACTTGGCAAATAGGGAATAGACACAGAGAAAAATAAAATAGGGTCAAACTGTGAGAGGGTGACCAGAGAATGCCAGGAGAAGAAACAAATTGTCACGGGGGTGAAAAAGAGAGACAGAATGAGAGATAAGGTGTGAGAGTTGATCAGAGTCCCTAGCAGGAGTGACAAACTGTGAGGGGGTGACCAGAGAATGCTAGGAGAAGAGACAAAGTGTAAGTGGGGATGAAAAAGAATAGACAAAATGAAAGAAAAGGCCTGAGATTTGACCAGAGTCAGCTAATAGGAGTGACAAACTGTCAAGGGATGACCAGAGAATGCCAGGAGGAAATACAAATTTGGAAAACGTGAAAAGAGACAGAGAGGAGGAAAGAAAAATTGTGAGGGTGCTCAGTAGGAGAGACAACGTATGAAGGGTTAAACAGAATGACGCAGAAGGAGTGAAAAACTGAGATGGGTAAATAAGATTCACAGAAGGGGAGAAAAAGGGAATATGTTAACTACAATCAGCCAGGAGTGTTGACAAATTGAGAATCTCGACCAGGCACAACTAGGACGAGACCGAAAGAATACCAAGGAGGAGATTCAACGAGACGGTGACGACCAAAGATAGCCTGGTGAAGACACAAAGGGTTAGACCGGAAATAGTTCAGAGAGACAAAATCTGGCCGTGAAAGTGACCACAAGTAGCTGGGAGGAGTGACAATGGATGGAAGAGAACGCTTCAAGACGAATGATAATACGAATTAGCTTATAGCTTGAGAGATTGTGCTCTTGTCGCGTATGAAAGTCAATTACAATACTAAAGACTACACGACTGCACAACGGTTAACGACCTCGGAAACAGATACTGCAATCTGAGTTCAAATTCTAGACAAAGTTGTTTGTGTTTCACTTGACACAGATTATTTTGAAAAATGCATGAATCCATTGGTAAGTAGAAGAGCAGCCATCTGATTAGAGAGTAGATCGAGAACGCCTCATGGTGTTATGGCTAACGTGCTGGCCTACGTAGTAAACGAGTTAAAGTTTAATCAACAGAAAGTAGTCAGATGATACATTATAATTAATCGGAAGTTAAAGTCGAAACTTTTTAATCTCTTAAAAATACATGTGTAATATAATGGCCGAGGGATTTCGTTTTATATATCTTACCTTTGGGTTTAGTTAGGCTGAGAACCTTTCGGCTCAGTGCATGACTTAGTTAGGTTCAAACATGAGCGCAGGTGTTCACGCGAACGCGCGGAGCGGACGTTTCATTCAGAGATGTCACAATAAAAATCCCAGATAGAGGTTGTAACCAGGGATGTAAATGACATTACGCAACGGAAGCGTGGGCTGAGATTTGAAAAGTCAGTTAGTTGAGTTTAGCCTCGGAAGAAGAAGGTTGACTTTCGCTAGCTCGCCGAGTTTCACTTGACACAGATTATTTTGAAAAATGCATGAATCCATTGGTAAGTAGAAGAGCAGCCATCTGATTAGAGAGTAGATCGAGAACGCCTCATGGTGTTATGGCTAACGTGCTGGCCTACGTACTAAACGAGTTCGAACTTATATATATATATATATATATATGTGTGTGTGTGTGTGTGTGTGTGTGTGTGTATGTGGAGACGGAGAGGTAGAGAAAGAATGTACTTTGGACTTTAGATTAAATAACTTCAGGTACAAAATCCAATTTAGAGATATCAACACACGAATACGTATAGAACTGCGTTTCCGCTCAAACTCCAAAAATTTTAACTGTAATGAAATTTTCACGATCGTAGAAAAAAATTTAATAGCTCAATTTCACGGCATCATTTGAAATGCTCAAAGGTAAATCGATAAAAGGTCTACAAAACCCTGAAACAAAACATGTTTAACGTAACATAAACTAAAATATCTGCAAAATACCGCTTATAAATACAAAGGTCACATTTCAGATGACACAATCATCTCAATAAAAAATGCCTAAATTGAACATCTGACTAAAACAGTTTGGTTTGGCTTGTTTCGGTTTTACGGCATATCAACTATTGTAGGTTATTTAATGCCGAATCCTCTTTATACTTTGACATAATATATATATATACATATATATATATATATATATATATATAAAAGTCTGGAAACTTATTGAATACACCTCGTATATATATATATATATATATATATATATATATATATATATACGAGGTGTATTCAATAAGTTTCCAGACTTTTTTTTACAGACATTTAAAACTGTCGTAGACTCTTGAAAATTCACTATGTTATTGCTATACATCTTATAAGATGACTGACCAATATTTATGATTTTACGTCCAAATGAACAGCTACAGCAGGAATTGGAATACACCCTACTAAAGCCTGATTTTCACAGCTGGTGAATTTCAAAAATGCAATCTGGATGTGAAGACACTTTAGAAGACCGATATGCAATAAAATTGTGTTTTAAACTTGGAAAAAATGCCACAGAAACGTATGGAATGCTTCAGACTGCTTTTCGACCATCTTGCATGAATCGAGCATCAGTTTTTGAGTGGCATAAGAGATTCAAGGAAGCCAGGAAGACTGTGAGGGATAATGAGAGGTGTGGGAGGAGTAAGAAAGTCACTACACCAGAGTTGATTGGCCAAAAAGTTAGGGTTAGGGTTAGGGTTACTATGTTGAGGCTTTAAGGGAGTTCAGGAAGAGATTCTGTCGGAAGAGGCCGGCACTCTTCAAATCGGGTCAGTGGCATTTCCAGCAGTACAATGCACCAATCCACAACTCCATCCTTGTCACAGGCTTTTTGACTAAGATGGACATCAAGACGGTTCTCACCCTCCATATAGTCGAGACCTTGCTCCCTGTGACTTTTGCTTATTCCCTAAGCTCAGAGGCTATCGTTATGAGACAATTGGGGAGATGAAAGAGATGATTGTGTGTTATCTGAAATGTGACCTTTGTATTGACACGCTCACACAAGAGGACTTCCTTGGGGCCTTCCAGAAGTTGTTGGAACGGTACAACAAGTGCATTACAGCCGGAGGGGATTACTTCTAAGTTGACTAGAGTTTTATGCGTGTACTATCAATAAAAGCGCCCATACGAAAAAGGTCTGGAAACTTTTTTAATATATATATATATATATATATATATATATATATACACGGGGATCATTAAATAAGTTTCCAGACTTTTTGCGCACAGTTAAGAGGTTTCAAGAGACATAAACAATTTAATAGCAGTTATTTGTTTGCACATAGTTTGTCCTCTTTAACCCAAAGTTATGGGCTTTATCATGTGCTACCATTCCGGATTAGAGTGAACCTGGGAGCAATGGCAATGAAGGGGTATTGTGCATTCCCTAAATATCCAAAGCTGGTGCCTCGCCATCAGATTGTTTGATGTTGTATCAGGACACACATTGGTGTTTTTTACCCGTCTGCTGAGATGCCATTGGTGTATTCTATAGCATATATATATATATATATATATATATATATATATGGAGAAAATTGAAAACAAAGTAATCCAAAGGTTATGAAGTTTTTATAAAGGAACGTCGACGATAAAACGTACGGCGTTAATGAACCTTCATCGAGACTTTTAAATGGTGAAAAATGTGTTTATAGGGCAACGACGGATGTTTAATAAAAAAAAAATAACAGGGGAAAGAATAATGTCATCGAAAAACAATACACACACATATATATATATATATATATATATATATATATATATATATATACAGTCGATTTTTACTGACCTAAAATATAAATACATAAAATTCCTAAAAGTAATACATCTCTCTCTCTCTTTCTCTCTCTCTCTCTCTCTCATATATATATAATTATTTTAAGAACAGACCGTTTTCAATTTTATTTTTGGTCACAGAATTCTATTGTAAAGTTTTATAGTTAATAATGTCTAATAATATTGGTTTTAACTTTAAATATTTCACAAGAATTAATAAAATACCGATATCTCTCTGTTTTTAAACGACAATAAAAACTTTTTTAATATATAAAATATGGTAGGCGTGTTCTTTTTTCTCTTTGATATTCTATTCAGAAAAAAAAGAATAGAAAACATTTCAAAACGTTTTGTTTCTAGCTCTTACATATATATATATATATATATATATATATATATATATATATATATTATATATATATATATATATATATATACGCTGAGTGCTTGGAAAATTCAGATATTTTCAAATTGCTCATGGCAATCTTTTGAAGAGTATTCGCACACAAACATAGTTTACCAGTGTCGCTCCTCTACAGCTCTTGGCGTAATTTCGGCAGACAACCACTCCGAACCTAGCCAAACAATTGGAATTAAACCTCCAGCAATTATCATTCAAAAACGGGTTTTGAAGTGTATTATCACCGGTGTGAAGTTAATGTAGGCGAATGCCAGCAACCAAGTCGCCAGATGAGAATAGCTGTAGGCTTCACAGTTGACTCTCGTCTCGTTACTATGAAAGCTTTCGCAGGCGGAAGATATACCAAAATGCAAATTAAGTTGCTGCTATCATTGAAAAAAAAAAAAGGACTGTTGGTGTCATTCTACAAGTGCACACGTTCAAGTTAACCGGGGAAATATATTTCCTTATACTTTTTAAATTCTTATTCATCTATTTATTTATTTATTGCCTGATTTGAACTAAGTATTCATATTTAACAGTAGGAATTCTATTCACCGTATTTGACTGCATATAAGACGTGGTGTAATGGTTATTGACGTAGGAAATGGACACGGCGACACGAGTTCAAAACCCAGGATGAGACTGATTGCATTTCACATAGTACTAATACCCTTGGGAAAGGTATGAACCCAATTATTCTCCCTCCAGCTAGTGGTAGATAGTAGGGCAGACTAGGTTCTTCAGCCTTGGTTAGGCAACTAGTCTAGGAGAAGGAAAACTCTGATTTCAAACCTTTTAAACTCTGCTTAAAAGTTGACCTTGTGTCATATAATGCCCAAGTGGAGGGGTTGGGTAAATATATATAAGACACAACTTTTTTTTTCTAAAAATATCTTTTAACATTCTCATGCGTTTTAGATGCCATCCGTGGGTTTAAAATTCGTGTTAGTTGGCCGTAATTATTTACCAGGCAACTCCTATTAGCTTAGACTTTAGACTAACATTCATATACCTACTGTCATTATTTAAATGGCTATTACGTAAATTAAAAGTGATATCAGTAATAATATTATATTAATTTCATCTCGTTTGATATAAGTAATTTTTTCTTGATTTGCACTGCTGAATTAACGGTGCGTTTTATACACACATGCGTCTTATATACAGTGAAATACGGTACTGAGACACACAAACTCTGCGGGTTTTTTTTTCGAAAAAAACATGTTTACATTCTCTAAGGGAGATTCACTTCAGATTCTAATTCAATGAAGAATAGTCCTGTCAGCTAAGGCTGTGGAATAAACCGACTGCATCTCTGTAGAGGGTTAAGGCAATCTTCCACCAACGAGTGATCTGATATGACACAAAACAATCCAATTGTCAGGCTCCAGTAATGAAGAAGCTTTGGGGAATGGGGAGTACACCTTGATTGCCACTGCTTCCCAGGTCCACCGACTGCATCTCGGCAGAGGGTTAAGACCCCCCCCCGAGCGAATGTTCTGCATATGACACTAAATAATCTGATGGTGAGGTTTCAGTGATGCTGGAACATTGGGGAATGCGGAGCACCCCTTCATTGCTATCTTTCCCCGGTCAACTCAGGCCAGAAGTGGAAACACCTGATAGGGTCCTATCTATGGGTCAAATAAAACTTTTTGACATTTAAACTGAGCACAAACAAATGACTTATGCTAAACTGAATTGTTTGATATAGAACTGCGAGTCTTTTAAGCTGTCTATTTTGATATTTAAACTGAGTGCAAACAAATGACTGATGATAAACTGAATCGTTTAAACTGGAACTGGTTGGTTGGCTGGTTGGTTGGGTTTTATGGTATCTCAACTTTTGTATATTATTCAACGCCAAATGCATTTTTATACAAATAACCACTTCTATTTCAAACAATTCAGTTTAGTTTGACCACACAGTTTAATTGTCAAAAACATTTCTATTTCAAGTAATTCGGTTTAGTCAAAAAGTTCTAATTCAACCAATTAAGTTTAGTATAAGTATAGTTTTTTTTTTTTTTATCCACGCACAGTTAAATGCCAGAACAGTTCTATTTCAAACAAATCCGTTTAGTGTAAATACAGTCTCAGTGGTAAAAACAGTTCTATTTTTTTTTTAATCCGTTTAGCATAAGTATGCAGTTTAAATGTCAAAACATTTCTATTTTAAGCAATTCAGTTCAGCATAAGTAGGCAGTTTAGTTCTATTTGACCCATAGATAGGACCCTATCAGGTGCTACCACTCCGGGCCAGAGTGGACGTGGGAGCGATGGCAATGAAGGGTTGCTCTGCATTCCCCAAAGTTCCAGCATCATTGAAACCTCACCATCAGATTTAGTGCCATATCCAGAATACTAGTTAGGGAAGTCTTAACACTCTGCCGAAATGAAGTCGGTGTATTCTACAGCCCCAGTCTACTGAGCAAAACTAGAACTGTTTGATCATTTAACTGTGTGTAAATAAATAAAGTAAGTAAAGTTGGCGACCGTAGTCGAGGGCGACAAGAAGGCTCCTTTTTCAATAGCTACTACACCGAGTTTGTTGGGGAGGGCGCTACTCCTATCCCTGGATTTCTACACTTTACCCTTGATACGTACCTTATATTGCTGAGTGTTAAGCAAGGAGGCATCAAGTACCATTTTTAAGGTGTTTGGTATGACACGACCTGGGATTGAACCCAGGTCTTCCGAACCATTGGCGAACACTCTACACACCAGGTCAATGAGCCGGTTCTAAATAAATAACTGATGCTTACTTGAAGTGTTAATGTTAAATAACAACACTCAAAACATTTAACTGTGTGAAAACAAATAATTAATAGTAAATAAAATTATTCTTATTTCATAAAAATAAGTGAGAGGATTTAACTGTGATCAAAAAATGAGCTCAGGCTCGTTCAAAAATGTTATCAGCAACATATGTTTAGAAATCTTATATTTAATATATATATATATATATATATATATATATATATATATTTAAAGGATTTGGCATTAAATAACCAACAGTGGTTGATATGTAAGTAAGTAAGCAAAGATGGCGACCGCAGTCAAGAGCGACCAGAAGGCTCCCTTTTTAATAGCTACTACACCGAGGTGTAGGGGATTGCTCTATTTTACCCTTGATACGTACCTTATATTGCTGAGTGTTAAGCAAGGAGGTATCAAGTACCATTTTTAAAGTCTTTGGTATGACGGGACCTGGGATTGAACTCATGTCTCAAGGACCATTGGTGAACACTCTACCTATAAGACCAATGATATGTAACCAAGCCAAATCTTATATATTTAATGTATATGTAAAAAGAGGATTTGGCATTGAATAATCTACAATGGTTGATATGCCATAAAACACAACCAAACCAAATTATATACATTTAATATCTATATATAAAGAAGAATTGGCATTAAAAAATCTACAAGCGTTGATATCCCATAAAACTCTAACCAAACCAAAACTGGAACCTTAATATCAGAAGCGTTTAGTGCCATACCCAGGAGACCCCATTTTTGCGGAGAAAACGGGTCTTACCCCTTTGAAGTGGATGCAGTCAACGTTTCAAATAACAAATAATAATATTCAGTAAATGTTTGAATAGATCTAATTAGGGCATATTGAGTCTCGAACATGTTTAACCACTCCGGGTCAGAGTGGACCAGGTAGTAGCGTTAACGTGGGTTTATTCCATATGTTCTATAGCTCTTGGACTGGAGCCTCACCATCAGATGCAGTTTTTGTAGCGTCATACATAGCGTCATTGTTTGGCGGGAGTCCTACCTCTCTGCAAAGGTGCAGTCTGTCTGTGTGTGTGTGTGTGTGTGTGTGTGTGCGTTGATAAAGTCTTATAGCTGCTTTAAAAATCTTAAATTCAATAAATCGGGCAGTACAAGTGATAGTATCATTTAGTTAAAAGCAAATGAAAGATCAAATTTTGAATTTTTATTGTTAATGTAATTTTTGATTATCGCACTTCAATATGACCGCCATCTTTGTTGATAAGATTTTTTCGAACCAATTCTTGTATTCTCTGAATACATTCCGTAATTGATACATTGATACTGCTTGAATTACCAAAAAAATAAAATGAAGTTTTTAAAAAATGTAAGATATGTGTTCATTAAAATATGTTGGGTTTTTTAAGGGGGGAAACTTTTCTCGTAGGGTTTTACGAAATGATTTCGATTATTTGTACAACGTACTGTTGAAATTTATGAACAAATATATATTTGCAGTCATCTGTGCTCTCTCCATCTTTATCCAGCCCTAAACCGGACATTGGCCTAGCGGTAAGAGTGTTCGCCAATGGCCCGGGAGACCCGGGTTCAATCCCAGGTCAAGTCATACCAAAGACTCAAAAAATGGTACTTGATGCCTCCTTGCTTAACACTCAGCATCATAAGGTACGGATCAAGGGTAAAGTGGAGCAATCAAGGGAAAGGAGTAGCGCCCTCCACTACACCTCGGTGTAGTAGCTATCGAAAAGGGAGCCTTCGGGTCACCCTCGACTATGGTCGCCAACTTTACTTACTATTTCTCTCTTACCCGCTATTTCTCTCCCACACTCACTCAGATACACAGAGAGGGAGTGGGAGAGAGAGGAACGTTTCTTTATAAATTTTCTTTCGGTCTGGTCTTTTTTTTTTTTCCATTCCCTTATTTCTCTACGTTCGTTCTTTCTTTCTTTCTTTCTTTCTTTCTTTCGCAATTCACCGCTTTCAGGTACTTTATTCTTAATATTTTCTATCTCTTCCTTGAATTCTTTTTGCATTCTCTCCATATCTCTCTCTTTCTCTTAATCTCTCTCTCTCTCTCTCTCTCTCTCTCTCAAGTTTCAGCTTTTAGGTACTTTATTCTAGATTCTTTTATATCTCTTCCTTTCTCGAATTCTTTTTGCATTCTCTCCATATCTCTCTCTTTCTCTTAATCTCTCTCTCTCTCTCTCTCTCTCTCTCCCTCTCTCTCTCAAGTTTCAGCTTTTAGGTACTTTATTCTAAATTCTTTTATATCTCTTCCTTTCTCGAATTCTTTTTGCATTCTCTCCATATCTCTCTCTTTCTCTTAATCTCTCTCTCTCTCTCTTTCTCTTAATCTCTCTCTCTCTCTCTCTCTCTCTCTCTCTCTCTCCCTCTCTCTCTCTCTCAAGTTTCAGCTTTTAGGTATTTTATTCTAGATTCTTTTATATCTCTTCCTTTCTTCTTGAATCCTTTTTGCATTCTCTCAATACCTTTCTCTTTATCTTAATCTCTCTCACTCTCTCTCTCTCTCTCTCTCTCTCTCTCTCTCTTTCTAACTCTCTCTATCTCTATCTCTCTCCGTCTCTCAATTCACTGCTTTCAGGTACTTTATTCTTAATATTTTCTATCTCTCTCTTTCTCTTAATTTCTTTCGCTCTTTCTCTTTCTCTCTCTCTCTCTCTCTCTCTCTCTCTCTCTCTCTCTCACTCTGTCTCTCTGTCTCTCTTTCTAAAGTCTCATCTTTAAGGTACTTTATTCTTGATTCTTTTATATCTCTTCCTTTCTCCTTGAATTCTTTTTGCATTCCCTCAATATCTCTCTCTTTCTCTAATTCTCTCTCTCTCTCTCTCTCTTTCTTTCTCTCTCTCTCTCTCTCTCTCTCTCTCAATTCACCGCTTTCTTAATTCTTTTATATCTCTCTCAACAAAACTAGATTTTACCCAGTCGGTTGGGGGTGTAGAATACACTGACTGCACCTCTGCAAGGGGGTAGGACATCCCAATGAGTGTCCTAAATACGACAGAAGACAATCTGATGGTGAGCTTCAGTGATACTTGGGTTTGGGGAACGCAGGGCACCCCTTCATTGCCATTGCTCCCAGGTCCGCTTTGGCCCGGAATAGTAGCACCTGATAGGGCCCTATCTAAGGGTTAAATAGAACAAACAGAATACTTATGCTAAACTGAACTATTTGAAATGAAACTGTTTTGGACATCGAAATTGTACTTACACTAAAGTGAATTGTTATATATAGAAGTGTGTTGACATTGAACTGCGTGTAAACAAAATCTGTACTTATATTAAACTGAATTAGCTGAAATAGAACTATTTGAATAAACTGAATAGTTTGAAATAGAACTATTTGCATAAAAATGGATTTGGCGTTGTATAACCTAGAAAGGTTGATATGCCATAAAACCCAAAAAAACAACCAACCTTACTCTCTCTTTCTCTCACTCTTTTCCCCCTCTCTCTCCCTCTCTGTTAACCATTCTCCTTATTTCCACTCTATTTTATTTTAACGCTTCCTCTCATTTCTCTCTTTCCATTTATACAACTGCACTCTTTCTGTTTCTTTTCCTTTGTCACTTTCTTTTTCTTTTTTCCCCACTCGCTATCTCTCTCTCTCTCTCTCTCTCTCTCTCTCTCTCTCTCTCTCTCTCTCCTTTCTTTTCTTTATACATCTGCACTCTCTCTTCTATCCTTTTTCCCAACCTCGTTTTTCTCTCTCTCTTCTCTTCTTATTCACTTATCTTTGTCGTTCATTGCACTTTTTCTCTCCCTCTCCCTCTCTCTAATCTCTCTCTCTCTCTTTCTCTCACTCTCTTTCCTTCTCTCTGCACTCTTCCCTATCTCTTTCCTTCTCTCTGAGATTTTTTGTTTGTATTATTTCTCTCCGTTTCCCCCTCTATAATCACTTTTTTTTCACTCTTCCTCCCTTTCTTAAATATTATCTTTTTCTATCTTTCTCTCTCGCTCGGGCTCTTGAGTTTTGTCTCTTACATCCACTTTTCTTGCTCTCTCTCTCTCTCTTTCTCTCTTTCTCTCTCTCTCTCTCTCTCACTCACACACACTCTCTCTCTCTCTCTCTCTCTCTCTCTCTCTCTCTCTCTCTCTGTCTTAACTCATTCTAATTATCTTTAACGACTCCTCTCTATATCCTTTAAATTCCGTGCTCTCAAACTAGACTGCTAGAGAACTATCATTGATAACGATTCTCATTACCTCTGGTTTTATATCAAATTTTGAAAAGTAAATGATTCGTTTTTGGGTGGGTGAGGGGATATACTTCCAATCATTTTCTTTCTCTCTAAGAATTCTTTCTTTCTTTCTTTATTTCGTTCGTACTTTTTGTCTTTCTTTCTTTCGTACTTTCTTTCTTTCTTTCGTTCGTACTCTCTTTCTTTCTTTCTTTCTTTTGCACTTTCTTTCATTCTTTCGTTCGTACTCTCTTTCTTTCTTTCTTTCTTTCGTACTTTCTTTCTTTCTTTCGTTCGTACTCTCTTTCTTTCTTTCTTTCGTACTTTCTTTCTTTCTTTCGTTCGTATTCTCGTTCTTTCTTCCGTACTTTCTTTCTTTCTTTTCTTCGTTCATATTTTCTTTCTTTCTTTCCTTCGTTCGTACTTTTTTTTTCTTTCTTTCATTCGTACTTTCTTTCTTTCTTTTCTTCGTTCGTACTTTCTTTCTTTCTTCCGTTCGTTCGTACTTTCTTTCTTTCTTCATTTCGTTCTTTCTTTCTTTCTTTCTTTCGTACTTTCTTTCTTTCTTTCGTTCGTACTCTCTTTCTTTCGTACTTTCTTTCGTACTTTCTTTCTTTCTTTCGTTCGTACTCTCGTTCTTTCTTTCGTACTTTCTTTCTTTCTTTCTTTCTACTTCTAATTTTCATTTTATTTTCATTGTAATTAATTTTGTATCACATTTCTTCAATTGATTCATATTTTTTCCCGCTCCTTGATTCGTAAACTCACTGTTTATCATTTCTTGTTGGTCGACAGCAGCCGAAAATAAATTTCAATTAAGTGGATTATTCATTTCATGTTAACCTCCTGATCTGTCGAGTGGGACCGCTAATTTCATTCCATCTCCAAAACTGATTAAAATTAATTTTGAAAATCAAATTATAACGGAGAGATGTTTTTTTTTTCTTTTTTAAAAAAAGTATGACTACAAGATTGCATAAGATTTCAGTTCCCTTTGCGCATGTACAAAAAGAAAAAAAAAACAAGAAAAAAATAACAAAAGAGAAAGATGGAAGGATCTACTTAAAAATTACTTAAAAATGTCAAAAGCAATATATATATATATATATATATATATATATGTATATATAAGATCAAGAATTAAAAGAAGAAGACTTGAACGAGACCTGACCGATAAAATAAAAAAACACCACCCGCGACAAGATCTCAGACTAGGAATTCTAAACATATGAACGCCTATCTCCCTTTCCTGTTTTCCTTTCCTCTGTCCTTTCATATTTATCTCTCTTCTTCCCAATCGTACGCTCTATCCTCTTCTCTTTCTCTTTCTCTCTCTCTTTCTCTCTCTCTCTCTCTCTCTAGTTTTTCCTCTGTCTTTTCCATTCGCCTTTGTTTTTCCTTTTATTCTTCACTTCTTTCTTGTTTTACCTCACCTCCTCATGTATTCTCTTTTCTCCTATCTTATTCTACTGTTATATCGTCATATAATAAATATGCTTATACACACGCAGTTTCTTCCAGGCAGCGGTCGCATCGATACTGCTATATGGATGCACTACATGAACTCTAACAAAACGGCTCGAGAAGAAGCTAGACGGCAATTGCACAAGAATGCTGCGAGCAATCTTGAACAAGTCCTGGCGGCAACACCAGCTGTACGGACACCGGCAAGACACCAACTGTACGGACACCTGCCTCCTATCACGAAAACTATTCAAGTTAGACGAACAGACATGCGGGACACTGCTAGAGAAGCAGGGACGAACTCATAAGTGATATACTCTTATGGACCCCCATACATGGTCGAGCAAAAGCAGGACGACCAGCACGAACATAGATTCAGCAACTATGTGAGGATACGGGATGTAGTCCAGAAGACCTGCCAGACGATGAACGATAGCGAAAAGTGGCAAGAGAGGGTCAGGGATATCCGTGCTACCAGCATGACATGATGATGATGATATACACATGCATATATATGCAGCATCATAACGACACAATAAAAAAGACGCAGGAAAACTTCTTTATAAATATATGTACCTTTCACTTTATTTGTAAGGTTTGCGTGGGAGAGGGAGCTGGAGACCGAACAGAAACTGCAATATTTTTACCCCACTCTTATGGCCGTCAGCGTTGTGTCTTTCTCGTTCTCCAGATGCTCAACCAGAGGTCCAGCGGCCCAGCTCTCTGCTGGATGATGGCTTTCTTTACTGCATCTTATCAGCAACTTCTCTGGACCCCAACTCAATCGAGGGCCCCGAGCCCCTTCGGCCTTGTGTGACTTTCCTTACCACATCTCGTCTATAACTTCGTCCGATCTCTAACTGTCACTTCTGTCTTGACTGAGTTATATAATAATTCAACGCCCACTCAGTCGCCTACTCGATCTTTGAAATCGCATGTTTAATCGTCATCAAGCGGAAATAACTGTTATACAGTTCACAGGTCACTCTCTTCCGGTGCATCAGTCTATGAGTGTACCATGGGAATTTTTTACCTCGTCCTATTTCATCGGACAATTTCCGCCCAAGCGATTTCCTCTCCTTACTGCCATTAGAATGTGTCACGTTTTTCCGTTGCATCACCTTGGAATGGTATTTTTGGCCGGGTCGAACCCCAAAATACAACATTACTCCTTTTCCTGAGTTGTCAGTCTGTCTGTCTCTGTCTGTCTGTCTCACACACACAACCCCTTCTCCACGGTGCAACAAAAGGTGAATATTAATAGCGGGCAACACCTGGTAGGAATTCAAAATTCTCTTTCTCTTAGACAGCTAAATAACCCATTAAGCCCAACTATTTATCCTTAGTTAAGGGGAAAATAATGGAGTCATCGGTTTCCTAATATCATTGGCGCAAAGTGAAACATAAACTGCTCTGTCAAGGATTCAAACTTCGATTTCCACTTCCTACAACGATAACACTTACAATAAATAAAACATATCAGATTGGGGTTCCGGAATCTAGCTTAATAGGATTAAAAAGTTATTCGGCGAGGATTTTAGAAGAATAACCACAGTACAAGGATTTTAGAAGATTGGGGTAGTACGTTGTCAAATCGAGAGTAAATGTTTTTTTATTATATCATATGAATTGAAAATAGGAAAAAACTGAATGTTTTTTAAAAATCCAGGAATATTGTTTAATTTTTCTCTTGCAGAAAAAATACAAAAACATATGAAGTCGTTTTTCTAACCAGAAGAAGAAAGAAAGAAAGGAAGCTAATATGTATCGTCATCGGGGAGACAGCAAGCCAAAACAACGATGAGCAGGAACTATGGTCCTGAAGGGACCAGCCAGGTGCAGCCCGAGTTGTTTTATGGGAAAAAATCAAACTGAGAAATGGAAATTTTTTATTTAATTTTGGAAGATGACGCATTTAATTTTGGAAGAATCTGCTGAAGATGACGCATGGGTCACGTGGTGAGAGAGGGTCGCCCTCTGCAGAGAGAAGAGCAAAGAGAGACCTCATGATTGGAGGAACAAGACAGAATTTGTATGGAGGCAACCAATTTCCCACTCTGGTGTCAAACACAAGGATTCACTGCTGGGATAGCAGAGAGCAACAGTGAATGGAAATAATTACTGAAGATTAATCAAGAATAAGGCCGTTGAGATACGCCCACTTGGAAATAAAAGAAACAATTATATAAACTCAGATTTTGCCGAAAAGTGACAGTTACGGAGTTGTGGAGTTAAGATCGGAGTAGGTTCCTGCTAGCCCCAAATTAGGAAGGAGTTCCTGTAAAAAGAGCCTTGCGCCAGATTCGAAGATAAGTAGATTCTCTCACATCTCTGTTCTTCCAACAACCTGAAGTTAAAAAAATAAGGTAACGCATTGAAATGATTAGTGGGTCTAAGTGAGGAAGGCTGACCGTGGGCTTAGAGTTGCAGCTGCAAAATAGAGACTTGATTCCGAAACTTACTACTTCGTAATTACGGGGATTGGAACATCGAAATCACAACATTTATTTTTTTTAACTGTTCATTGTTTTTTTCTGAATAAAGAGATTATTATTTTGTTAATCAGCCCATGTTTGAGATTCACAGGACTTCAAATTTTTATGTTTTTATTACTGAATGATCAACCGATCCTTTATATTTCGGCTTTCGGCGTAAACGGTAGATTCAGTGGTCTGGATCTAAAAAGCACAGCGCGGGCAGATGACTGGTTCGGTTGGGGTTTGATCTCCCTCCTGGAAAGCTCATTTGTCGGGTGAACGGCTGGGTTAGACATCTCCCAACTCTAAATGTATTAAATAATTAGAAGCCCAACTTTTTTTATAACTGCCATATGACATTAGTAGGCGCCACACTCCCTCGTTCTATTCTCTTGGCGTAAAGTTATCGTCGTTGGATATTGACCCGGTTACCCGATTTCGAATCCTACACCAGGTCGTTGGTATTTCACAAAGGGGCTAATATCCTTGGTGAAGGTAGGCATCCAACTATTCCAGCTATATGCAAATAGTAGGGTAGGCTTTCTGTTTAACCTCGGTATGGCAACTAATTTTTGATTGGTTTCGTAGGATTTTATGGTATATCAACCATTTCAGGTTATTTCATGCCAAAGCCTCTTTATACATATATTAAATATATATATTTGTTAACATATTTTTCAACATTTTTAATCAGGTCTAAGCTTATTCTTTTACATACAGTTAAATAGTTCCAAATATTGCTATGTAAAGTAAAGTTGGTAACCTAAATCGAGGGTGACCCGAAGGCTCCCTTTTCAATAGCTACTACAGGCGCGGCTCCACTCCCTGGATAATTAGTTCTATGTATTGCTATGTAGACCAGGTCATTGGCCTAATGAATAGAGTGTTCCCTAATGGTGCAGGAGACCGCGGTTCAATCCTAGGTCGAGTCATACCAAAGACTCAAAAATGGTACTTGATACCTTCTTGCTTAACACGCAGCTTTAAAAGGTAAGGATCAAGGGTAAAGTGGTGCAATTCAGGGAATGGAGTATCACCGTCTGCTACACTTCGATGTAGTAGCTATTGGAAAGGGGGCCTTCGGGTCACCCTTGACTATGGTCTCTAACTTTACTAACTTATGCTATGTATCATTAATTATTTGCTTAAATATCAGTCATTTGTTTACACACACTTAAATGATCAAACTGTTCTATTTCAAACAATTTAATTTAGCATGAGCCATTTTTCTGCACACAGTTTAAATGTCAAACAGTTCTATTTGACCCATATATCGGACCCTATCTGGTCCTACCGTTCCGGGCTAGACTGGACCTAGGAGCGATGGCAAGGATAGGTACTCTGCATTCCCCAAAGCTCCACTATTATAGGACCATCACCATCATATAGTTTTTTGTCATATCCAGGAAATTCGTTGTAGAGGATATTACCCGTCTGCAAAAATGCAGTCGTTGTATTCTACGCCACCAGCCGACCAGGATTAACAATACTTGGAGCCATATTACTGTGTGCTAACGGATCGTATTCCGAAGATTTATTCAAAGTTATAATTGTTTACTGCTAATTACTATTATTTGAATCCATATTACTGTTTACAAACTAATTAATATTATTAAATATAAATATTTACTTAAGCAATATTTAATCAAGTCGGCAAGGGCTGTACAATAGACTGACTGCATCTCTGCAGAGGAATAATCCTATCCGCAAATGTCTTAGATATGACACAAATAGTGAGGTTGCAGTCCTGCAGCTCTTTATTTCCATAGCTCCCCGATCCACTCTAGCCCGGAGTCGTAGCACCTGATACCTGTGAGTCAAAAAGAACTATATCACGATTAAACTGTGAACTGAGAGTAAACAAATGACTTATGCAAAATTGAACTCATATAAATAGAAATTTTTGACTATTTAACTATGTATGAGAAATAAATGAATTGTTTTTGATACATAGTAAAACCTGGAAGCGTTTGAATGTGTGCAATGGAAAGGGTAATGCTAAATAGAATTATTAGTGTTAAATAGCAATACTTGAAAGCATGTTATTGTGTGCGAACGAATGAATAGTGTTGAATAGAATAATCAGTGTTAAATAGCAATTGTTGGAACCATTTAACTGTGAGCAAACGAATGAGTAATGCTAAATAGAATTATTAGTGTTAAATAGAAATACTTGAAACTCCTTAAATATGTGCCAAAATCAAATTATTGGTATTATATAGAAATACTTGAAACATTTTGACTTAGTTCAAATAAATGAATTGTAATGAATTTGATGATTAGTGTTAAATAACAATGCTTGTAACCACTTCAATATCTGCAAATAAATGATTATTATCGAATAAGTGTATCACTGTTTGATAGAAATAATTAAAAACCATTTATCCATGGGGTAGCCATATAAGTGTGAAAACAAATTAGTTCTAAATCATTTAAATATAAAATTAATACAAACTGTTCCCTTACAAATTATATATATATATATATATATATATATATATATATATATATATATATATATATATATATGTGTAAGTTGTCAACCGTATTTTCAATAGCTACTGCATCGAGTTGTAGGGAAGGGCGTTTCTCCTTTCCCTGGATTGTGTCCACTTTACCCTTGATACGTACCTTATATAGCTGAGTGTTAAGCAAGGAGGTATCAAGTGCCATTTTTAAAGTCTTTGGTGTGACTCGTCCTGAGATTGAACTCTGGTCTCCCGGACCATTGGCGAATACTCTACCCTCTAGGCTAATATATATATATATATATAGATATAGATATAGATATATGATTAATAGTCAATAGAATCATTTGTTTTAGAAAGAAATGCAAGAAACCATTTAATTGTGTGAAATTAAAATGAGCCCAGGTTCGTTCAAAATGGCATTTACAATATGTGTTTACAAAGCGTCTATATTTAGTATATATGTATAAACAGGATTTGCCATTAAATAATCAACAATTGCCGACTATTTAATTGCAAATCATATTTTAAGGCATATCTTCAATTGTTGATATGCCGTAAAACCCAAACAAACCAAACTTAAACAATATAAACGTGTGTTGTATACTGTAATATATATACAACTATAAATATAAGCAGAAACAAAATCGAACATAATATACGAACTTCAATGAACGAACGAACACACTTCTTTATAAATATATATCTCTCACACTTTATTCTCGAAAGGGTGATGGTTGTTGTGTGTGAGAGATGAGTTGGAGACGGGAACAGACTGCTATATTTGACCCAAGTCCTTCTCGCGACCAAAGCAGCATTCTTCCTCATCTTGGCTAGAGTTGCTCAACCGTGGGTCACTCTGGGCCCAAAGCCTTCTTTCTGCCGCTGGTTCTCACTTCGGCATCTTGTCTCCAACTGGCTCGAACCGTCTGGGCACCTGGTTATATTATTGTCTAACGTACACTTGCTTCCGCTATTCTTCCGCTTATTTACACAGGTGCACCTCTTGATTGACGGCTCGGCCGAGGGTCAGTATATAACACGTGTGTAAATTATTAGTATTGGATAGAAACACTTGATAAATCTTTAACTGTCAGAAAATTATTTGTATTAGATAGGAATACATGAAAGGGTAGAATTTTGTACAATCTGGTTGCAGTAAGAAAGCTACTTGAAGCTATCATTGCTGACTAACAATTATTATCAGTTACTTAAAACCATACAATTGTACACACAAATCATTATTTTTGAATAGAAATAATTACTTCAAACCCTGTCATCGTGTGTAAATCAAAAGTATCAAATAGGAATAGTTAAAGCCATATAACTGTGAGCAAATTATTAGCACTAAACAGGAATAATTGTAATTATAGAAACATGTATAATCATCATCATTATGTTACGCTGCCAGCACAGATCTCCATGACCTTCTCTCGCCACCTGTCTCTATCGACCATCGCTCCCGGTCAGTCTTCAGTGCTACAGCCTGTATCGGCACACTGTTGTTGTATATAGGTTCTAGCTGGTCGTCCTGCCTTTGCTCGTCCATGTGAAGGTGTCCACAGGAGTATATCACTAAATGAGTTCGTCCTTACTTCTCCAGCAGTGTCCTGCATGTCTTATTCGTCTAGCTTGGATAGTTTTCGTGATGGGTGGTAGGTGGCCATAATGCTGCTGTTTTGTGGGGTGTGGCCTCAATGACTTGTTTAATATTACTTGAAGCTTTCTTGCGTAATTGCCGTCACACTTTTTCTCCATACGTTTTTTAGCTTCCGTGTAGTGCAGTACCGACAAGACAGCTGCTTGGGAAAAAAACTGTTTTATTTTATCGGTCAGGTCTGACTTCTATATGAGCGATAGTCTATCAGTAGCTGTTCATGCCTTTGCTAGTCACGTGTTGATGTCTTTCTCAGTTGATGAGACACTGCTTCCGAGGTAGGTGAACTTGTCCAATGGTTTCAAAGTGGAGATGTCACCTCTTTCATTAAAGCACATGTGTTCTGTTTTGTCTCCGTTGACAAAAAGGCCTATGCAAGCAGCTGCTCTTTCCAGACTATGTAGCAGAGATTCAGTTTGGGCGGGTGTATCTGCAAGAAGTGGTATGTCATCGGCTTAGTCTGCGTCCGTAATTTTTTATGCTTGGTATTTTCTGCATTTTCCTTTGCCAGCTTTAAACCGTTTTCTTTCATTAAATCTATAGACATTCTCCGCACGTAGTCAAGGCAGATAATTCTAATAAGATTGTAATAATTACTTTGGAATATATAAAGTTGGCGACCGTAGTCGAGTGCGACCAGAAGGCTCCCTTTTCAATAGCTACTACATCGATGCGTAGGGGAGGGCGTTACCCCTTTGCCTGGATTACTCTACTTTACCCTTGATACGTACCTTATATTGCTGAGTGTTAAGCAAGGATGTATCAAGTACCATTTTTAAAGTCTTTGGTATAACGCGACCTGGGATTGAACCCAGGTCTCCCAGACCATTTATAATAATTAATTGAAATTATATAAATTTGTGTAAATTAGAAATATTATAAAGGAATACTTAAAACAACACAGCTGTTTGAAATTATTCGTTTTAGATAAGGCTACTTAAAACCTTAGAACTGTGTGCAAACAAAAGATTATGATTAAATCGAAATAATTACTTGAAATCAAATAATTGTGAGTTAATTGTTTTTATCAGAAAGGAATACTTGAAACCACACTGCTGTGTTCAAATTATTTGTTATATATTGTTATATATAGAAAATGGACCACTTCACATGGCCGAGCAAAAGCAGGGCGACCAGCTCGAACCTACAGACAGTAGCTCTGTGAAGATGCGGAGTGTAGCCTAGAGGACCTGCCGGATAGGATGAACAATAGGGAAGGGAGCGAGAGAGGGTTAGAGATATCCGTGTTGATGGCATGACAAGATGATGATGATGTATAGTAATATTTGAAACATAAAAATGCGTGCCAAAAACACGCTTAAAAAGCAACATAATATGTAAATATGAACGTGATTCGTTAACCCAAGATTTGATCTAATTTACCAACCCCTCCGCTCGGGCAAAATATGACACAAGGTCAGTTTTTAAGTGGAGTTTGACAGGTTTGAAATCAGAGTTTTCCTTCTCCTAGACTAGCTTCCTCACCAAGACTGAAGAATCCAGTCTGTCCTACAATTTACCCATAGCTGGAGGGAGAATAATTGGATTCATACCTTTCCCAAGGGTATTAGTGCTATGTGAAATGCAATCAGCCTCGTCCAGGATTTGAACTCGTGTTGCTGTGTCCATTTCCTACGACGATAACCATTACACCACGAGCACTTCCCCAGATTTGATGACATGTTGTTAATATCAGTGACTGATGCACAGAAACTCTAAATCACCACATTCTTGATAAGGCTCGAGGCACTGAATAATATCATCGTCAAAGTTCCATTGAACAAAAAAATACAGTTCTTTAAAATGGCTATAGACAGAGCTACAATTGCCTATTATGTTGTTTAAATTTTGTTTGGTTGGTTTTTATGTTATATCGATCATTCTAGATTATTTAAAGGCAAATCCTGTTTATACATATACATAAAAATATATGATTTGTAAACATGTTCTGCAGCTAACATTTTTAAACAAACCCATTTAACTGGTTTCAAGTATTTCCTTCTAATCCGAATAATTATATTTAGTATTAATTATTTATTTTCACACATTTGAATATATATATACATGCATAATGTGTAAGTGAATGATGGAGGTGCCCGTGGTGTAATGGTTATTGTCGCAGGATATGGACACGGCGACACGAGTTCAAATCCTGGACCTGACCGATAGCATTTCACATAGCACTAATACCCTTGGGAAATGTATGAATCCAAATATTCTCCCTCCAACTATGGGTAAATAGTAGGACAGACTGTGTTCTTCAGCCTTGGTGAGGCAACTAGTCTAGGAGAAGGAAAACTCTGAATTCAAACCTGTTAAACTCCGCTTAAAAAAATTGACCTTGTGTCATATCCTGCCCGAGCGGAGGAGTTGGGTAAATAGGATAATGTGTAAGTGAATAATTTGTCGGTCATTTTATTTATCTACTAACAAACTACACGAGCGAGTTCGAGTATCTTTGGGGGCCCCATTTACATGGCCTTGTGCCACACCCAGACAAAAAATCTTGTAAATTACAAAATATTCCATGAGGAAAGCAACAAACCATATTTACCAACCCCTCCACTCGGGCAGGATATGACACAAGGTCAATTTTTAAGCGAAGTTTAACAGGTTTGAATTCAGAGTTTTCCTTCTCCTAGACTAGTTGCCTCACCAAGGCTGAAGAACCTAGTTTGCCCTACTATTTACCCATAACTGGAGGGAGAATAATTGGATTCATACCTTTCCCAAGGGTATTAGTGCTATGTGAAATGCAATCAGCCTCGTCCTGGATTTGAACTCGTGTCGCCGTGTCCATTTTCTACGACGATAACCATTACTCCACGGGCACCTCCAATATTAGTTTCGCTGGGGCAACAAACTGGAAACATACACGTATGTAAAAACAAAATAATTCTTTAAAAAATATAAATTTCTCTGTGGAGCGATTCATTTTGAAATATTTACTTTTTTCTCTTTTTGGACCAACAAAAAGAAAACAAACTAAAAGAAAAGATTTTGTTTTTACATATATATATGTGTGGGGGGGGGTCCCACAGATTTGCGCTCCGTCAAATCCATCGTACTTATTTGGACAAAATATGGACATAATATGACTGACGGTTTACTTTTGTTTAATTGTTCGTTCTATGTGTCAGTTACTAGTTTCGGGACATCACTCGTAAGAAGTAAAATGTCGGATACGGAGGCTAAGTCTCATGGCAGGTATATTCGGTGTCATAAAAGTTGAACGTAGAATACGCAAATATTCTGACAGTTCTTCAATATTTGCCCCAGCGAAACTAATATCTACCAACTTCCTCAAGTCTGTACAAATGTACTATATTATACCTTTCCCCTCTACAGAGATAAACACTCAATATATATATATATATATATATATATATATATATATATATATATATATATATATATATATATATATATAGCATGTGTGTGTGCGTTTGTGATGGGTATATTGTGGTAATTATAGATTGTTAATTTCCCTCATGCGTTTCGTTTGTTATAGGTTTTGTCTATGGAATAGCAAACTAGAATCGGTTAGGCACTGTCTAGCAGAAACGACCCACAGTGATACATTTCACTCCTTTAAAATTTTGAAAATGACAGGATGTACTGCTTTCCATTCCCGTGGAAGGTCCTTTGTAGAGAAATCCCTGATTGATTGGTCTGTCACAGGTCAATATGCAACAGTATATGCGTTCGGGTTCATCGTAAAATAATCACTTATATATATCCTTACTTCTTCAGCTGCGCCTAGTATTTCTTGTTAGCCTAGATTAGATGGTTTTGCGAGTTGGGAGGTAGGTGGCCGAGTAGTCAATAGAAATCATGACATGCAAAATACGCAGATGATCTAGCGCTTCTCACAAATATACCTAACAAAGACGGATCCCAAATAAATAGCATGAAGTAAGTGCCAAGATAAATTGGCTCCTACGTGAACGTTAGTATAGGAGTTCATGTGTATAAACAAGAAGGACCCATCATATATTTAAGCAGCAACATTCTGAATTAGAAGACCAGTTCACATACCTCATCTGCAATATCTCATCTACTGAAAGTGATTTAAACATACGCCTAGTGACAGCTTGGACAACTATTGGCTGATTATCGATTTTAAGGAAATCTGATCTCTTTTATCAATTGTGGCAGTATCTGTACAACTGTATGGATGCACCAATTGGACGCTAAGTAGTGTCTGTAGAAAAATATAATTGGGAAGTAAACAAGAATGTTACGAATTCTTTTGAAATAATCGAGGAGGCAAAAATCCCACAACCACACACACACACACACACACACACACATATATATATATATATATATATATATATATATATATAAATTCTTTATATGATCCATGGAGGAAATCCAAGGTTGGGCGATTCTTTGGGTTTATAGCATATCAAACTTTGTAGGTTATTTAATGCCAAATCCATTTGTACACAAATAATCAGCTCTATTTCAAACAATTCAGTTTATCATGGGTACACAGTTAAATTGTCAAAAACATTTCTATTTCAAGCTATTCCGTTTATTCAAATAGTTCAAATTCAACCAATTCAGCTTATTATATATATAGATTTTGTTTATACACTGTTCAATGTCAAAAGTGTTCCATATTAACCAATTGAGTTTAGCGTAAGTACACTTTCAATGTCAAAAACGGTTCCACTTCAAACAATTCAGTTTAGCATAAGTACGCAGTTTAAAGGTCAAAAACATTTATATTTAAAGCTATTCAGTTTAGTCAAACAGTTCTAATTCAAACAATTCAGTTTAGCATAAGTATGCAGTTCAGTTCTATTCAACCCACAAATAGCGTCCTACCAGGTGCTACCATTCCAGGCCCGAGTGGACCTGGGAGCAATGGCAATGGAGTGCCCCGCTCCCCCTAAAGCCCCAGCATCAGAGAAACCTCAACATCAGATTGTTTAGTGTCATATTTAGGACACTTGTTGGGTGGGGAAGGGTTTGTACTCCTCTGCAGAGAAGCAGCCGGTGTATTCTATGGACTCAGCCGACTGGGCAAGAAATTCATCTTGTAGGAGTATCCAATATGGGTGCTCAATAATAACGGCTAGTGATGTATAATTAATTTTGGGATTAACGATACATCAACACTCAACGTGTAGAGCTAAAAAGTCTTTTACATAAAGACAAAAGTAAATCAAAGTAAAGTATAAACTTTATAGATTTTAAAAATGTTGCTAACCTAGAATTATCTATTCTGGGATTATTTTTTAAATCTTTTCATGCTCTGTAGTTTGTAAATAAGGTATAACGGTATATTTTTCTTTTTTAGAAATATATATATCTGTGTTTGTGTGTGTGTGTGTGTGTGTGAACAAGGATAGATATAATATCTCAAATTTTGTTATTTTTTGTTTAACAAATAAATAAAATATAATTTTCTATAAAATTAAAATTAAAGATTTGTTTTTCGAATTTCATTCTCGCCGTAAGTAATCTAACGTCTAATTATAATTCAAATATTTTTCCAAAGATGATTTTAAAAAGATTATAAGTTAAACTTAAAACTCCTAAGAATTTTTAAGCGCCTGAAATAAATTTATAATGATACTAAGAAAGTGATTTTTTTCTTTTGCCTTTATGCAAAAGATATATATATATATATATATATATATATATATATATATATATATATATGTGTGTGTGTGTGTGTGTGTGTGTGTGTGTGGGTGTGTGAGAGAGAGAGAGAGACTATATATATATATATATATAAGTAAGTAAATAAGTAAGTAGGCAACCGTAGTTGAGAGCGACCAGAAGGCTCCATTTTCAATAGGTATAACATCAAGGTGTAGGGGAGGGCGCAACTTCTTTCCCTGGGATATATATATATATATATATATATATATATATATATATATATATATATAACAGGTTTTTCAGGGAATGATTTTATTCGTAGAAGTATTTGCCAACGTTAAAATTCTCGGTGTTAACACCTTTGTTAGGGCGTACGAGTTATTTATTAATTCAGATGCCCTAATGAAGGTATAAGGAATGAAACGTTTAACGTTGGCAAATATTTTATCCGATAAAATCAACCACTGAAGACCTTGTCTTTTCCTACTAAATATATATATATTATAAACTGAATTACCATAACCAGAAAATCGGACAAGTGTGCGTGTGACTTTACGGAAACACTAGATAGCTGTTTCGACCTTCTTAGGTCTCATTTAGCTGAGTATACCGTGATCTCCCCAACTTAATGAGGCCGAAACAGCTCTCCAGTTATTCTGAAAGTCGCACGCAGTGCTTACCAGATGTTCTAGTCATGGTAATTCAAGTTATGATATATAATTTCTCTATTAAAATAATGTATGTCTATTTCCTTACCCATGACGAAATCATTATGCGGACACGAATCACAAACATGAGATATATATATATATATATATATATATATATATATATAAGTTTCGTCAAAATGTTGTAAACCTTAACGAGAATGAAGAGACATTGCTGAAGACTTCTTATAAACTGGATAAATTAATTCAGGTTTCTGTCTTAATTCTTATGTTAGAGGTGTACCACTCATGTAAAATCACAGTGATGTGTAAAACTTTGTGAACGACCCTTGAATATATATATATATATATACATCTTCTTACATTGTCCTTCTTTACTTTGCTCTTGCGTTTAGTATTCGCTCTCTCTCTCTCTCTCTCTATATATATATATATATATGTTGGCGGCCGTGGTTGAGGGCGAACCGAAGGCTCCCTTTTAAATAGTTATTACCCCGTGGTGTAGGAGAGGTCGCAACTCCACTCCCTAGAACGCTCCATTTTACCCTTGATCTGTACTTAATAATACTGATCGTTAAGCAAGGTGGCATCACATACCATTTTTTAGTCTTTTTTAAGACTTAACTTTAAATTGAACCCTGGTCTCCCGGACCATTGTCGAACACTCAAGATATTAGACCAATGGTCTATATATATATATATATATAGGCCATTAGCCTAACATCTAGAGTGTTCAACAATGGTCTATATATATATATATATATATATATATATATATGTGTGTGTGTGTCTGAGGTGGTACATAAAGCAACAAGAGAGTGCGGTTGTATTGTGGCCAATGTAGGTATTAGCTGTTATGTTATTTTTCGAGAAACAATCTCGAAATGGATATATATATATATATATATATATATATATATATATATATATATATATATATATATATATACAAGAATACATGCCTTTCCCAAGGGAAAGGAAAACACGAAAAAGACCCCTCTAGAATTTGAACCATGCTGGTCGGCTCGTCGATTTCATTACCTTTTCCAAGGGTATTAGTGCTATGTTAAATGCAATCAGCCACGTCCGGAATTTGAACTCGGGTCACCGTGTCCATTTTTCATCTGTGTAGTTAGTCCAACGGTCCATATTTGTACATAGTGAGCTCTCATATGTTGAGATCGACCGAAGGTTTTCCTCATGTTTACAGGGTGATAAAAAGGAATGTTACCAATCTTATGAAAATATTTTAATGATTTAATTTCAATCTCCACATGTTCCTAAAACATGTCAACGTGTTCTTGGCATCTTTAACTGTTGATTATAAAATGTAACTATTCTTATGGGGGTATCTTTATTAGAAAAGCCAAACAAATATTATGGAACCCACTTGAGGAAGATTCCTGTAATGTATTGACAGGGATGATGAGTCTAAAATCATAATATCACGAAATTTATGTTCTGTAGTTCAATGATATATTAATTCTTAATGGTTATTTAATGCCATATCTTGTTAATACATATACACGGATTGTAAGCATATAGTTTTTCGGTAACTGTTTTTAAACGGGTTAGAGCTCATTTGTTTGCACACAGTTTAATGTTTTCTAGTATTACTATTTAACATTTTTAATTCGATTTATCAACTATTCCAAATTAGTTTAAGATTAATCATTTATTGGCACACAGTTAATAACTTCAATTATTTATTTGAACACAGTTAAATGATTTCAGATATTGATCTCTGACACTAATAATTCTGTTTAATATTAATCATTCGATTTCAGACAATTAAATGATTTCAAGAATTGCGATTTAACAGTCGTAATTCTATTTATCAAGTATTCCTATCTAAATCGATATCGTCCATTTGTCTGCACACGGTTAATTATATTGATCATTTGCTTCGAAAGATTTAAATAACTTTTCAATCGAATTTCAATCGAACACGAATAATTCTAGTTAATATTAATCGTTTGTTTATACCCGGTTAAATTGTAATATAATGTCCAAGGGATTTCGGTTTATGCCTTTGGGCTTAGTTAGGCTGAGACCCTTTCGGCTCAGTGCATGGGTTACTTAGGTGCAACATTATCACAGGTGTTCGCGCGCGCGCGGAGTGGACGTGTCACTCTGAGATGTCACAATAGCCCACATTGGAAGTGGGGTTACCAAGTGCGGGTGACGTCACGCACCGGAAGAGCGCGGAGGATTTGGGGAAATTTAGAAAAAGTCAGTTGGTAAATTTGAGACCTGCCTCAGGAGAAGACGGTTGACTTACACTTGCTCGTGGAGACCTTTGTGGAGGGTGCCACACGTGTTGGTGGGGGCGATGAAAATGCCAGAATAGAAAGAGTGTGCCTTTCTCTCTTTATGTCAAAAAACCTTTAAACTCAAAGGTAATAAAAAGTTTCGTACCTGAGCAAAGAAGTCGTAAGTGTTTTTCGAATTTAGAGATTCCTATGTTCTATATTTATGGACAGTCGATGTCCGTTTAACACATAGCCATATCATGGCTATGGTACAAAATTGTTCTAAGTATTGTAAAAGATTAAATTGTTCTACTTGACCCATAGATAGGTTTTGTTTTCTTTGGTTTTATGGCATATCAACCATTGTAGGTTATTCAATACAGAATACTGTTTAACCATATATATTAAATATATATGATTTGTAAACACATTTTGCTGATAACATTCGCAAATGAACCAGAGATTTGTTTTGCGCAAAGTTAAATAGTTTCAAGTATTGTTATATATATTTACCCAACCCTTCCGATCGGGCAGAATATGACATGAGGTCAATTTTTAAGCAAAGTTTAACAGGTTTGAATTCAGAGTTTTCCTTCTCCTAGACTAGTTGCCTCACCAAGCCTGAAGAACCCAGTCTGCCCTACTATTTACCCATTGCAGGAGGGAGAATGATTGGATTCAAACCTTTCCCAAAGGTAATAGCACTATGTGAAATGCAATCAGTCTTGTCCAGGATTTGAACTCGTGTCGCTGTGTCCATTTCCTTCCGTGTCCATTTCAAGTGTTGCTATATAATACTCACAATTTAACATCAATCAGTTATTTGCACACATAGTTTGTTCTATTTGAGCCATAGATAGGACCCTATGAGGTGCTACCACTCCGGATCAGAGTGGACCTGGGAGTGATGGCAATAAAGATGTACTCTGCATTCTCCAAAGATCCAGCATTACTGGAGCCTGACCATTAAATTGTTTAGTCTCATATCTAGGACACTCATTGGAGGGGATGCAGTTAGTGTATTCTACAGCACCAGACGATTGGGTCAACCATAGATGACACCCGAATAGCTACAACCACTCCATGTCATAGGGGACCTAGGAGTAATGGTAATGAAGGATTACTACGATATTTGCTAAAGCTCAAGTTCTGGAGCCTCGTTATCAGAGGCAGTCTAGTGTTCTCTCCAGGGTACTCTCTGTGGGGTCACATCCCTCAGCAGAGTTTCCAGTGGGAGCATTCTAGAGCTCTTGCCTACTGAGCGACATAATATCGTAAATGAACTCCTATAGAAATATTAACATTTTTGAAACACATTGTATATTTACTATGCATTTCAATAGAAAGTCTAATTTGCGACTAAAATTTTTCTTCAATATACTCGGCCATAGTGTGTTTATGTATGTGTGTATGGCAATTTATTTTTGGATACCGTTCAAGTTCTGTGTGCTGGATAAGAAAACATAACAAGCTACATAAGGAAGCGGGGAGTTGATGTAAGGATGGCGGAGGAGGAAGAAATTGGTGCTTTAACGTGGGTGGGTTAGAGAATGTTATACGGGTGGGTATTCCACCGGACACTTGTTTTTGTAAGCTGACAATTTGAAAGACTGTTCCAGTCAAGCAAATGACGCATGTCGAATGAGAGTCGGTCTGAAATCGGATCTTATCCAGGTGGAAAGCATTCACATTTACACACACACACACACACACAGACACACACACACACACACACACACATATATATATATATATATATATATATTCAAACGCATATTCCAACAGAAATTGACACACCCTTGCAGACACATACACACACACACACACACATATATATATATATATATAAATTCAAACAATCATTCACATACATATTCACATACACACACACACACATACAAATATACATGCATTCCCATTTATACACATATACACACACACACACACACATATATATATATATATATATGTGTGTGTGTGTGTGTGTGTGTGTGTGTGTTCAAATATGTATTCTTGGGCATATCCACACACAGATACACACACACTCAGGAACATAATCACAAATACATACACACACTAATATATATATTCTAACAAGTATTCCTACATATTCACACACACACATACACATATACATATATATACACTTATTTCCATACATATCCACACACGTGTACACGTTTTTTTGGGTTGATGCATCTTGAGTAACTGTTATCGTCGTAGGAAATGGAATTGGTGACCAGAGTTCAAATCCCGAACGAAACTGTTCTTTTTTTTTTCTGAGAAAAGTTTGGTTACATGAGTTCTCTTGAAGTTCATATCTATCCGCAAGCAACATTCCTGCAACTACACACGTCACCATCCACACACACGTACACTTTCAGAAAGACTTGTATATACCATGTAACTCATTCACGCCGATACATTCTCACACATTCCTTCTTTCAGACAAACACACACAATCACACAAACGCATCTACTCCGACTTCAAAAATCCTGAACGGAGCTGTTTGAGGTTTACGTCACACAGGTGCTCAAAGGGAAGGCAAGAATCCATCTGTCCTCCCTTTCTGACTATTTTTAAATACAAGCACAGAGAAGTTTTTTTTACAGCATTTGTTAGGCAACCAGTTTAAAAGAAGGAAAACCCTGAATGCAGAACCGACTTTACTCTATTTAAAAATTAGCCTTGTGTCACACCCAGCTCTTAACGGAGTGGTTGGGTAACTACATACATGTCTATGTATCCGAATAAATCCCTATGGGCTTGGCTGGGCAGTAGAATACGCCGACCGAAACATCTGTTGTGGGATAAAACACCTCCCACAACGCATGCCCTGGGTAAAAAAACTAAATTGCATCTGAGAGTGAGGCTCCAGTCCTGGCGCTTTGGGGAATGTGGAGTACCCATTCATTGCCTTTACGCACTGGTTCACTCTGACTTGGAGTAGTAGTATCTCTTCTGATCCTATCGATGAATCAAACAGAACTTTTCAATCATTTACTATCGTTGTAATAATTTAGCTATGCAGCAAAGATATTTATGTTCTTTTAAATTATTGGTATGACATAGCAATGTTTAAAACGATTTAATTGTTTGTAAGACATCGATAATGTGGAATAAAAATATTAATGTTTGATAGCAATACTTGAAATTATTTTGTGTGCTGGGTTTGGGATTAAGGTGTGGAGGAAGATGTGGACGAAGTTTTCATCATCTTTACTCTTAAGTCCACTTTGATCTGCTCTGGTATTACCTGCTAGGAACCTATCTATGGGTTTTCCAGTCGGCTGGAGCAGAAGAATACACTGACTGCATCTTTGCAGAGGGATAAGAACCCCCAACGAGCGTCCTGGATATGACACTAAACAATCTAATGGTGAGGTTCCTGCAATGCTAGAACTTTAGGGAATGCAAAGCACCACTTCATTGCCATTGTTCCCGGGTCAACTCTGGCTCGGAATGGTACCACTTGATAGGGCCCTATCAATGGATTAGATAGAACTAAACTGCATTCTTATGCTAAACTGAATTATTTGGAGCAGAACTGTTTGACTAAACTAAATAGCTTGAAATAGAAATGTTTTTGACATTAAACTGCGTACTTATGCTAAACTGAACTGTTTGAAATGAAACTATTTTTGACATTGAAACTGTACTTAGGCTAAAGTGAATTGATTAATATAGAACTGCGTGTAAACAAAATCTACACTTATACTAAACTGAGTTGGCTGAATTAGAATTGTTTGAATAAATTGAATAGCTTAAAATAGAAATGTTTTTGACAAATAAAGTGTGTACTCATACTAAACTGATTTGCTTAAAATAGAACTATTTGCATAAAAATGGATTTGGCGTTAAATAACCTACAAAGGTTGATATGCCATAAAATCAACCCAACCATAAACCGTAACCTATAATGGTTGAAAGGCCATAAAACCAAATCAACCAACCTATCTAAGTGTAAAAAAAACTGTTTAATGTTGCACTAGATATTAATAACACCAAATCGAATTGAAAATGTTAAATAATAATACATAAAATCAACAATCTGTGCACAAAGAAATGAATAATATTCAATTAAATTCTTGGTGTTGAATAGCAATGCATCAAACCGTTTCCCTGCGTACGAAATAATGATTAATAATTCTATGGAGACAGAATACTTTGACATTGTAACAGGAGTACTACAAGGGGACACGCTAGCTCCATACCACTTTATCATTTGTCTAGACTACGTACTTAGAACATCGATTGATAAAATCAGAGAGAACGGCTTCGAGCTGACAAAGAAAAGTAGCAGAAGGTACCCCGCAAAAACAATTACCGACGCCGACTACGCCGATGACATAGCGATACTGGCAAATACACCCAACCAAGTTGAAACACTACTGCATAGTTTAGAACGAACAGCCGCAGGCATAGGCCTCTATGTCAATGCACACAAAATGGAACCCCTCTTAAACTAGTAGACAAATTCACTTACCTAGGAAGCAGCGTCTCATCAACCGAAAAGGACATCGACACGAGGTTAACGAAGGCATGGACAGCTATCAATAGGCTATCGATTATATGGAAATCAGACCTAACTGATAAAATGAAACGCAGTTTCTTCCAGACAGTGGTCGCATTGATACTGCTATATGGATGCACTACATGGACTCTAACAAAACGGCTGTTGAAGAAGCTAGACGGCAATTACACAAGAATGTGGCGAGCAATCTTGAACAAGTCCTGGTTGCAACACCCGACAAGACACCAACTGTACGGCCACCTGCCTCCTATCACGAAAACTATTCAAGTTAGATGAACCAGACATGCAGGACACTGCTGGAGAAGCAGGGACGAACTCATAAGTGATGTACTCTTATGGACCCCCACACAAGGCCGAGCAAAAGCAGGACGACCAGCACGAACATACATTCAGCAACTATGTGCCGATACGGGATGTAGTCCAGAAGAACTGCCAGAGGCGATGAACGATAGGGAAAAGTGGCGAGAGAGGGTCAGGGATATCCGTGCTACCAGCACGACATGATGATGATGATAATGATGATTTCTATGTTTGACGGTATATAAGACGCACGGGTGTATAAGACCCGACCCCAATTTTAGTGATGCAAATCAAGAAAAAAATGTATTACTGATATTAAACGTGATGAAATTAATATAATAAATATCATCCATGATAAGACTTTTAATCTGCATAATCGCCCTTTAAACAAAAACAATAGGTATATGAAAGTTACTCTAAAGTCTAATCTAATAGTAGTTGCCCAGCTGTTAATTCCGGCAAACTATCCCGAATTTTAAACCTATATCTGACATATAAGACGCAGGGGAATTTTTGAAGATATTTTTATAAAAGAATGTGCGCATTATATGCCATCAAGTCCGGTGAATAGAATCATTACTGTTAGATATCAATACTTAAACTATTTAATTATGCAAAAACAAAGAAATAATATTAAATAGAAATATTTCTGTTAAAAATAATTCCTGAAAGTATTGTTATATAACAAATGCCATGGATTTTCGGTTAGTTCCAAGTGACCACATGTGCTTTGACAAGCTGTCACGTTGTTATTGTTAAACCGGGCAGCACGAGCAGGGTACTCAGGTCGAACAGGTGTGTAACCGGAAGGAGACCACGTGATGAGAACCACGTGGTCAGATTTACAGTGCAGAAAATCGCAGTCAAACGTGGGACACGCAGCCGATCAGAGGCGTCTCTGACGAGCTTGCAAGGTGGGGAATACATTGCAACCCTGGGCTCCTGGAAGAAGATATGGGAAGAACTCCTCTCTCTGAGTGTATATGTCTCTCTACCCATCTCTCGCAAACCCCAGAAACATCAACCCTTTCGAGAATAAAGTGTGAGAGATACATATTTTATAAAGAAGTGTGTTTGTTTGTTCATTAAGGTCGTAAGTCATAATCTTTATATTCTTGGTTGGGCCTATGAGACGCTACAACACTATTTAACTGTGTGCAAACAAATGAGCTCTAACTCGTTTTCAAATAAAGTTAGCTACAAACTATTTGCTTCTAAAGCATATACAATATATACGTTTATAAACAAGATTTGGAGGTGGCCGTGGTGTAATGGCTATCGTCGTGGGAAATGGACACGGTGACACGAGTTCAAATCCTGGAGCAGGCTAAAGTTAGCAACAAACTGTTTGCTTCTAAAGCATATACAATATATACGTTTATAAACAAGATCCGGCATTAAATAACCTACAAGTGTTGATATGCCATAAAACACAATCAAACCAAATGTTCACACACTCATTTTCACTTAAAACCTCATAAGTACATTGATGGTTTGGTTTGGTTTATTTTGATTTGGTTTGTTGGGTTTTATGGCATATCAACCTTTGTAGGTTATTTAACGCCAAATCCATTTTTATGTAAATAATCTGTTCTATTGAAAACAATTCAGTTTAGCATCAGTACACAGTTTAATTGTCAAAAACATTTCTATTTCAAACGATTCGAGCAGTTATATGTAACAATTCAGTTAAGTGTAAATACAGTTTTAATGTCAAAAAACAGTTCTATTTGAAATAATTCAGTTAAGCATAAGCACGCAGTTTAAATGTAAGTAAGGTTTAATTGTCAAAAACATTTCTATTTCGAGCTATTCAGTTTAATTAAGCAATTCAATTTTGCATAAGTATGCCGTTAGTTCTATTTAACCCATAGATAGGGCCATATCAGGTGCTACCACACTGGGATAGAGTGGACCTAGGAGCGATGGCAATGAAGGGGTACTCCGCAAAGTTCCAACATTGCTGGAACCTCACCATCAGATTGTTTAGTGTCATATTCAGGACACACGTTATGGGGGGGTCTTACCCCTCTGCAGAGGTGCAATCAGTGTATTCTTCAGCCCCAGCTGACTGGGCAATAAGTACATTGAAAGAAGCCTCCAATCATAAACCCTTGAACAGTTACACACACATTATCACACACCTTCACATACATATGCACACAATTATACTAACACATTCACAAGCGTACATTCACAGACATTTGTTTCTTTTTTATTATTATTATTAGTGTGCAACACATATCTGCATACGTTCACAGTTACGAACGGTTGGATTCTCCGTGGCGTAGTGGGTACCATGATTTGATTGTGGTCTCGAAGTAATCGAGTTCCAACGCCATTTATGCTATCAAGTTCACTTTTGAATAATATCCTGGGAAAATATATTGAATCCAATTCTCCTTCCAGCTATAAGCTAAAAGGTATCACTGCTGTTCTTTAAAAAGAATAGCTTTCGAATTAAATAAACCCTGAAATTTGATGTGCCATTAAATGAAGATATCAAACCAAAAATAGACTCAGACGCATTGGGATCATTGACACACAGACGTATACTTTTACACACAGCTACACGAAATCATGAACCGAAAATGTCTTTACAATAAAATTATTAAAAAAAAAAATATATATATATATACGAAGTAAAAAGTAAAGTAGGCAACCGATGTCGAGAGTGATCCGAAGGCTCCCTTTTGCATAGCTACTACACCGAGGAGTAGGGAAGGATGCTACTCATTTACCTGTATTGCTCAACTTTACCTTTGATCCGTACCTTATAATGCTGAGGAATCAAGTACTATTTTTGAATCTTTGATATGGCTCAATCTGGAATTGAACCCCGGCCTCTCAGGTCATTGGCGAACACTCTAATCATAATAAATTGAAATATATCATATATAGACGACATACTAGGTAATAATGATTGAATATTTCAAAATTGCTCAAAAACAAGATAGCTTTTCGAATATCCACGGATTATTCGTAGATTATCCAAAGTTTATGAATTAAAATCAGAATAAATTTTTGCCAAAAAATTGATAATAAAAAACTCTGCATTTGTGAGCGAAATCGAATACTTATAACTTTTTTTAAAACACTCGAAATTACCATAGATATTCAAGCTCATTTAAGCTCTAAGTATATATATATATATATATATATATATATATATATATATGAGTTGGCCGACCGTAGCCAAGGGCGACTCGAAGGCTGCTGTCCCAGTCGGCTAAGGCTGGGAAATACACTGACTGCATTTCAGTAGAAGGGCAAAATTCCACCAACGGGTGTCCGATGGTGAGGTTCCAGTAATGCAAGAGCTTTGGTGAATGTGAATTACCATTTTATTGTCCGCACTTCCACGTCCACTTTGACACAGAATGGTAGCACCTGATAGGGTCCTCTCTATGGGTCAGATAGAACTAAACTATGTACTTATGCTAAACTGAATTGTTTGAAATAGAACTATTTTTGACTTTAAAACTGCGTAAGGTTAAACTGAATTGTTTGAAATAAAACTCTTTTTGTTATTTAGCTGTGTGTAAGCAAAAAGCCGCGTTTATGCTAAACTAAATTATTTTAAAATTTTTATATGTATAAAAATGGATTTGGCTTTAAATAACCTACAATGGTTGATATGCCATAAAACCAAACCAAACCAAACCGAATGCTTCATTTTCAATTGCGACTACACGAAGATGTACAGGTACGCGATGCTCTTTTCCTTGGATTGTTCCACTTACACTTGATTCATATCTTATAATGCTGAGTGCATCAAGTACCATTGTTGAATTTTTGGTAGGACTCAACCAGGGACTGAACCCCTGTCTCCAGAACCATTGACGAACACTGTTATGCCAATGAACCGGAATATCATCCTCATCTTGATCAAATCACCCTGCTAGCACGCATTTCCCTGACTCTCTCTCCCTCTCCCCATTTTTCCCTATCATCTATCAGCCCTGGTAGATCCTCCAGACTAAATCCTGTGTCTGCACTGAGTTATAGAATACTCTAAATAAACATAGATATGAATATATACAATGAACCATCTTAAGCATGAAAAACTGGACCAAAATTGTTGAGAGTAACCTTAGAATACTTGTTACAAATGAGTATCGTTCAGTGGAAGACAAAGTTATTGATAACGCGTCCAATATGTTGAGCTTTAAATTTCGTGACCAACTTGAAAACCAGACACCCGTCTAGAAATGTATGGAAACTGGGCTTCCTTCTGTATATTACTTGAACAATCTTGAAAGACTTTGTTTCGTTATATGGAAGTTTGGCTTCCTTCTCTATTTTGCAGGAATAATTTTGAAAAACTTCGTTTCGCAATATGGAAACTGGGCTTCCTTCAATATCTTGCTTCAGTAATCTTGAAAGACTTCACTTCGTAATATGGAAATTGGGCTTCCTTCAATATCTTGCCTGAACAATCATGAAAGATTTTGTTTTGTGATATAGAAATTGGGCTTCCTTCAATATGTTGCTTGAACAATCTGGAAAGACTTCGTTTCGTAATATGGAAATTGGGCTTCTTTCAATACTTTTCTTGACCAAACTTCGTTTCGTAGTAAGTGTTCACATCAAAGATCTACATTATCATGCAAGGTAGAATATTGCTAGATTGGATCGAATCTATCGAAATTTGAACACTTTTTCGGCAATAATGTGTAAATGTAAAGAGAATGAAATCAATAGAAAAAATTTGAAATGCTACTGCTTTGGCTCAACATTTGTGAAATAGCCTCTACACACACACACACACACACACACACGCGCGTGCGCGCAAAATATATGCACAAAGAAATGTGCACATACTTATACAAAAATGCACACACATCCACACAGGGAAATGCAAATACTACACCCATACTCAAATGCATTCACATGTACGCACTCTGTTTACGTCGTTGGAAATGGACATGGCGACTCAAGTTCAATTCCACATAGTTCTAATACCCATGGGATTGGTATGGATTTAACTATTCTCCATCCAGTAAATAATAAATCAGACTGAGGTCTTTAACCTTGGAATGATAACCGATATAAGAAATTGAAAAATCAATTTAAAACCTGCTAATTTTCGCTAAAAACATGACCTTGTGTCACATCCTGCTCATGCAAAAGGGGTTGGGTAAATACATAGATACAAACACACACACACACACACATTTCATTGATTAATGTTTCCTGTATAAACTGAAATCGAGGCTTGTGAAATTCGATTGGTTCAAGTTTAAAGAAGAAAATTTGGAGGCGTTTGAGTGTCTTCTGTAAGATTGTTGTTGGGGGTGGTAGACTTTGTGATAATTGGAATTGGAGGCGGAGATATGGTTGACACTGGTGGTGGTGAAGGTTGTGGAGCTGGGGATGGTAGGGCTTAATTATGGTGGGTGAACTGATGCTGGTGCTGGTAATGCAGGATATCGTAAAACGTAAAGTGATGGTGACGGTGGAGCTGGATGTGGTGGTAGAGAAAGGGTGTGATGCTTGTTCTAGATACGATGGTTGTGGTGATGGTGAATGAGGTGATGCTGAGAGGTGGGTGACGGGTGTTTGTGCAACTAATTGTGGGTAAATGTGACGTTAGGGATGCATGTTAGAAGTGAAGATGAAATGACGGAAGTGGAAGAGATGGTGGCGTTGAAGTGGTATTTTTATTTGAGAGACTGGGACAAATGGAGATCAATGGAAGAATCGAGACCTTCCAAATCGCATTGGATACTGGGAAGAGTCCCGGCAACTTATCAGACTCTAGTGGAACTTATGGTTAAAGCAGAGGTGATGGTGGTGGCGCAGGCTGAGATAAGTAGAGGTGGACAAGATGCTTGTGATAGGTGCGGTGACGGCAGTGGTGGTTGCGTTGACAATGAGGCAATGTGGAGTATCTGCGGTGGGGTAAATAAGTGCGGAGGTCATAGTAGAGATTGAAGTCGAGGGGATACTGCTGTTGGCTGTCAGAGTAAAATTTTCGAGGTGACGTGTTACTGTTGCTGGATCTAGGAGTGTCTGCGAGAAGATAAAGTTAAACATGCACGTACCCAACCTATCCGCACTAGTTGAATGAGATATAAAGTCAATGTTTTATTTGTAATTTAACAGGTTTAAATTCAGAAATATCCTTCTCCTAGACCGGTAGACATACCAAAACTAAAGAGCACAGTCTGCCCTGCAATTTTACCCATAGCTGGAGGGAGAACAATTGGAATTGATTTCTTTCCCTAGGCTATTAGGGCTATGCGAAATGTAAACATCCTCGTCTAGGTTTCGAACTCGGGTCACCGTATCTATTTCCTACGACAATATTCATTACACTACGAGCATCCAACAAGCGGTTCAAATGGTCCTGATGATGGAGGTGATGACAGTGGCAGAAATCAGGATTCAGTTAAATGTGATGTCAGAGGGAGGTGTTGCTGCAAATATTGCTGACGGTGGTCGTCTTGGTCTTGAGGGCAACATGAAAAGAGAAAATAGGGCATGTACATTTTCGATTCAACGTTCACCCTCTCTAGATGCTGTTTAGTGTCACATCTATGACATCTTTTTTGGCGAGTCTTATTCTTCCCCAGGGGATACACTGCTACTATACTCTAAACCCTGCCAACAGCGGGAGACGGTAGTTTGTCTTATAAATTCTGTTAGAATATCTTAAAGCTTACATTCTGCTATTGTTATTTACTTGCAGAGCCCAGGCTGTCTTGCTGGTCTTACTAGCATGGTTTTTGAGAAGGGAGGAAAGTGGCTGTACAGCTGCTCTTGGGTGGGGTGCTGTTCTAAACATGTGTTCAAGACAGCGCGCACCATATTTGTATAGTTTCTGTCAAGCTTTTTACCTTAACCTCTGGTTACAGTCCAGGTGGCGCCCACATACAGTAGTCCTAACATGGCTAGAGCCTGGAAGAATTTCTGTTTTATTTTATCGGAGAAATCAAATTTCTTTATAATATGTAAAAAGCAGTTCATGTCTATCTTCTGAGTATGGTGACATTCTTTTTCTGTAGATGAGATATTGCTACCATGGTATAGTTAGATAATTTCACAGGTTAGGTATTTGATATAGAGATTGCTCCATCTTGATTAAAGTTCCTGGACTGTTTTATCTTAGTTCACCTATAGCTACGTTCCCCAGGGAGTAAGGGTTGGCTGACAAGCAAAAACTTACATAAAATTTACGTTTGTGCGGATACTAGATGCCGTCAAGATGACTTTCTGAGAGAAATGACTGATAACGAAAGGATGGCAAGAAAGAGAGAGAGGGAGAGAGAGAGAGAGAGAAAGAGAGAGAATCCGTACTTACTGTGCATGCAAAAATAATTGATGATAATGAAAATAATGAGCGGAAAAAGAAAGGTGAATAGAATCCAGTCTTGCAAAATTAATGAATCTATCAGTTAAATAAAGAAACAGGGACTTTGCCAGAATCTTTAAGAGGAGTGAGCCCAGATAAATATTCCTCTTCAACCCTCAGACTTAATTGCCCAGTCGGCTGGTGCTGTAGAATATATCGACTGCTTCTCTGCAGAAGGGTAAGACTCCCCCAATGAGTGTCCTGGATATGACACTAAGCAATCTGATGGTGAAGTTGCAGTAAAAATAGACCTTTAGGGAATGAGGAGTACTTGTTCATTGCCATCGCTCCCAGGTCCACTCTGGTCCGGAGTGTTAGCACCTGATAAGGTCCTATCTATAGGTCAAATAGAAGTAAACTACGTACTTATGCTAGACTGAACTGTTTGAAATAGAACTCATTTTGTATGCTGAACTGAATAGCTTGAAATAGAAATGTGTTGGACAATTAAACCGTGTAATTATGCTAAACGGAATTGTTTGAAATAGAACTGTTTATTTGTATAAAAAAGGGATTTGGCATTAAATAGCCTACAAAGGTTGATATACCATAAAACCCGAACAAACAAGCTATCTCAGACTTAAATCTTTTTGCTTTTAGACAAATAAAATAATAGAAAGCAGGAGATTGATGTCTCACTAAATTAACCAATGAAACTATAGCAGGGGTGGGAAAACGTTTTGGTGAGAGGGTTGCATTACTGGTTTATGAATTATCAAACGGCTACACATTTTTAAATCAATACAATTTGGTCTCGATTTAAGTGCAAGTGTTTATCTTTTATTTTAAAAAAATTGTAGGCTCCTACGGGCCGCAGAGAACAGTGCAGTGGGTCACATGCAACTTGTGGGCTTCAGTTTGCCCACCGCTGAGCTATACAATACGCCGGCTGTAACTCTGCAGAGTAAGACCTCTACAACTAACGAGGCCACTTTTTAACTTGCGATAGTGACCCATAATTCTTGAGGAGGGAATCTGGCTGGTAGAATAGTCCGGTGACCCAGCAATCATTGTAATTACACGTCTAGCAACACTTCGCCTTTACCCTTACAGAAAGGAGGTTGGCGAGGACTGATCAGACCAATCTGTTGGTGATGTTAAACCCTAGCATCTATATGATTGGTCCTACTGTATTAGTGTTGCTCATGCGACAAACATGTAACTAGAACAATTTTATCTTAAAGGTGCTAGAAGTCGGTGGCTAAAGGTCAGCTCAGTTATGATTGGAATATTGGATATCATTTTAACTGTGCAGCTGAGCTGAAATAGAAATATGTGATATCCTTTAAATTATGTGCAAACCAAATGATTAGAATTAACAGAATACGCCAATTGCATCTCTTCAGAGGGATGAGAGCAACACAACGGGTGTCCTGCTGCAGCTGATGGTGGGGCTCCCTTTCTAGACATTTGGGCAATGCAGAGTACCCTTTCTTTGCAATTACTCCCTGGTCCATTCCGACCCGGATTGATCGTACCTGTTAGCGTCCTATCTATGTGTCAATAAAACTATAAAATCATTTATATATATATATATATATATATGTATATGTATATATATAAAATTATATATATACATATATATATAATCATATATATATAAATATATAAAATCATATATATATATATAGATAGATATATATATATATATATAAAATCATATATATATAATCATATATACATATATATATATATATATATATATATATATATTTCAATAAATAACCTACAAGCGTTGATATGGCATTAAACTAGATAACCTTATGAAATATATATATATATATATATATATATATATATATATATATGTAAGTATGTATGCATGTATATATATATATAAAATCATATTTACATATGTATATATGAATATATCAAATCAGATATATATATATATATATATATATATATATATATATATATATATAAACAAAATTTTTCCTATAAATTAACTACAAGCCTTGATATGGCATTAAACTAGATAACCTTCTCATATATATATATATATATATATATATATATATATATATATATATATATATATATTTGATTAAATTAAAAAGGCACATTTTGTCTCTATGATTTTTTTCAGACCCTTTCAAGTTTCCTGATAAGTGTCTTGGTTTCAGTTTGGAATCGATGGATGAACTTACCCAAATTGTCCCGAGCGTTTTCAGACCTTTCATAAGTCGTCATCTGGAGTTGCTTGCATGTCTAAAAGTAAAGTCGGCCACAGCAGTCAAGGATGACCCGAACCTTCTCTTTTCAAAAGCTACTACACCTCGGTGTAAGGAAAAGCGCTAATCCGTTTTACTTTACCCTAGATATGAACCTTATTATGCTGAGTGTCAAGCAAGGCGGTATAAAGTACCATTTTTGACTCTTTGGTATGACTCGATCTGAGATTGAACCCCGGTCTCCTTCACCATTGGCGAACACTCTACTCATTAGCCAAATTTTGCAATGCCTTTAGTTGTTTTTTTCATATTCTATAATCCTTGATAATATTCTATTAGCGTTTTCAAAAAATTTATCAGCATCTCAGTTTTATCCGACTCTGTGTTTATGTAATTTTTTAATGTTTTAAGATTTGTAGTCATAGCTTATTAATTTCGTGTGCTGTTATAATGGTGTTTTCAACTAAATTTTTTTAAAATTTGAATTTGCGTTTTAAGATGTAAGGCTATGGAGCTAGAATCATTAAAGTGCATGGCAAGTCGTCCAGAAAGAGTTGTTGTGGTAAGACCTACATACGTATTATTTTCGTTGAATACACAGTCTCCCTAGGGATATTTGAACATATATACGACGTTTGTCTTATGAACAAGTCCTATGGAGGGAGAAGACTTATTGGAAATAATTAGATTGGAGGTTTTTAATTTCTTGTAGTAAATGATAATTCTTAATTTTTTTAATATATTATATCTCCTGATATTAATAGGGTTACATATTCACAATTAAAGCCATGTGCGAAATAGACATATAATGTTCATAACTATAGAATATATAAAGAACATAGGAATCTCGGAATTCGAAAACACGTAACGACTTCTTGTTCAGGTACGAAACCTTTTTATTAACTTTGAGTTAAAGGTTTCGACGTAAGGAGGAGAGACACAATCTTCTATGCTGTCTTATTCATTTGGACCCTATCTCGTGCGGCCCCATAGGGCGCAAGTTCGCCTCGCGTCTGCGAGCTCCAAAAGTCGATCCTTCTCGTTTTGGCGTCTAGTACCCAACTCTCTAACTTCTTCAGATTCTCACAAAACCTCCGCGCGCTTCCGGTGCGTGACGTCACCCGCACCCTGTCACCCCGTTTCGTCTTTGACTATTGTGACATTTGAGTGACATGTCCGCTCTGTGCGCGCTCACGCGTTACCACCTATGCGCCGAGCCGAAATGTTCTCAGCCCAACCAAATCCAAAGACATGAACCGAAATCCCTCGGCTATTATATAACAATAGCGCTCTGCTTTTGTTTTTGGTTTTTTTTTTTTTTTGGTTTTTTATTCTTCAGCATCTCAGTTTTATCCAACTCTGAGTTTACGTAATTTTGTAATGTTATAAAAAAAACTTTCAAAAAACTCTTTTAAAAGCACCCTCTGATGATGACCTGTGAAAGGTTAAAAAGCGCTCGGGACAATTTTCGTAAATTCATCAACTAATTCCAAGCTGAAATCAAGACATTTATCTGGAAACTTGAAAGGATCTTGATAAAATTATATAGACCAAATGTGTCTTAATAATTTAATAAAAAATGCTTGAATGAAAAACTTCTGCCCACCCACACACACACACACACACATATATATATATATATATATATATATATATATATATATATATATATATATTAGGCATTCGATTCCATACACAGAGGGAAGATGGAGCAAATCCTACTAGCATACGGCCTACCAAAAGAAACCGTAGCAGCGATAATGATTCTCTACAGAAACACCAAAGTGAAAGTACGTTCACCAGATGGAGACACGGAATACTTCGACATAGTTGCAGGAGTACTACAAGGAGACACACTAGCCCCGTACCTCTTTATCATCTGTCTAGACTATGTGCTTAGGACTTCGATCGACAAAATCAGAGAAAATGGCTTCCAGCTGACTAAGAGAAGAAGCAAAAGGTACCCCGCAAAAACAATCACGGACGCCGACTACGCTGATGACTTGGCGTTACTAGCGAATACGCCTAATCAAGCAGAGACACTACTGCATAGTCTGGAACGAGCCGCAGCTGGCATTGGCCTCCATGTCAATGCAAACAAAACCCAATATATGTGTTACAACCAAACGGGCAACATTGCCACACTAGACGGAGCCCCTCTGAAACTAGTCGACAAATTCACCTACCTAGGAAGCAGCGTCTCATCAACCGAGAAAGACATCGACACACGGCTGACGAAGGCATGGACAGCTATCGATAGGCTCTCGATCATATTGAAGTCGGACCTAACTGATAAAATGAAACGCAGTTTCTTCCAGGCAGCGGTTGTGTCGATACTGCTATATGGATGCACCACATGGACGCTTATGAAGCGGCTGGAAAGGAGGCTGGACGGAAATTATACAAGAATGTTGAGAGCAGTATTAAACAAGTCCTGGCGACAACACCCCACGAGACTCCAACTATACGGACACTTGCCCCCCATCACAAAAACTATACAAGTTCGACGAACCAGACACGCAGGACACTGCTGGAGAAGCAAGGACGAGCTCATAAGCGATGTACTCCTGTGGACCCCCGCACATGGATGTGCAAGAGTGGGACGACCAGCACGAACCTACATACAGCAGCTGTGTGAGGACACGGGATGTAACCCTGAAGACCTGCCGGAGGCGATGAATGATAGGGAGAAATGTCGAGAGACGGTCAGGGATATCCGCGCAGACGGCGCGACATGATGATGATGATGATATATATATATATATATATATATATATATATATATCACATTTAAAGATTTTTGTCCCAACTGAGATAGGCGCTGAACCTGGTTCAAAGAAATGTTTTAAAGAATACAATACGTAGATACAGACAAAGTATCGTTTCTAACTTATAAAAATGAATTATGTTTAAAAAATGAGCCCGAGTTGATTATATATATATATCAGTGGTGAGTCTAGGTCATCAATCTTACTCGAAGCTCATATTTAGAACATAATTCCCGATATTTATAATTTAGGAACGATATTTTCTGTTTACCTTTTGTATTTTTCCAAAACAAGTATCATTGACCCGGGTTTAGTGCTTGTCTCAGTCGCCACTTAAATCTTAGAGTTTAACCGCTCAATGTCTGGGTCAATTGAAAACACACACAGACATATATATATATATATATATATATATATATATATATATATATATACATACTGAACTTAGATTGTTCTGTGTCCCATGTGATATTATTGAATTTCACTTCATATATCATAATGAAGAGAAAAATATTCAGAATCAAAATTTAGCTTTTACGCAAAAACAAAATATATTCCTTGAAAAACAGAGAGTAAAGCATATTTGATTGACTTGGTTTTGTTTTGATTTGCTTTTATGACATATGAACCGTTGTAAGTTATTTAATACCAAATATATATTGAATAAATATTATTTGTAAACATTTTTTGATAACGTTTTAAACGAGCCTTTTTGCTCACAATTAAATGATTCCAAGTATGGCTACGCAATCACTGAGAATTTGATTAAACATGTGCCATTTGTTTACTCATAGTTAAATGATCAAACAGTTCTATTTCAAGTAATTAAAATTAGTCATTTGTTTGAACTCACTGTGAATGTTAAACAGTTCTACGTTGATTGTTTAAGAATTCTATTTAACCCATTCATGTGACCCTATTATATGCTACCATTCCGAGGCCAGACTTCACCTGGGAGTAATGGCATCGAAGGTGTATTCCGGACCAGAGTTAACCTGGGAGTAATTGCATTGAAGGTGCACTCTGGGTCAGAGCTCATCAGGGAGTAATGGCAATGAAGGGGTACTCCGGGCCAGAGTTCACCTGGGAGTAATGTCAATGAAGGGGTACACCGGGCAAGAGTTCACCTGGGAGTAATGGCATTGAAGGTGTATTCCAGGCCAGAGTAGAAAAACAGTTCTGTTTCAAATAATTCAGTTGAGCATAAGTACCCAGTTTTGTTCTATTTGGCCCATTGATAGGACCCTGTCAATTGCTATCACTCCGGGCCACATTGGACCCGGAAGTGATGGCAATAAAGGGGTACTCCGCATTCCCCAAAGCTCCAGCATTTGTGGAACCTCACCGTCAGATTGTTTAATCCCATATCCAGATCACTCTCTGGAGAGGGTCTGGCTCTTCTGCAGACATGCAGTCGATGTATTCTAATGCCCCAACCGACTGAACAATAGAATATATTGATAATTATATATTCTATAAGGGATTTTTCCTAAGAAGTCTATTTTTGACTTAATTAATATACATACACATACCTTCACATATACATGCACTATTACCACACACATATACTAACACAATCCTATTTACCAACCCCTCCACTCAGGCAGGATATGACACAAGGTCAATTTTAAAGCGGAGTTTAACAGGTTTGAATTCAGAGTTTTCCGTCTGTTAGACTAGTTGCCTCACCAAGGCTGAAGAACAAAGCCTGTCCTACTATTTACCCATAGCTGGAGGGAGAATAATTGGATTCATACCTTCCCCAAGGGTATTAGTACTATGTGAAATGCAATAATACGCAACTATAACCCACAAAAACACGCAAACGCGCGCACACACGCAAACACACACACACACACACACACACACATACACGTACACGTAAAGATTCCTACACAGTCCCAACGGTTTTTAACTGAATTATTCGATTTTCGATTCCTTTCATTTTATTAACTGCCTGATAATTGTTGTTTTGTAAAAACTTCATCAAACCAATGCAATTAGATTTATAAATTTAATATATATTTATTTGTTATTATATAATAACTCTATCCAAAATATTGAGCACTCTACATATTATATTGCACCTGCTTCGCCACAAACCCACAAAGGGGATAAGTGACAACGAACACTGTTATAATATATATATATATATATATATATATATATATATATATCATTTAGCTAATGTATATACGTGGTGCATTCAATAAGGTTACAAACCTTTTTTGTACAGGCATTTAAAATTGATGTAGACTCTTGAAAATTCAGTATGTTATTGCTATACATTTTATGAGATGACTGACCTATTTCTATTATTTCATGTTCAAATGAACAGCTACAGCCGCAATTGCAATACACCCTACTAAAGCCTCATTGTCACAGCTGGTGAATTTCAAAAATGTGTGGGATTTGAAAGTGTTTTTTAGCGTCGAGGTTACCAATGTGGGGTTTTAAATTTTTATGAAGGTCAGTGGCTAAGGGCAAGACTGTGTTGCCGTAAGATATTTGACTCCATATTTTGGTTATTTAGTTTTACCCCACGTTGACTTGGCCGGTGCAATGCCTTGCCCAAAGAAGGTCCATAAGAAATATAAAAAAAGAGTAGATAGGAACAGACAGGAGACGAAAAACTTTTCTTTCAGACTTTCCTTTATTTACCTGGTGAATGGACTAACCAACGCTACGTCTAAAGACATAGCGTGGTGCCCAAAACACCAGATAGTAAAAACGGTGTTGTCGGTTCGACGTCACTACCCGAAAAGAGGTCGGTTCACAGAAAACCTGAGTATTTATCTCTTTTCACCGGCTCCAAATTCGCCACGCCAAAATCCTTCTAATTTTGGCGCGACCGCTTCTCATTGGCTACTTTACATTTTATTATTTTTCTTTTTTCTGATTTTAACCGGATGGATGCGTGGAGCCTTATGCGTGGCGACGCATTTATACATTTCGTATCAGGCAGCCGACGAGTCAACATCCGGTTGGGAGTTCTTTGGTAATTCCTAAATCGCCACAAATGCAATCTGGACGTGAGGACACTTTAGAAGAACGATATACAATAAAATTCTCTTATAAACTTGGAAAAATGCAACAGAAACGTATGGAAGTCTTCAAACTGCTTTTCAACCATCTTGCATGAATCGAGCATCAGTTTTTGAGTGGCACAAGAGATTCAAGGAAGGCAGGATGTCTGTGAGGGATGATGAGAGGTGTGGGAGGAGTAAGGATGTCAATAAACCAGAATTGATTGGCCAAAGAGTTAGAGTTAGGATTACTACGTTGAGGTTTTAAGGGAGTTCAGCAAGAGATTCCGTCGGAAGAGACCAACACTCTTCAAATCAGGTCAGTGGCTTTTCCACCTTTAGGACAACGCACCAGTCCACAACTCCATCTTTGTCACACACTATTTGACCTAGATGGGAATCAAGACAGTTTGTCACCCTCCCTATAGTCCAGACCTTGCTCCCTGTGACTTTTTGTTATTCCCTAAGCCGAGAGGCTGTCATTGTGAGACAATTGAGGAGATAAAAGAGGCTGTGACGAAGGTCATTGACAAGCTCACACAAGAGGACTTCCATGGAGCGTTCCAGAAGTTGTTGGAACGGTACAAGTGCATTGCAGTCGAAGGAGATTACTTCGAAGGGAACTAAAGTTTCACGAGTGTACTATCAATAAAAGTGCCTATACGAAAAAATCTGGAAACTTATTTAATAATACTCGTATATATATATATATATATATATATATATATATATATAAGGAGAATGATTATTGCGGTAAGAAATGAACAGGTTAAAAATCCCGAACAAGGCAGTTTGATTTTACGTAGCTATGAATAGTCGAGTAGACTAAATTCATTAGCCTTGCTCAGGGAACTAATTTAAAAAGAAAGAATGCGCCATCAAACTGTACTCTGTTTAAACACCGACTTGTGTAGCGGAGGTTTGGTTAAATATGTGCTTCAAGGTAATCTCAAGTGTTAAATGTACGTAGTCAGATAATAGTTCTGTTTTATTCAAAAAGTGTATGAGAGGTGAATGATTTTTGTGAGCTTTAAGTATCTTCCCTAAGACTTTTGGATCTTAATGATAGGCTTCGTAAAGAATATACATCTATTTCCGCCACTAGGCACCTACATTCCATTCGCAGATGAATATGAAATCAGCTCACTTTCAAGATATTTCGCAATAGGTTAGTATCTCTTTGCTGGCATAAAAGTGCAATTTTCGGAGTATTGTTCTGGTACCAAATGATCTTTATTTTTTCTCTGAAACTTCACTATACATCGTCCTTAATCAACCTCTTTGCGATTTCAGCTCGGTTACGCAACGAGAGACATCTATCTCTGACTGATTGCTCACACCCAACTTCCCCATAAATAAACTCCCATCCACCCACGTACGGACTCAAAACTAGGTTTCCGGTATGGATAAACACGGCTTGTTCCAAACGTGCCTCTAATTTGTTTCCGAAATTCTTTTTCCGGCCGGACCTCTGATGCGTGGAAATCCAGCCAAGGATAAATGACGTCGTCTCTCCCGCTGTCCGTTTTGTACGTTCTAAAAGTCTGTTCGATCAAGTTCTGTTGAATCTTGCTTCTTCACAAAAATTACGAGCTCTCTTCACATATAATAACGTCTTTATCATCATGGTAAGGAGCATCGACAATTCTTCATCGTGAAAATCCATAATGTAAAATCCTCTTTTCTTTCGCTATCCTCTAAGCACAAATTTGGTTGCTCGATATTTCGATTCTTATTGGCATGATACGAAGCATATTATGTTTTTTTTTTTTTTGTCTTCAGCGGAAACGTTGAGCTTTATAAAGCTATTGGTCGGCAACGGGTGACATTAACTCCGAGAATACATCCCTTACTCTGTTTATCAAACATTTTTAGCAACGTATTAGCGGTCTGAATTTTTAGAGATATAGCTTGATATGCATTGTATTGGTTGTGATTTTTGGGACTGTTGTCCTCATCTTGAGTGTGATAGGTTGAAATACAACGTTTCGGCCGGTTCATCCTCAATTCTTCCTCAGGTGTGCATTGTTTGTATTGGCATAGAAATGATCTAACCGTTGACATCCTTTTTAAAGTTCAAACTTTAAAAAGGATTTCCCTGGTTGAATCATTTCTATACTCAGATAAATAAGGGATACATGCGGAAAGCCGGAGAATACAGCGACCAACATGTTGTGTTTTAACTCATTACAGTAAAAATGAGAACAACAGTCCGAAAAATCACCACTGAAATAATACATATTGGCTGTTATTGTTTTTTAGTTTTTTTACATCGTAGTATAGCGTTGTGTTCCGGTTTATAACAGTTTTATCGAAGCAAGGTAGCACACACTTAGTTCTCAGAGCCCTGCAAGGTAGCACATAGCCAGTGAGTAGCAGGTTCTTAGCAAGAAAGCACATAGTTCATAACAAAGTTGTACACTACCAGATTTTCACACAGTAGCACATAGCATGTTAGTAGCAAAGTAGCTCACAGTATGTTTGTCTTAATGCACACATATAGTTTGTAGTGAAGAAGGACTCTTATACTCTACAGTATAAGGTATTGCACAACCAGTTCTTAGTAAGATACAACATATCTTGTTTGTGGAAAGATAGCACATGGCTAATTCTTTGCAATGAGTTAAATAGCTAATTCGCTGAAAGTTGGTACAAAGCGAGATAGCTGATAGCAAATCAGTGACTCGATCGCACACATACTACCATGCTACGAAATAACTGTACCTCGCTATGACCGAAACGTTGCAACGTAGCAATGATCTGCTTGTGTAATACGTTCTACGATCTTGTTGTGTGATATCTTCCAACGAAGTAGCTATGTGCAACTATGAAACGAACTAGCAATGCGGTATATTGCTCTGGACTTTCTCTGTGAACCATTGTAATAAACTAGCTGTTTGCTACAAGACGATCTTGCTGTCAGCTAATTTGCTAAAATTTTGTTGTTTGCAACATTGCACGGAACTTGCTGTATTATATCTTACTTTTAACTAACTGTGTGTTAACTTGCTATAGTTAGTTGGTTGGTTGGATTTATGGCATATCAACCTTTGTAGGTTATTTAATGCCAAATTCATTTGTATACAAATTAAATACTTCTATTTCAAACAATTCAATTTAGCATAAGTACACAGCTTAATTTTCCAAAAAATTCTATTCAATTTAGTCAGTTATGATTTTAAAAAATTCACTTTAGTGTAAGTACAGTTATTGTTTACACACAGTTACATGTCAAAACTGTCCTATTTCGAACAATTCACTTAAGCGTAAGTACAGTTTCAATGTCAAATAGTTCTATTTCAAGCAATTCAGTTTAGCATAAGTACACATTTTATTTCTATTTGACCCAAAGATAGAACCCTATCAGGTGTTACCACTGCGGGCAAGAGTGGACCTGGGAGCAATGGCAATGAAGGAGTAGTCCGTATTCCCCAAAGTTTTTGCATTACTGGAACATCACAGTTAGATTGTTAAGTGTCATAACTAGTATATTCGTTGTGGGTTTGTTCTTACCCTTATGCAATGAAGCAGTCGGTGTATTGTGCAACTCCAGCCGACTGGACAAATCTTACTATAGACATAATGTCATAAGCTAGCTGAGTACTAGTTTGCTATGAACTAAAAGTTCTCAACGTTGTAAGGATCTAGCTGAGGGTTAAGATGCAACCAACCGACCGTGTGCTAAGATGCCAGTAAACAACTGTGAGTTGCATTGCTGTACACTTATCGTAGTACCTTGCTGTGGACTAGCTTTATATGATCTTGCAGAGACAATCTGCTTATAACTAACAGTGTGTTACTACGTGAGTAACTTGCTATTGCTTACCTTGATAGAAACAAACGGCAAGCTATCTTCTTATAGACTTAATATGGTAACTTTCGACAAGCTGGCAAGGTTATGAACAAATAAAGCGATACTTTGCAAGGAACAACTGTAACATATTGACCCAGGCCAGGCTATCAAAATAGGAAATGCACCTGTGTAATTAACAGGTGCATCCAGTCGAGGAATATCAGAATATAACCTTGACTGTTGAGGGTTGAATTCTGTGCGAAATTGTGACGCTCGCAGGAAAAAGAGTGGGCGTCAAATTATTATATAACCCCGGCGACAGGAAGTTCAGGTCAGTTGGAGTTAAGATACGGTAGAGAAAACCAGCACCCAGCAGAGGGGGCCCAGAGGCCCCCGATTGAGCAGTTGCAGTTGGAAAGAAGATGCTGGAATGAGGACCATGTCCAAGAGAGGCTGGGCCCCAGGCCCCCGGTTGAGCAGCTCATGAGAACGGGAAAGAAACGCTGTTTTGGCCGTAAGAGTGGGGGTCAATTATGTTGCAGTGCTGTTCGGTCTCCAACTCACCTCTCACACAGTAAAACCTTTACTAACCCTTTCGAACCCTTTCAAATAAAGTGAGAGGTCTATTTTTTTCTAAAGAACTGTCTTCGCTCGTCTTTATTGTATCGTTGTTATGATTCTGCATGCATCTGCATATGTGTATGTATAGTTGTTTATGGCTATACAACACAACTTCAGTGCTGAATATGCTACAAAACAGCATAGTTCTACCTTGCTAGGATCTTATTGTGGTACCTTGCTACAAACTTGTTGTGTACTATCTTGCAATGAACTTCCTGTATGCAGCCTAGCCCAGAACTACATGTGTGGTACCATCTGATGAATAAGATGTGTGGTGCATTGCAACGAACTAGACGAACGCAAACTTGATACGAACTGATGCTTAGAAACCTTCCTGCAAAATGGATTCTTGCTAACTTGCAACACACTTTCTATGTGCTACTTTTTTACGAAGTTGGGGTTTGCTACCAAGCAACGAACTAGTGGTGATACCAACAGTCAATGCAATACCTTGCTACACAACTTTGTTCTGTGTTGTTTTGCTACAAATTATATGAGTGCTACCTTGTAATGAACTAGCTGTGTGCTACCTTGTTACAAAGTTGAAGTGTACAACTTCGCTACGAACTATATGTCGTACCTTTCCAGAAACTTACTGTATGCTATCTTGTAGAATAGATGAACTATATGTGTGCTATCTTACCACTAACTATCGAGTATATATGTGCTACTTCACTACGACCTATAAGTATGTACCTTGGCAATGTGTGCTACCTTTGCAGCAGAGTATAAGTGTCCTTCTTCACTACAAACTATATGTGTGTTACCTTGGCACTGTGTGCTACCTTGCTGTAGGGCATATGTGTCCTACTTTGGATGGAACTAGATGTCTTATCTTGTTACGATCTAGAAGTGTACGTCAATGACCCATATACTGTTCTTTGTTTAATTAGTTCAGTTCTCACAATCTGTTAACGTTTTCTTGCCTAAAACCAACCAATATAAACTCCTCGATTCTTTGACATGTTTGTTAATTGAGCGTCGGGTTTTTGACGTCAATTACCGAACGGGTTGAAACGGCACAATGAAATTCCTCCCAAGGACGTCAACAAACAATTCCCTGAGAAACAACTGACCCCAAGCGATATTGACGTACCAAATAAGACAGGGCTCCCCAACGTATACAGATTCACTGTTAAATGTCATTTGACAATTTGAATTTAAAAGGCACTGCTGTTATTATTCTGTACGCATTTGTTCTTAAAATGAATTTACCTTTTGTGTAAACGAAAAAAAAAAGACGGATGTTGACTACATGTCCACCCAGGAGAATCATAATCTTTCTGTGTAGACAAAATCAACACGCAAAAGTTTACACAACAGGCACGCTAACATTATAGATTCAGAACATGACGCAGACACTGCTTAATATATATATATATATATATATATATATATATATATATATATATATATATACGTTTTGTTTTATGGCGTACTCTGTGTTGACATTACACTTTGAGGTGGCAACTGACAAAAGAAAGAACTGAAATTCGATTGGTTTCGATTTTTATCGATAGATACGGCTTCTTTTCGTATTTATTTATTTAATTTTTTTTTTTTTTTTTTGGTATTGTTGAAAGCTCTCTTGTGACCTGGATGCATATTGCTGAATAGAAGTTAAGTATAAAAAATTATATCTATTTGAAAAAAAAAACATAAAAAAAACGTCAGAACACTTAAAAAATGTTCAACGTCCACACATCTTGACCCTCTACACTATAAAGTCCAGGGGACTCAATAATAATAATAATAAAAAGAAGAAAAACAAGAACAAGAACAAGACTTGTCCTAATATTAATTACCAAATAGAAAAGAAATTTTCATTTTGTAGAATTTTTCGTTCCAGCGAGTCATGAATCCGAAGAAGAAGACCATCAAGACCAAAGCAGTGCTGACATCAGCTAGAATATTAAGAAGAATCCCGGAGAATTGAAAGTACTGATTCCACAATCGGATTTCAGTAAAAAAAAAATTACGACTTGTATGAAGAATTCACAGAGCAATAATAATAATAATAATAATAATTTGCAAAATTGTCAACTTTGCTGTCCCGGCTGAACACAGAATAAAACTGAAAGAATGTGAAAAGAAAGATAAGTATCTCGACCTTGCTAGGCAACTGAAAAAACTGTGGAACATGCAAGTGACAATTATACCAATTGTAATTGGTGCGTTTGGAACAGTAACTAAGGGATTACTATTGGGACTAGAGAATTTGGAGGTTGGCGGACGAGTGGAGACCATCCAAACGACAGCATTGTTGAGAACTGCCAGAATACTAAGAAGAGTCTTGGAGACTTGAGGAGACTTGCTGTCACTCAGACTTCAGTGAAAAACCATCGGCTATCGCTGATGTGAAAAGCTCTAATGAGTGAACAATGATTTGCAAAATTGTCGACTTTGCTGTCCCGGCTGACAATAGAATAAAACTGAAAGAATGTGAAAAGAAGGATAAGTACCTCGACCTTGCTAGGGAATTGAAAAAACTATGGAACATGCAGCTAACAATTATACCAATTGGTGCGTTTAGAACAGTAACGAAAGGATTACTAATGGGACTGGAGGACTTTGAAGTTGGTGGACGAGTGGAGACCATCCAAACTACAGCATTATTGAGAACAGCCAGAATCCTGAGAAGAGTCCTGGAGACTTAAGGTGACTTGCTGTCACTCAGACTCCAGTGAAAAACCATCAGCTAATGATGATGTGAAAAACTCTAATGAGTATATAATAATAATGATAAAGGCCAGACATTATAATAATAAAAAAAGACCAAAGCAGTGTTGAAATCAGCTAGAATATTAAGAAGAATCCTGGAAAATTGAAAGTACTGATTCTACCATCAGATTTCAGTTTTAAAATAAATTACGGCTCATATGAAGAATTCACAGAGCAATAATAATAATAATAATAATAATTTGCAAAATTGTCGAATTTGCTGTTCCGGCTGACCACAGAATAAAACTGAAAGAATGTGAAAAGAAGGATAAGTACCTCAACCTTGCTAGAGAATTGAAAAAGCTATGAAACGTGAAAGTGACGATTGTACCAATTGTGAATGGTGCTTTTGGCACAGAAACTAAAGGATTATTAAAGGGCCTGGAGGTCTTGGAAGTTGCGGACTTTTGGAGACTATCCAAATGACAGCATTATTGAGAATGGCCAGAATACTGAGAAGAGTCCTGGAGACCTGAGGAGACTTGCTGTCACTCAAACTTCAGTGAAAAACCATCAGCTAAACGCTGATGGGAAAAAACCTAAAGGAGTAAATAATAATAATAATAATAATAATAATAATAATAATAATAATAATAAGAAGAAGAAGAAGAAGAAGAAGAAGAAGATTAATCACCTAATCTCAGCCAGACGACCAGACCTTATAATAATCAACAAAAGAGAGAGAATTTGCATGACTGTGCACTTTACCCTCTGCGGCCCACCTAGTAAAACTGAAAGAAAGCGAAAAGAAGGATAAGTACTAGGTCCTTTGCTTTTTTAAAAAATGTGGAACATGAAAGTGACAATTATAAGAGTTGTAATTGGTACTCTTGGGACTGTCACCAAAGGATTGGTACCAGGACTAGAGGATTTGGAAATAACGGGACGGATGGAGACAGTACAAACTACAGCATTGTTGAGATCAGCCAGCCAGAATATTGAGAAGAGTCCTAGAGACTTGAGGAGACTTGCTGTCACTCAAACTCCAGTGAAAGACCATCAGCTAAAACTGATATAAAAAAAACTTTAATGGATAAATAATAATAAAACAGACATACTCGAATGGATGTCAAAAGGAAAGTCTATCCTTATCCGAAGAGACTCCCGAAAAGAAACCACCCCCAAAATCTACAGACCATAACCTACCTAACAATGATGTAGAAAATACGACCGGCTCAAATAATGGAAGAGGTTTACAATTCGCTAATAAGCCGCAGATTTTCCCCGAGGAACTAAAGGGATACTGCAGGCAGACCAGAGATACATTGATCAACACATCCTCAAGGAGAGTAAAACAAGACAAAAATCTAGCTATGGCCTGGATTAACTATAAAAAGGCATATAATATGGTCCCGCAAATATGGATATCAGACTGTCTCAAAATACATATAAGATATTCGGTGAAGACATAAAGTTCGCGTCATACCAAAGACTTTAAAAATGGTACTTTATACCTCCTTGCTTAACACTCAGCAGTATAAGGTTCGTATCAAGGGTAAAGTGGAGCAATCCAGGGAAAAGGGTAGCGCCTTCCCTTGCACCTCGGTGTAGTAGCTATTGTAAAGGGAGCCTTCTGGTCGCCCACGACTACGGTCGCCAACTTTACTTACCATGGAAAACTGGAGCGTCAAACTGAACAGCATAAAGTAAAGCTTAAATGAGGTGAAAATCCAGAGAGGGATCTTCCCTGGAGATGCCCGTGCACCATTACTATTCAATATATAATTACGAAATGCACAGGTGGATACAAACTTTATAAATCGCAAGAAAAAAATCAACCACCTACTGTATATGGACGACATCAACTTGTTTGCAAAAAAAAAAAAAAAATTGGATACTCTAATACATTCAAGATATAGGGATGGAATTTGACAAAGAAAAATGTCAAGCTAATAAGGAAAAGCGAAAAACCACAAATGACCGAAGGAATAAAGCGAAAAACCACAAATGACCGAAGGAATAAAACTATCAAATCAAAGAAAATCAGAACGCTTGGAGAAAAGGAAACTTAGCAATTCTTATGAATATAAGAAGCGGACACCATCAAATAAGCGGAAATGAAAGAAAAAATTAAAAAGGATACATCTGGAGAAGGAGAAAACTACTCGAAACCAAACTATACAGCAGAAATTTCATCAAAGGAATAAATACTTGGGATGATGTACTCCTCGTAAGATACTCGGTACAATCCTTAATGTGGAAGAAAGAAGAACTTTAACAAATGGACCAGAGAACTGGAAAACCTCTGACGATTCATAATGCCTTACATGCTGGAGATGACGTAGATATAAAATGAAGGACTCGCGAGCATTCGAGATGGCGTCAATACATCGATTAAACAACAAGAAGATTACATTAAAAAGTACGTAGGGAGACTAATTACAGCCAGTAAAAACTATACAGTCGACACAAGCATCAATAAAAAAGAAATAACCAGGAAAAAAATAGGATGAATAACAACCGCGAGGACATTTCATATTTACCAACACCTCCTCTCGAGCAGGATATGACACAGGGTCAATTTTAAGCGGAGTTTAACAGGTTTGAATTCAGAGTTTTCCTTCTCCTAGACTAGTTGCCCCACCAAGGCTGAAGAATCCAGTCTGTCCTACTATTTACCCATAGCTGGAGGGAGAATTATTGGATTCATACCTTTCCCAAGGGTATTAGTGCTATGGGAAATGCAATCAGTCTCGTCCAGGATTTGAACTCGTGTCACCGTGTCCATATGCTACGACGATAACCATTACCCCACAGGCACCGCTTGGACATTTCAAGCGACAGACAACCGTAATCACACACCGAAAACTTGTGTAATATAATGGACGAGGGATTTCGGTTCATGCCTTTGGGTTTAGTTAGGCTGAGAACCATTCAGCTCAGCACATGCGTTATTTGGTGCAACTTGATGCAGGTGTTAACGCGTGTGCGCTTGGGCGGACGTGTCACTCACTCAGATATATCACAATAGCCCAAGACGAACCGGGTTGACAGGGTGCGAATGACGTCACGCACCGGATGCAAGCGCGCGGAGATTTTGGGGAATTTGAAGAAAGTTTAGAGAGTTGAATCTAGACGCCGAACGAGGAGGTTCGACTTTTGGGGCTTACTGAGGCGAGAGGAATTTGCGCGCCATGGGTGCCGCACAAGATAGGGGCCAGATGAAGATGCCAACATAAAAAGATGGTGTCTCTCTCCATATGTCGAAACCTTTAACTCAAACGTAATAAAAAGGTTTCGTACCTGAACAAAGAAGTCGTTACGTGTTTTCGAATTTCGAGATCCTACGTTATGTATATATGTGTTCTACGTTATGTATATATGTTACCAACATTCGATGTCCATTTCGCACTTGGCCGTATCTGGCTATATAACACTTGGACATGTCTTCGAAAAGGGTATTCTTAAGAGATAAATTAAATGTCTTCCGGTAGCAGTACGAAATACTGCCATAAGCAAGAATAGACAAGATGCAAAAAATAGCAGATATAGATTATGTGGTGATAGAGACGAAACAATCAATCATATATTAAACGAATGAAGTAAATTACCCCCAAAAGAGTATAAGACTAGACACGACTTGGTGGGCAAGGTGATCCACCAGGTATTATGCTAGAAGTTTAAATTTGACCATTGGAATAAATGGTATGTGCACAACCCAGAATTCGTCCAAGAATAATGAGGTGCATATTATACTCTGGGATTTTGAGGTACAAACAGATAATCTAATCTTGGCCAGATTACCAGACCTCGTGATAGTCAAAAAAGAGAACCTGCCGAATAGTACACTTTGTGGTTACGGCTGACTACAGGGTAAATTTAAAGGAAGGTAAAAAAGAGATAAGTGTCAAGACCTTGCTAGAGAGCGGAAAAAACTTTGGAACATGAAGGTGACGGTGATAAAAATTGAAATTGGCCTGCTCGGTACATTCACCAAACGATTGGTACAGGGATATGAAAATATGGAAACAAAAGAAAGGACTGAGACTATCCGAAATCCAGCAATTTTGAAATCGGCCAGAATACTGAGAAGAGTTCTGGAGACTTGAGGAAACTTGTCACTCAAACTCTTGTGAAAGTCTCTCAGCTAAGGTTGGTGTGAAAAAATCTCCAGGATTAACTATGATAATGAATGTTATGTTATTCATCTGGAATTAATTATAGATTTTTCATATTTAACTGGTTTCAAAGTACTTTCAGACCCCTCTTGAATGTATTTTACAAATGTACAATCATCATCATCATCATCATGTCGTGCTGGTAGCACGGATATCCCTGACCCTCTCGCGCCACTTTTCCTTATCGTTCATCGCCTCTGACAGGTCTTCAAGGCTACATCCCGTATCCTCACAAAGCTGCTCAATGTTCGAGCTTGTCGTCCTGCTTTTGCTTGGCCATATGTAAGGGTCCATAAGGATAAATCACTTATGAGCTCGTTCCTGCTTCTCCAGCAGTGTCCTGAATGTCTGGTTCGTCTAACTTGGGTAATTTTCGTGATGGGAGGCAGGTGGCCGTATCGTTGGTGTCTTGTGGGGTGTTGCCGCCAGGATTTGTTCAAGATTGCTCGCAGCTTTCTTGTGTAATTGCCGTCTAGCTTCTTCTCCAGCCGTTTTGTTAGCGTCCATGTAGTGCACCCATACAGCAGTATCGATACGACAGCTGCCTGGAAGAAACTGCGTTTCATTTTATCGGTTAGGTCTGATTTCCATATGACCGATTGCCTATTGATATCAGTCCATGCCTTAGTTAGCCGCGTGTCGATGTCGTTTTTGGTTGATGAGACGCTGCTTCCTAGGTAAGTGAATTTGTCTACTAGTTTAAGAAGGGTTCCGTCTAGTATGGAGATGTCACCTGTTTGATTATAGTACACATATTCCGTTTTGTGTGTATTGACATGGAGGCCTATGCCTGTGGCTGCTCGTTCCAAACTATGCAGTAGTGTTTCGTCTTGGCCGGGTGTATTTGACAGTATCGCTATGTCATCGGCGTAGTCGGCGTCGGTAATTGTTTTAGCGGGGTATCTTCAGCTTCTTTTCTTTGTCAGCTCGAAATGTACAATACAGTGCTTTTCTTATATTGGAATAACTTTTTTTCTTTTTTATTTAGCAAGATATAAGGCAACAGTTGATAAAGACAGTTGGGTACATTTGCACAGGTTTCAGAATTAATTTTGTTCAGCTACTTTTGTGTGCAAATAAAACTATTCCTATTAGCAATACATGAAACCACTTCACTGTGTGAAAATGAATGATTAATATTGCCCAGTCGGCTGGGGCTGTAGAATACACGGACTGCACCACTGCAAAGGGCTCAGACCCCCCACCAACGAGTGTCCTGTATATGACACTAAAAATGTGATGGTAAGCTTCCAGTATGCTGGAGCATTGGAGAATACAGAGCACCACTTCATTGCCATCGCTCCCAAGTTCAGTCTAGCCCGTAGTGGTAGCATTTGATAGGGTCCTATCTATGAGTCAAATAGAACTAAACTGTGTACTTATGCTAAACTGAATTACTTGAAATAGAACTGTTTTGACATTGAAAATGTACTAATGCTAAACTGAATTGTTTGAATTTGAACTGTTTGACTAAACTGGAAAGCTTGAAATAGACAGCACTCCACAAAGCAGCAGTTGTACGGCCGCCTGCCACTCATCACGAAAACTACCAAAGCTAAACGAACCAGACATGTGGGACATTGCTAGAGGAGTGGGGACGAGCTCATAAGATATGTACCCCCGTGGACCCCTTCACATGGACGTGAAAAGGTAGGACGACCTGCTCGTAACTACATACAGCAGCTCTGTACCGATACGGGGTGTAGCCCTGAGGACCTGCTGGAAGCCATGGACGATAGGTAGGGATGGCGAGAGAGGGTTAGTAATATCCATGCTGATAGTACGTCATGATCATATTTACCAACCCCTCCGCTCGGGCAGGATATGACACAAGGTCAATTTTTAAGCGGAGTTTAACAGGTATGAATTTAGAGTTGTCCTTCTCCTAGACTAGTTGCCTCACCAAGGCTGAAGAACCTAGTCTGCCCTACTATTTTCACATAGCTGGAGGGAGTATATTTGGATTCATACCTTTCCCAAGGGTATTAGTGCTATGTGAAATGCAATCAGTCCCGTCCAGGATTTGATATGCTGCTTCGATAACTATTAGACCACGGGCACCACCATAATAGTACGTCATGATGATGATGATGATGAAGTGTACTCATGCTAAACTGGTTTGTTTGAAATAGAATTTATTATTGGTATAAAAATGAATTTGGCATCAAATAACCTTCAAAGGTTGATATGCCATAAAACCCAAACAACCACCCAATCAACAAAATGATGAATTATTGATTAGAAAAAAATCTATCTCTTAGAAAGAGAGTTCGAACAGTAGTCACGCTATAACATCCACTTTCGGATAAATACTCACGGGAATTGTGTAAACCCCCTTATCCCTGCGACTATGAATTAAATATCATCACCATTATCTTTCTACAAGCATGGCTTTGGCATTAAATAACCGACAAAGGTTGATATGCCCTTGAACAAAGTATCAAAACGTGAAATAGACTCAGGACAGCATAAACGTAATTTTCTAAACTTTTCGGTAAAAGGAAAGTCTTCCCTTGACACTGAAGGGAAATTGTGCTTTGAGAAACTCTTTAAATTAGATTTCGAAACAGGAAGGCAAAAAAACGACTTCCTATATAACAAAATGTAATATAAAAAATAGTACTAAATCGGTCCCAAGATATGGTGTAGGACCAACTAAATGTACTAAATCAAATTGCTTCGCCAAGAAAGAAGAATGGAGGCAATAATGGAATATATATATATATATATATATATATATATATATATGTATGAAATGCGATTAATATGCCTGCAGTTGATATATATATATATGTGTGTGTGTGTGTGTGTGTGCGTGCTTGCAGTGTGTGTGTCAGCAGTATATATATATATATATATATGTATCATTAACAGATATATTATTGGAGTTTCATATTCTCACGGTCATCATGGGATAATTTTTCGTTTTTCGATTTTAGAAAAAATGCTTTCCTTATTGCTTGATAAGCATGAAACATGTCACTGATGACTTCAATTAATATATTAAAAATCTAAAATGCATATTGTTCTAACTAACAAATAGACTACTTCAATGGAAAAGACTGGCGGATAGCCCTATATATCCAGAAATTATATATATATATATATATATATATATATATATATATATATATATATATATACAAGAAGAGCTACTCAGTGTACTGTGTGGAAAGAAATAAGATTGCTTCTAACAATGTAATCATATACGTTTTTGCTTGGTTTGGTTTTATGGCACGTTAATCATTGTAAATTATTTACATCAAATAACATTCTTATAATTATCATCATCATCATCATATCGCGCTGGTAGCACGGATATCCCTGACCCTCTCTCGCCATTCCTCCCTATCGTTCATCGCCCTAGGTAGGTCTTCAGGACAACATCCCGTATCCTCACATAGCTGCTGAATGTATGTTCGTGCTGGTCGTCCTGCTTTTGCACGGCCATGTGTGGGGGTCCATAAGAGTACATCTCTTATGCGTTCGTCCCTGATTCTCCAGCAATGTCCTGCATGTCTGGTTCGTCTAACTTGAATAGTTTTCGTGATAGGGGGCAGGTGGCCGTACAGTTGATGTCTTCTGGGGTGTTGCCGCCAGGACTTGTTTAAGATTGCATTCTTGTGTAATTGCCGTCTAGCTTCTTCTCCAGCCGTTTTGTTAGCGTCCATGTAGTGCAGCCATATAGCAGTATTGATGTGACCGCCGCCTGGAAGAAACTGCGTTTCATTTTATCGGTTAGGTCTGATTTCCATTTCAAACAATTCAGTTTACCATAAGTACACAGTTTATTTCTCTTTGACCCAAAGATTCGACCCAATCAGGTGCTACCATCTCCGGGCCAGAGTGGACCTGGCAGCGATGGCAATAAAGGAGTACTCCACATTACCTAAAGCTCCAGTATTACCATCAGATTATTTAGTTTCATATCCAGGAAACACGTTGGTATGGGTGTTTCTCCTCTGCAAAGAAACCCTCGGTGTATTCTACAACCCCAGCCGACTGGGCAATCACCGTAACTGGGTGGAAAGCAATAAGATTGTTTCTAACAACATAATTAGAAATATTTTGTTTTGATTTGGTTCTATGACATACCAACCATTGTAGGTTATCAGTGCCAATAACCCTTTTTATACCTATAAACAGTTCTATTTCAAACAATTCAGTTTGGCACAAGTTCATAGTTTCAATGTTAAAAACAGTTCTATTTCAATTTAGCATAAATACGCAGTTTAAATGTCAAAACAGTCCTATTTCAAGCAATTCAGTTTAGCGTGATTACACAGTTTACTTCTATTTGACACATAGATAGAACCCTATAAGATGCTACCATTCCAGCCCAGGGTTGACCGGATGACAATGAAGGGGTACTCCTTATTCCCTAAAGCTCCAGCATTACTAGAGCCACACCATCAGATTGTTTAGTGTCATATCAGGACACTCGCTGGTGATGGTCATACAACTCCGCGGAGAAGCAGTCATTTTATTCAACAGCACCAGCCTACTGGGCAATAAACAGAGTTAAATGTAAGAACAGTTTTATTTCAAGCAATTCAGTTTAGCATAAGTACACCGTTTAGTTATCTTTGGCGCATAGGTAGGACCCAATCTTGTGCTAGCTCTATGAATTCATTTTGTTGGTTCATTTTTATTTTGAACTGATTTGGGTACCTTAGTGTGAATAATTTTTAGCTAGCTAGATGTGTAGAATGTTCTTAGTAAATTTGAATCTCACTTGGTCCCCCATAATTCTGCTCTTGTGCCACATCGAAGCTGGGGAAGTGACTATGTTGAAATAGACTTATAGTTGCTAAATGAGAAACACATGCATTACAACTCTTGATATTTTCCAATACAAAATTTTTTTTTTTTTAGATTCGTATTGTTTTTTTTTTTTGTTTTTTTTTTTTAGGTTTGGTTTGGTTTCTTTATTTAACGGCATATCAACCTTCGTGGGTTATTTAACGCCAAAGCCATTCTCCGAGAAGAACAGTAGTGGTACTATTTAACCCATAGCTGGGGGGGATAAGGAGGTTCATACCTTTCCCAAGGGTATTTGCCCGAAAGTGAACGTAATAGCGCGACTGGAATACGAACTCGCTTACTACGATTCCGCAGTCCATCGGTTTAACCATTACGCCACGAGGACAACCCCTTTTTTTAGGGTGGGGATGAAATTTCAAAAATTTGGTAAGGTAAAAGGGAACATATTTTATAAATATGTTTCTATAATATATTTTACTAAAAGAAAAACCGGATTTTTTCCGATTTAAAAAAAAATGCTTCAGTTTCCTTTTCAGATTTTCTGTTAAGAGGGATGTCACCTTTCAAAATCTTTTTAATGATTAAAACTGTCTCAGGATACATTGCAATAAGAAATAAAAATATTCTTCCATGCAGTTATAATTTTCATTTGATTTTGACCCAGCGAAAGGGGTGTATGTAAATCTTAAGATTTTCTACTTAAGGATAATTAAAAAATTACCCCTAATTCATCTCAAGAAGCACTGTAGGATGAGGTTGTAGAATACACCGACTAAAATCTCTGCAGAGGGGTAAGACCTTACTCCAAAAAGTGCCCTGGATATGATAACAAACCATAAAATGGTTAAGCTCTCCTCCAGCTAGAAAATAAGTACCTGTGCTCCACTGCTTAATCAACCTTGTGCCGGAGGGACTGGGCAAATACATAGAAAAGATCCAAACAGACACTTCCGCTATGGTTTCAAGAGAAAATAAAAAAAAATTACAAAGGGGTGGATTAACCTTTTCCAGGGTTCATGAACTGGAGCTTTGCCAACAGAAGCCAGAGCATTTTTTTTTGTTTTATGGCATATCAACCGTTGCAGGTTATTTAATGCCAAATCGTTTTTATACATATATTTCAAAAATATGATTTCTAAACACATTGTGCAGAAAACATTTTTAAACGAACGGTGCTCATTTTTTTTTCACACAATTAAATGGTTTCACTTCGAGCCATTGGCCTAATGAGTTGAGTGTTCGCCAATGGTCCAGAAGACAGGGGTTCAATCCCAGGTCGAGTCATACCAAAAACATAAAAGATCGTACTTAATGCCGCCTTGTAAGGTAAGGATCAAAGGTAAAGTGGGGCAATCCAAGAATGGAGTTGCGTCCTCCCTTGCACTACGGTGTAGTAGCTAGTGAAAAAGAGCCTTCGGGTCACCCTCGACTAAGGTCGCTAACTTTACTTACCTTATTTGTTTGTATACAGTTTATTAATTTCAAGTATTGCTATGTATCACTAACAATTCAATTAAATATCCGTCATTTGTTTACACTGAGTAAAATTTCAAAAACAGTTCTATTTCAAACAATTCTGTTAGCATAAGAACACAGTTTGAATCTAAACCGGTTCTATTTGACTGATAGATCGGACGTTATCAGGTGCTAGCACTCTGGGGGTGTCTTCGTTATATAATGGTTACAGCGCTGGATTGCGGGATCGTAGTAAACGCGTTCGAACAGTAGTTACGCTATTACGTTCACTTTCGGACAAATATCCTCTGGAAAAGGTATGAACCCCCCTTATCCTCAGAGTTGTGGGTTGGTTTTGGCATTAAATACGCTTAGGAGATTGATATGCCATTAAACAACAAAACAAAGAAATAAAACCACCCCCGATCAAAGTGAACCTGAGAGCGATGGCCATGAAGCGGAGTATCACTATTTCACATACTTCCACGGCCTCAGAAAGAATACGAGTTGAATAAGATAACAGCATATTTAACATTTTGGCACGTTGTATTACTGGAGCCTTAGTGGTGTAATGGTTATCGTCGCAGGATATGGACACGGCGACACGAGTTCAAATCCTGGACCTGACTGATTGCATTTCACATAGCACTAATACCCTTGGGAAACGTATGAATCCAATTATTCTCCCTCCAGCTATGGGTAAATAGTAGGGCAGACTAGGTTCTTCAGCCTTGGTTAGGCAACTAGTCTAGGAGAAGGAAAACTCTGAATTCAAACCTGTTAAACTCGGCTTAAAAATTTACCTTGTGTCATATCCTGCCTGAGCGGAGGGGTCGGGTAAATATGATTACTGGAACCTTAGTAAGAGATTTTTACTGTCATATTCAGGACACTTGTTGAGGGAGTTTTATCCCTCTGGAGAGATGCAGTCGGTATATTGTGTAGCCCCTGAGGAGCTGCTTATGCCACATTTTTTTGGTGTCGGATATTTAACCTTCTATAAAGCATACAGTTGATGTATAATAAACCCTTCAGATGTGGGTTATAAAAAAGAAGTTAAGACATTTACATTGTAAGCGAGTGTTCAAGTGGTCCAAATAGGTAAGTTACTTTTAATGCCAGCGAATGTAACGTAAACATTTTGACAATGTTTAAAACCTCGTTCAGTATGGTAGGTGTCAGAAGATATTCTTTATCTAAAGCTAAAACAGCAATTCCACAAAAGCTACTAAATTCTACTGACTACATCGGCCACATCAGTGGTTTCGGGTGCTGACCTGGCGATGCCGCTCATGAAAGGTGCAAGTGAGGATTGTATGCGGTGAACCCCTATAAAATCTCTCTCTCTCTCTCTCTCTCTCTCTCTCTCTCTCTCTCTCTCTCTCTGTGGTTGTTCGCTGGAGACGCTATGAGACTACAGATAATGTAGACCCTGAACAATTGAACCATGTGCCTTTGGATACATCTAGATACATACATCAAAACAGATACCCCACTGGATACAAAGAAAGCTGGTTTCTACTTGATTTGGTTTAGTTTGGTTTTTTGGCACATCAACTATTATTAATGCCAAATTAATTTTCATGTATATAAACAGCTCAATTTCAAGCAATTCACTTTAGTTTAAATATAGTTTTTTTTTTGTTTACGTACAGTTAAATTTCAAAACTCCCATTTCAAATACTTCAGTTTAGCATAAGTACACAAATGAAATTTCAAAAGCAGATCTATTGCAAATAATTCAGTTTAGTATAAGTACACAGTTCCAATGTAAAAAAATTCCATTACAAATAATTTAATTTAGCATAAGTACGCTGTTTAAATGTCAAAACAGTACTATTTCAAGCATGTCAGTTTAGTATAAGCACACGTTTTAGTTCTATTTGACCCCAAAACAGGATCCTATTAGGTGCTACCCCATCAGGCCAGAGTGGACCTGTACCATAGCCATGATACGCCTCTGTGTGAAACGTACCTTAGAATGTTCATAACATATACATCGAACATAGGAATCTCGAAACAGGAAAAACACTTACGACTTCTTAGTTCAGGTACAAAATTGTTTATTACCTTTGAGTTTAAAGGTTCTTCGACACCAGGAGAGAGATACACATTATTTCTATTCTGGCTATTTCATCTGCCCCCCCCCGTCTCGTTTGACACCTGCCCAAGGCCACCGCGAGCAAGCCAAAGTCAACCGTCTTCCCCCGAGGCAGGAATCAACTCAAACAACTGACTTTTTCAAAATGCCCCAAATCCTCCGCACGCTTCCGGTGCGTGACGTCATTCGCACTCGTTAGCCCCGTTTCCCATCTGGGCTATTGTGACATATCCGAGTGACACGCATTCTCCGCCCACGCGCGCGCGTGAACACCTGCATTAATGTTGCACCTAAGTAACCCATGCACTGAGCCGAAAGGTTCTCAGCCTAACTAAACCCACAGGCATAAAACGAAATCCTTTGGCCATTATATTACGGACCTAGGAGCGATGGCAATAATGGGGTACTCCTCATTCCTGAAAGCTCCAATATTACTGAAGCCATACCATCATATTATTTAGTGTCATATCAGGACACTTGTTGCTGGATGGGGGCTTTAACCCTCTGCAGAGAAATAGTAGGCGTATTCTACAGCCTGAGGTTACTGGGCCAATTTCTACTAAAAATAAGAGTTTACCAAGGCACAATGTATCTGCGACTCGTTTTCACATACATCTACGGCCTCAGAAAAATGAATTGAATAAAACACATCCAATGTTTTTTTGCATTTTTGTGCAAATCCTACTCCATCGAAGTATAAGCTATGATCGTTAGAGCAGTCGTTAGCGACTCTACCTTTTTACATAGAAGTTGTCGAAAACTGGGTTGCATTCTCTTTAAAGCTAGTGTATATTGATAACTAAAACTTTGTTATTACATGTACGAAGATGGCTTCTATTGAATAAGATGACATGGAAAAATAGTTCTCACACCGGTTGGCTTAGAATGTTGGCCAGACATCTATAATTGAGCTAACGTTGAGGATATAAGTGTGGATTGTGAGTACTTGAATTAATGTATTGATAAGAGTTGAAAATTTGGTGACTAGAATCGATGTGTGTATGTGTGTGTGTGTGTGTGTGTGTGTGTGTGTGTGTGTGTGTGTGTGTGTGTGTGTGTGTGTGCAGTGAATAGCGTGTTAACCCCAATGACCCTTGATAAATATATATATATATATATATATATATATATAGAGAGAGAGAGAGAGAGAGAGAGAAAGAGATAAATACATACATACATACATACATAACAGCCTGCGATAGATTATAGGCAGGTAAAGATATGAAACTTGATATATCAACCTTACGAAACACACACACACACACACACACACACACACACACACCAACAAAAATACAATATAGCTAGCTAGAAAATCTATTGGCAAGAAGACACTGCGAGGGATAAATATATATATATACTGAACAAAATTATTGATAGATAGATAGATAGATAGATAGATATGTTTGGTCATTTATTTTATTGGCATATCAAACCTTGTGAGTTGTTCAATGCAAAATCACACACACTCATAAATACAAAGTCCAGTTCTATTTGAATCGTATCGAGTGTTACCTCTCAAGGTTAGAGTGAACCAGGGAGCGATGACAATGAAGGAGTATTCCACCTTCTCCAAAGTTCCAGCATTGCTGGAACCTCATTATTATATTGTCTACTGTCATATCCAGGAGACTTGTTGGAGTTTTCCACCACTGCAAAGATGCAGTCGGTCTATTTTACAGCCCCAGCCGCCTGGCCAAGACCGAAGAAGATTGACACAATATATATATATATATATATATATATATATATATATATATATATATATATGAGTGTGTGTGTATGTACATGTGTGTGCGTGTATATATATGTATATATATGTGTGTTTGTGCGTGTGTGTGTGTGTGTGTGTGTGTGTGTGTGTGTGTGTATGTGTGTGTGTGAACTGTCTGGAATTGATAAAGTAGTTAAGGATTCGGCTTCTACTCATAAACGAATTTTGTTCAATACAACTGCTCAAGAAACTGCTGAAAAACTTTTAAATCGTGTGACTAAAATATAGAATTTGATTGATCAGACCAAAATTGTATTGATTGATAGTAGGTACTGGTATAAGCAAATATAGTTGACAACCAGATAAGCATATTCCAACCAATAGATAGATAGATAGATAGATTAAAACGTATAAACTTATATTTGTATACGTGGATACGTTTATATATATATATATATATATTTGTTGAAATGAGAGATTGCGGTGAATCTGAAAATATGATAAAAATAGGTGTAAAGTTAGCTAAATCAAACTCTTAAAACTGGTTTAGAGGCGAGATATTTATGTCTTTTATTTCATTTTTTAAATAAATTTTCAACATATTTCTATCATATATATATATATATATATATACAACCTCCACCCACACAAACACACACATATATATACACAACACACACACACACACGCACACACACACACACATATATATATATATATATATAAATATGCATATACGTTTTTACCAAGCGGTGTGCACGGGATAGGATGTATCACAAGGTGAATTTTTTAGCGGGGTTTTCCTTCTAGATTGGTTGACTACCTATGGTTGAAGAGCCCAGTCTTCCCTACTATTTACCCCTGACAGAATTAAATGTGTGGGATGATGAGAGGTGTGGGAGGAGTAAGGATGTTAATACACCAGAGTTGATTGGCCAAAGGGTTAAGGTTAGGGTTACTATGTTTAGGTTTTAAGGGAGTTCAGCAAGAGATTCCAAGGGGAGAGGCCAGCACTCTTCAAATCGTGTCAGCGGCATTTCCACCAGGACAATACACCAGTCCACAACTCCATCTTTGTCACAAACAATTTGATCAAGATGGGCATCAACACAGTTCCTAAGTCTTCCAATTGTCAAGACCTTGCTCCCTGTGACTTTTGGTTATTCCCTAAGCTCAGAGGCTGCATTCAATAGGTTTCCCGATTTTTTTCGTATAGGCATTTGAAATTTTCGTAGACTCTCAACAATTCAGTATGTTTTTGTTATACATCTTATGAGACGACTGATCAATTTTTATGATTTCAGGTTTAAATGAACAGCTACAGTAGGAATTGGAATACACCCTACAAAAACCTGATTGTCACAGTTGGTGATTTTCAAAAATTCAATGAGGACACTTAGAGGAGCGATATGCAATAAAATACCACATGGAATGGAAAAAATACCACAGAAACGTATGGAATGACACTTTTGCATGAATAGAGCATCGGTTTTTGAGTGGCATAAGAGATTCAAGGAAGGCAGGGAGTCTGTGAGGGATGATGAGAGGTGTGGGAGGAGTAAGGAAATAGGGTTAAGGTTACTATGTTGAGGTTTTAAGGGAGTTCAGCAAGAGATTCCTTGAGAAGAGGCCAGCACTCTTCAAATCGGGTCAGTGGCATTTCCACCGGACAATGCACCAGTCCACAACTCCATCCTTGTCACAGACTATTTGACCAAGATGGGCATCAACCAGTTCCTCATCCTCCCTCTAGTCCAGACATTGCTCCCTGTGACTTTTGGTTATTCCCTAAGCTCAGAGGCTGTCGTTATGAGACAATTAAGGAGATGAAAGAGGCTGTGACGAAGGTCATTGACACGCTGACACAAGAGGACTTCCATGGGGCCTTCCAGAAGTTGTTGGAACGGTACAACAAGTGCATTGCAGTTGGAGGAGATTACTTCGAAGGGGACTAGAGTTTCATGTGTGTACTATCAATAAAAGTGCCAATTCAAAAAAAGTCTGGAAACCTATTGTATGCACCTCGTATATATATATATATATATATGCATATATATATCATCAATAGATTCTATAGAGATACTTAAACAGAAATATCCAAATTGAAAAGTCCATCAATATAGAATGAAATGAATTGATAATGGTATATATGTAATATCTACACGTCCAAAAATATACGACCAAGATACGAACATGTGAAATAGACATATGTTCTTATGTTCATACGCATATGGGAATCCGAAAAACACGAAATTGGTTCAGGTACGAAACTTTTTATTACCTTTTTGAATTTAAGGTTTTTCGACATGAGGAGAAAGAGACACATTTTCTTTCTATGCTGACTGTTCGTACATCGTTAGCTCTCAACTCACTGACTCAACCAACGTGCGCGCACACCCCGCAGTTCATAACTGGACCGGCCTCACCTAGGTCCGAAGAATCAACTTGCTTCGTCCAAGCCCAAATCTCAACTAACTGTATTTTTCAAATTCCCAAATCCTCAACCCATCGCTTCCGGACATGATGTCGTTCACGTCCCAGCTCCCATTTCCTATCAGAGGTTTTTATTGCGACATTTGTGATTGTGACATCCTTCCTGAGTGCGCGTGAACATCTGCACTCAATGTGTGCACCTAACTAACCCATGCACTAGCCGAAAGGTTCTCAGATTAACTAAACCGAAAGGCAAGATATATAAAACGAACAATGATAATATAAAAAGAAATCCCTCCGCAATTATATAACATATACTCATTGATTTTCTTGTTTCTCAATTTGCCCAGTCAGTTGGGGCTGTAGAATACATCGACAGCACCTCTGCAGAGAGGTAAGAACCCCTTAATGAATGTCCTTTATATGACACTAAACAATCTGATGGTGAACTTTCCGTAATGCTGGAGCTTTGGGGAATACGGAGTACCCCCTCGTTTCCATAGCTCCCAGGTTCACTTTAGCCAGAAATGGATTTCGCGTTAAATAACCTACAAAGGTTGGTATAACATAAAACCTAAACAACCAACATTTCTTATATATATATATATATATAGAGAGAGAGAGAGAGAGAGAATGTGTGTGTGAGAGAGTGAGAGAGGGAGTGAGTGAGTGTGTGTGAGGAATTGAAAAGAAAATAATTTAATGGAAAAGAAATTACTAATGAACCAATATCGGGTCTCATAAAGGATGATATCAATTGACGTATATTACAGAGGGATTTTTTTAAATGAAATACAAACAAGGGGTTAATTATATATACAGAGAAATGGGTGACCGTTTAATCAATAAATCAGCATTCTTATTTTAAAAATATGTCACGTGACTGTTTAAGACACTAATGTAGAACAAATAGAACGTTATTGTCCTAAGTAGTCACGTGACATATTTTCATTCTCTTTGGATTATATTTTTTTCACTTTTTCTCAATAGCGTCGGATTCATTTCCATCATTTACTTACGCGCGCACACACACACGTATACCATTGCCATATACAGGAATATGCGAAATGTATATGGGACGTTCATTACATATATAACATAGAACATAGGAATCTCGAAATTCGAAAAACACGTAACAACTTCTTTGTTCAGGTACGAAACTTTTTATTACCTTTAAGTTTAAAGGTTCTTCGACATAAGGAGAGAGAGGCACAATCTTTCTATTCTGGCTTTTTCATCTCCCCCCCACCAGCATATGATGCACGCGCCACAAAGGTCTCCGCAAGCAAGCAAAAACTAACCGTCTTCCCTCGAGGCAGGTCTCATCTCAACTAACAGACTTTTTAAAAATCTTCCAAAATCCTCCGCACACTTCCGGTGCGTGACATCATTCGCACTCGCTAGACTCCGTTTCCCACCAGGGCTATTGTGACATCTCTGAGTGACACGTCCACTCTGCGTGCGCGTGCGCGTGAACACCTGTGTTAATGTTGCACCTAAGTAACCAATGCACTAAGCCGAAAGGTTCTCAGCCTAACTAAACCCAAAGGCATAAACCGAAATCCCTCGACTATTATGTTACACAGGCACACACACACACACACACACATATATATATATATATATATATGTTTGCGTGTGTGTGTGTGTGTGTGTCTTGTAGTTATGTATTGTGACGGCAAATTGACTATAATCCCAAAACGGGACTTTATTTTCGCACGTGTGAAGACGGGGCAGGTTGGCACTTGATCCCCTACAGAAATAGTCCTGTTCAGAGTTCTTCTCTCAGGCAGATAAGAACTGGCATATTACGTGAGGGAATAATTTAGGGCCAGACTGGCCACCGCTGGCAAAGGGGTCCAAAATTTCACACTATCACACACCCACCAGGCCGCTAAACTTCTTTCCCTTAGATAATAGAAGAATACGGGCCTATAGGTCTTAGTTGTAATAATATTAATATGGTAGTAGTCGGCAACTCCGGTTTCCTGTGTGATACTTTAGGAATTAATAGGACAGTTCTAAGCAAGATAATGTAAGGCGAATAGAAGCTGAAAGGAAAGCATGAAATAATAACATAGACCACATGGTAAAATGAAAATACATAGGTTCTTTACTACGGTTATATATATATATATATACGTTCAGTAAAATGTCAAACATATAGTAGGATAGTCCATGAATATAAATGTCTTTTCCTGGCTTTTATCCTTTTTCAAATTGAGAGAGAGAGAGTGGTAAACAAAATTTGGGTGTAAAGGAAAAATGTTCCAAAGTTACTTATCTTATTTTTTTCGACGGGGTTCCACTGGAGAATTTTTCTTCTTTCACGGGCTAATAGACTTTGTACTGTTTTTAATACTGGCTTGAAGGACTTGGGGTCCTTCGTGTCTCAGTTAGTCTTTTGTCTTTAGCCCGGAGTAAAATGGCTATCGTCCGTCTGCCACGAGCGTTGCTCAAAAACTACCTTTTTTGTGCCTTACTTCCGCTGAGGGGAAGGGAACCCCACTTCCGTTTGGGGTCCCCGCCAATCATTTGGCTTCTCTCTCTTTCCCCTTCCGATGTCCGGCGACCTGAGGTCACTTAAGTGTGAACATCTGGTCTATATTCTGCGTGACCCACATTCTCTCTTAACGGTCACTTTTTGACTGCTAGAAAGCGCTAATAGCAACACGGGAGGGTAGTATCATTCCTACCTCTTCGTCTCCGTGAGCCATCACGTGACACCTCCCCACTTAAGAGAAGGAAGAGAATGAATAGAAATACCATAAAAAAAGACAATTCATTTCACTGTTCTTTCTCCTTTTCTTTCACTTTTTTTTCTCACTTTACTTTTCTTTCATCCCCTTTCTTCTTCACGCTTTGACGAATTCTTTCCCTTTCCTTTTTTTTTCGTCCTTACTAATTTTCACTATAGGGGAAAACAATTTCTCTTCTCTTTCTTTCTCTCTCTCTCTCCCTTTTCTTTTTCTTTAATCTTGTTTTCCTTTCTTTTTCTCTCTCGGCTTTTGGCCGTATCATATTTCAAACCTTGAGGAGGTAACTCCCTTTTTCTTTCTTTCTTTCTTCGTCACTTTTGACGACTTTATAAGCTTAGTTATTAAGCTCTGGGGGAAGAAACTTCCTTTTCTTTTCTCTCTTTCCCCTCTCCGTCACTTGTTGATGAACCTCCTTCTCGTCTATCTCATATTTCAACATTGGGGACGAGAATTCCTCATTTCCTTTAATTTCTCTCTCTCTCTTTTTCTTTCTCTCAACAACTATGAAGGAATATTCCGCTACTACATTTTTGTAGGGTGTTAGAGAAATATACCTGGGTATTTTTTTATTAATTTCTCTAAGTCCTCTCTCTCTCTGAAATAGACAACTGGCTTAATTTCTCCTCGAATTTATTCGGCATTTCCGAGATCTTAATTTTTCGAGGTGGGCCTTCTTGACGGACATATCTCTTTAATTTGTTTGCATGACACACTTGTGTCTGCTTCTTTCCCTCGTGGGTATCAATCCTATATGTCCTCTTGTCTATCCTCCGTGTTACTACATAGGGACCTATATATCGTCCACCACAGTGGGGTCCTTTATTCGATGGTAGTAGCAGGACTTCGTCGCCCTTCTTAAATTCTTCCTTCTTAGCCACTTGTGAGGGTCCTCTTATTTTCCTCTTGTCCTCTCGATAAGTATTAGGGAATTTATTCCTAATATTCGTTGGACCTTCATCCTTTTTCTGACGACTGGTCCTTTTCTCTTTCTGTTTACTGAGGTGTGGAAGGTTCACTTCTTTCCTTTCCACTTTCTCACTCTGCGAGCGACAATGTCGTTTGTGCCGCCCACGTGGCTCAGCCGCCATCTTGTCTTCCTGTTTGGCGTTCATTCTCGCCATCTTTTTTTCTTCATTTTTGGCGCTCATTTTCGCCAACTTCTTTCCATGTTTGGCGTTCATTCTCGCCATCTTTCTTTCTTCATTTATGGCGCTTATTTTCGCCATCTTTTTCGGGTGACACTTTTTAGTTTTTACTTCATTTCCCAGTATGAGGGAGACTCCTTTCATAGGTAGCTTGTCTACCACACCAACTTTAATTGGTCCATTTTTCCACTGGGACTTCAGTGTTATTTTACACGGCGGTATTTTTACCCTCTTTCCGCCGATACCCTCTATCATCACAGTCTCACGTTTTGCTTCTATTACCCTTTTAGGTAATTTATTTCGTAGAAGTAACGACTGAGATGCTCCGGTATCTCGTAAAATTGAGACTTCCACTGGTCCTCCATGTGGACTTCTTATCACACCTCTCTTCGTCCAAGGTCGATAAGACTTGTCTACTCTAGCGGTCGTGACAGCTCCTTGTGGTTTTCTCGGCTGGGTCTGGTTTCTTTCAGGACCTTTTCCAAGCTGACACCTTATGGCTATGTGACCAGCCTTTCCACATTTGTAGCAGACCACTGTTCTGCTGCTACTTTGGAAGGTCCTTCTATTTTCTTCCTTAGGTCTTAACTCAGCTTTAAACTTCACTCTATTTCCCGTGAAGGTTTTTCCCTTCGTCTTTCGGTGTGTGAGGATGTATTCGTCTGCTAGTGCGGCCATTTCATAAGTCACGTCAGTTTTTCTTTCACTTAGGTGAACCCTGACTTCTTCTGGCACACAGTTTAAGAATTCTTCAGCTAATATTAGCTGCCGGAGTTTCTCAGCGTCTCCGTCTATCCTCTTAGAGTCACACCACTTATCCAGCGCATTCTCTTTTTCCCGCAGAAATTCCACATAAGACTGGTTTTCAGTTTTTCTCTGTGTTCTGAATTTCTGTCTATAAGCTTCTGGAACCAACTCGAAGCTTTTAAGAACCGCTGCCTTCACCAAATCGTAGTCGGCGCAACTTTCTGTGGGCAGAGTTGCATATGCTCTCTGTGCTTTTCCTGTCAGCACAGTTTGGAGTAGCATTGACCAGCATTCTTTCGGCCAACCAAGATTTAGCGCGGTTCGCCCAAAATGTGCGAAGTATCCATCCACGTTGGCTTCTTCAAATTTTGGGACTAGCCTCGCTTGCTTCGTTACTTCGAAACTGTCATGGCTTCCTTCCATGGTAGATTTAGACGGCAGGAATTGTCACACGACTACTAGCAATAAATATTATTTATAATAATAAATCCCGGACGTGAGCCCCCATGAAAGGTCTGCATGAGGTCGGGAATTAAAGATTAAAATATCTCCGGACGAGACACCATTTTAAGTCTGTGACGCGAAATTGTCTAAAATCCCAAAACGGGACTTTATTTTCGCACGTGTGAAGACGGGGCGGGTTGGCACTTGATCCCCTACAGAAATAAGTCCTGTTCAGAATTCTTCTCTCAGGCAGATAAGAACTGGCATATTACGTGAGGGAATAATTTAGGGCCAGACTGGCCACCGCTGGCAAAGGGGTCCAAAATTTCACACTATCACACACCCACCAGGCCGCTAAACTTCTTTCCCTTAGATAATAGAAGAATACGGGCCTATAGGTCTTAGTTGTAATAATATTAATATTGTTGTAGTCGGCAACTCCGGACTCCCGTGTGATACTTTAGGAATTAATAGGACAGTTCTAAGCAAGATAATATAAGCCGAATAGAAGCTGAAAGGAAAGCATGGAATAATAACAGAGACCACATGGTAAAAAACGAAAATACATAGGTTCTTTACTACGGTTATATATATATATATACGTTCAAAGTGTCAAAAACATGTAATAGGATAGTCCATGAATATGAATGTCTTTTCTTGGTTTTTATCCTTTTTCAAATTGAGAGAGAGAGAGTGGTAAACAAAATTTGGGTGTAAAGGAAAAATGTTCCAAAGTTACTTATCTTATTTTTTTCGACGGGGTTCCACTGGAGAATTTTTCTTCTTTCACGGGCTAATAGACTTTGTACTGTTTTTAATACTGGCTTGAAGGACTTGGGGTCCTTCGTGTCTCAGTTAGTCTTTTGTCTTTAGCCCGGAGTAAAATGGCTATCGTCCGTCTGCCACGAGCGTTGCTCAAAAACTACCTTTTTTGTGCCTTACTTCCGCTGAGGGGAAGGGAACCCCACTTCCGTTTGGGGTCCCCGCCAATCATTTGGCTTCTCTCTCTTTCCCCTTCCGATGTCCGGCGACCTGAGGTCACTTAAGTGTGAATATCTGGTCTATATTCTGCGTGACCCACATTCTCTCTTAACGGTCACTTTTTGACTGCTAGAAAGCGCTAATAGCAACACGGGAGGGTAGTATCATTCCTACCTCTTCGTCTCCGTGAGCCATCACGTGACAGTATATATAGAGAGATATATCGACATGAAAAGATGAGAACCAAATAAGATAGATAGATAGATAGATAGTAAGGGCATTAATAGATAGGTAGATAGATAGATAGATAGATAGATAGATAGATAGTAAGGGCATTAATAGATAGATAGATAGTAAGGGCATTAATAGATAGATAGATAGATAGATAGATAGATAGATAGATAGATAGATAGATAGATAGATACTATGTATAAGTAGATTTAGATAGATAAATAGTGTCATCGATAAGGATACATAATCCTCAAATGCATGTATCCGCAAATATCTATAAGGTTTCAAGTATCGCTACCAAACGCAGCTAATACAATCATTCGTTAATATTTTTTTTGCATATAGTTTAATTATATTTACATATTGTTACCTAGCACTGATAATTTTATTTGATATCAATCATTTGTTTGTTCACTGTTAAATGATTTCTCGTATTTCTATTTAAGATTAGAATACTGTGGGCTGGAGCTGTAGAATATACCGACTACATCGCTGTTGAGGGGTAAGACACCCCCACCAATAAGTGTCCTGGATATGACAGATAGTAATCTCTTGTAATGCCGGAGATTTGGGTAATGAAGAGTGACATCGCTCTCCAGTCCATTTTGGTTTGGTTTGGTTTGGTTTAGTTTGTTCGTTTAATGGCATATCAACCTTTGTCGGTTATTTAATGCCAAAGCTATTCTCCTAGAATAACAGTAGTGGCACTATTTAACCCATAGCTGGGAGGATAAGTGGGTTCATACCTATCCTAAGAGTATTTGCTTGAAAGTTAACGTAATAGCGCGACTGGAGTGCGAACTCGCTTACTACGATTCCGCAGTCCATCGCTTTAACCATTACACCACGAGGACACCCCCGGTACATTTTGGCTGGGAGTGGTTGCACTTGATAGGGTCCTATCTATGGGTCAAGTAGAACTCTTTGACTTTTAAACTGACCGTAAACAAAGAACTTATGTTAAGTTAAATTTCTTGAAATAGAATTGTTTGATCACGTAACTGAGTGTAAAAAATGATGAATGTTTAATTAAATTATTAGGGATACATGGCAAAACTTGGAACGATTTACCTTTCTTTTTATGTTTTTTTCAGCTATCATTGTCCTGGAGAATTATTTTGTAAAATGTGTGTGAAGGTGATGGAGACAAATGTGAAGAAAAATTTCACGTGAAATTTTGAAAAATAAGTGGGGGATGATTGTTGTATATTGACCTACGACACGGCCGGGCTGTCAAAATAGGAAATGCACCTATGTAAATAACAGGTGCATCCGGTCGAGGAATATCAGAATTATAACCTTGACCGTGGATGGGTTGAATGAGTGCAATTGTGACGTCTACAAGAAGAAGGGGGAATTGAAGTCAATTAGTTTGGAGACCAGACCTGTTGGTGACATGATGTTGTAGAGAAAGCCAGCACCCAGCAGAGTGGGCCCTCAGGCCCCCGATTGAGCAGTTGCAGTTTGGAGACCAGACCAGTTGGAGACAAGATACGGTAGAGAAAGCCAGCACCGAGCAGAGTGGGCTCCCAGGTCCCTTGTTAAGCAGCCAAGGAGAACGGGAAAGAAACGCAGCTATGGCCAATAGAGTGGGAGGGTCAATATGTTGCATTTCTGTTCAGTTTCCAACTCCCTCTCACACACAACCCGTTGAAATAATGTGAGAGGTATATTTTTCTAAGAACTGTGTCGCTCGTCTTTATTGTGTCGTTATGATTCTGCATGTATGTGTAGATGTAGATGTATTATGTGTTTGTATAGTTGGTCATGGTCATGGCTATACAACACAAACAGGATTTGGCATTAACTAACCAAAGCGTTTGATATGCCATAAAACTAAACCAAATCAAACTATTTAACAACAGTTAATCTATTTATTGATATTCCTGTCAAATATAAACAAATTTTCATAAAACTAATAAAACTCCTGTGTAAATGATAGAAGAATTCGATGTGGCCCATAGATCGAACTCTAACCGGTACGATCACTCTGGGTCGGATTAAAACTGTGGGTAATGGTAATGAAGGAGTACTCCACATTCCCTAACCCCCACGTCTGGTCAAATGTAGTTTTGCTCTTAACCAAGGATACTCAATATCTTGTTTTTTTAGCAGGGGGGGATCAATGTAATTGTCCCTCATCCGCCGACTTCTAACACCTACTAGATAAAAAGGTTTGGATTTTTGTTTATCATGAAACCAATTTGAAGACAACGATCGAGATGATTATATACGTGCTTGCACTAACACTAAGGGCAAAAGTGTAGGGTTAAAAGTAATATGACCAGTTTGATTGATGGGTGACGATCAACTCACCCACCAGAATCTTGTCGTCAGGGATTTCAGATTGCCACCCATGGCCAACAACTGGCCACGTTAGGGAGAAGGGGCTCTGCAGATGTGCAATCGGTGTATTCTACAGTCCCCGCCGATAAAGAAATATCTAAATATTTATGAGAAATCAACTGATTTCTAAAATTAAAAAGAAATTTTAAAACCATGTTAAATTTTATGCAAAAATTGACTAAAAAAACTATAATTTTTCTATCTATATTCTTGCATTTATTGACCCATTGGCGTATTTTCGCACGTTAAAAAGATTCTTTAGATTTGCCGCGAAATATTGGAAGGATCGAAACCAAAAAAAGTTTAAGAAATCTTTTTCCTCCAAGTTTCTAAAATATATATACTAACAAATCAAAATCAAAGATAAATCATCAACTTTTTTAAAAAATCTAATTTCGAGCATATAACGACAAAATATACCTTTATAAGGCTTTGCGGATTCATTCTGCAGCCTGCCCAAATGTTGATTTTTTTTTGTTTATCTGTCATAAGCGAAAAGCTAATATTCTATTCCTTTAAGTTTTCATTTAATTTAAATATCACTAAATTATCTTAGATTGAACGAATATATCATTGTTTGGGGGGTGCCCGTGGTGTAATGGTTATCGTCGTAGGAAATGGACACGGTGACACGAGTTCAAATCCTGGCCGAGACTGACTACATTTCACATAGCACTAATACCCTTCGGAAAGGTATGAATCCAATTATTCTCCCTCCAGCTATAGGTAAATCGTAGGGCAGACTCGGTTCTTCAGGAGAAGGAACACTGAATTCAAACCTGTTAAACTTCGCTTAAAAAATTGACCTTGTGTCATATCCTGCCCGAGCGGAGGGGTTGGTAGATATGAATATATCATATTTACCAACCCCTCGGCTCGGGTAGGATATGACACAAGGTCAATTTTTAAGCGGAGTTTAACAGGTTTGAATTCAGAGTTTTCCTTCTCCTAGACTAGTTGCCTAATCAAGCCTGAAGAACCTAGTCTATCCTACTATTTACCCACATAATAAATATGAATATATAATTGTTTTTAAAGATCTATTTGTACTGCTCTTACAGTCTTTGCTGGTGAAAATTTTCAGTTGCAGCCGTGTAGATTTTTAACACATTAACATGTTTTCTCTCTTAAGTTTTTACATTCACAAATAGGTCTTTTATACACACAAAATAGAATTATTTAAATTTAGGCAAACAAAAACTGCTACATTTCATGCATAAATCTTCACTTTCTCTCTTTAAATATCGACAATCTTTCTTTTTCATCTTTTCCATTAGAAAAGACTTTGTAACTTGTGGTTTTCAACAAAATTTTCACGCAATTAAAAGAAAAAGAAATTTTAATAATTTGTAGATCGATATCTTATTCAATCATTTACACTATTTTTTTCTACATAGATAGCGAAATTACTTATATATATATATATATATATATATATATATATATATATATATATCTGCTTATAGCAATATAGCTATATAGATAGAGCGAGACTTAGAGAAAGAGAAAGGGAGATAGAGACTTAGAGGGAGTGAGACTTAGAGAGAGAGAGAGAGACAAAGGCAGAGAAAAAGGAGAGAGAGAGATGAATACATAGGTTGGTTGTTGGTTAATTGATTTTATACTATTCAACTAGTTGGATGGTTTAAGGCCGAAGTCAGTAATTATAGTAGCACATATATAGTTCTAGAATCAGTGATATCAACAGATATGAGAATTAGCACACACATACACACATATATATATACACACACACACTCTCTCATTCTCTCTCTCTCTCTCCCTCTCTCATTCTCTCTCTCTCTCCCATTCTCTCTCTCTCATTCTCTATATATCACACACATGCCCTATATACGTACCAATTTAACATTAGATGGTGTTACTATTATTAACCAAGCTTTGCTTAGTCTGGCACATGGGCATCAGGTATTTATGGTGGGAACTCTCACTATAAGATCAGCCAGCTGAGCTCTGAACATGATCGATCATGGCGGCTTAACTTTGGAATTTAGTTATCAATCTATCTATCAATCTATCAATCAATCTATCTATCTATCAATCTCTCTCTCTCTCTCTCTCTCTCTCTCTCTCTCTCTCTCTCTCTCAATATATATATATATATAAGTATATTTGATTAAATATAAAGACACATTTTGTCTATATAATTTTATTTGGATCCGTTCAGGTTTCCTGATAAGTGCCTTGGTTTATCCCAAGTTATTTCGAACCTTTCATAGGCCATAATCAGGTGTTACTTGCATGTATACTCAGTGTTTTTTAAAGAGTTTTTTTAAAGATTTTTTTTTTAGGTTTTTTATAACATTAAAAATTACTGAGGATGCTGATGAATCATCGAAAATAGAATATTATGAAGAAATATAAAATATAAAAAAACAAAATTTAAAGGCATTTCAAAACATTGTTGCTATTTTCAAAATTAATTCTATTGATTTTAGGATTTTTCGTTTTCATATGTAGGTCTTCTAGGATTTGTAGTTGTAGCTTATTAATTTCGTGTGCTATTGTAGTGGTGTTTTCTACTAGAATTTTTCGAAATTTGGATTTGGATTTTAAGATATAGGGCTATGGATTTAGATTCATTAAGGTGCGTCATGAGCCGTCTTGAAAGTGTTGTAGTGGTAAGACAAAGATACATATTATTTTCGCTGGAGACACAGTCTCCCAATGGATATTTGAACATTTATACGGCGTTTGTCCTGCTAAGAAGTTCAGTGGAGGGTAAGAGTTATTGGAAATAATTAGGTTGGAGGTTTTAAACTTGTTGTAGTAAATGATAAGTCTTTCTTTTTTTTAAATATTCTATATTTCTTGATAATATTCCATTGACGTTGATAGCGTTTTATTTTTAAATTCATCAGCATTTCAGTTTTATCCAACTCTGAGTATACGTAATTTTGCAATGTTATAAAAAACCTAAAAATCTCGCTAAAAAATTATTTAAAAATCACTCTATATACATGCAAGAAACCCCTGATGATGGCCTATGAAATGTCCGAAAACGCTCGGAACAATTTTGGTAAAATCATCCACCAATTCCAACCTGAACCCATGACATTTATTAGGAAACTTGAAAGGATCTTTATAAAATTATGTAGACAAAATGTGTCTTTATTATTTAATCAAACATACTTAAATGAAAGACTACTGCTCAACTACACACACACACACTCACACACGCACACACACACACACACACACATATATATATATATATATATATATATTAGGTCAGCAAATAATAATCAAAACAGATTTGGTTGAATACCGCTGATTGCAGCTTTTTCAAAATCTTCAAGTAAAGATATTCAAGTCTTCTCACTAGCTTCTTACTTCTGGGTCAGGTTGATGAAGAAAGAACCCTGTATTAGCCCAAACGCTTCCGACTATTTCGGTGGTCATCTTTCAGGTCTTGTTAGATCGTTTGTTGCAGTGAGTTTTATATTTATTGGGAGTGGCTTTTTTTTTAATTATATATATGTTATATATGAGGGTTAGTTCATTCTGTTAGGAAAAGAAACAACCCATGGTATTCAACCGACCCGTTTATATATATATATATATAGATAGATAGATAGATATTTACGAGCATATGTATAAATTTACGTACATATATATATATATATACGTGCATATATATATACAAAGATAGAGAGAGAAAGGTGGAGAGAGAGAAAATGAGAGAGAGAGAGGTGGAGCAATGGATGTGCAAAATTATGTACATGAATAAATATTAACAAAATTTTATTGATAGATAGACCGAGATATTTATAGATATAAATAAATATATATATATATATATATATATAGAGAGAGAGAGAGAGAGTGAGACAGATAAATAGAATCATATATATATATATATATATATATATGTGTGTGTGTGTGTGTGTGTGTGTGTGTGTTTATAAACATTTGTAAGAATTTTAGCTTCTAGTAACATATGACAATTATCTTATTTCCCTTATCCCCGTCTATTACTAATAATTTGCATATAATTTGCATATAATTACGTAATTTCAAATATTCTCACAATTAGCATTAATTCTTACTCGGATCTATTTGTTATCTCTGCTTTGAAATCTACAAGAAACGATTATAATCCCATCATGCAAAATTTACTCAAAATTTTCAATAAACAGCAGTAAGTCAGAAATATCTTAAAGCCTCATTCCTCTGCCAAGTCTTTGAATATCACCATTTCAATCGATACCATTATAATCTCCACCTTGAATTCTACCAGAAACGACGGTGAAATTGATATGGAAAATTTACTCGAAATTTACGATAAATAGACCCGAAGTTAAACTACCTCTTCAGTTCCAAAGGAAACTGAGGTTAACCATAATGATGAGACGCTCCACATCCCCAAGAGCTGTAACGTAATGGCCAAAGGATTTCGGTCCATGCCTTTGAGTTTAGTTAGGCTGAGAACCTTTCGGCTCAGCACATGGGTTAGTTAGGTGCAACTTGATGCAGGTATTAACACGCACGTGCGTGTGTGCACAGAGCGGACGTGCCACTCAGAGATGTCACAATAGCCCGAGATGACGGAACGGGGTGACAGGGTGCGGGTGACGTCACGCACCGGAAGCGCGCAGAGGTTTGTGTGAGAATCTGAAGAAAGTTAGAGAGTTGAGACTAGACACTGGACGAAGACGGTCGACTTTTGGGGCTCGCAGACGCTCGGCGAACTTGCGCACAATGGGGGCCGCTCGAGATCGGGGCCAAATAAAGAAGACAGCATAGAAGATTGTGTCTCTCCTCCTTATGTCGAAACCTTTAACTCAAAGTTAATAAAAAGGTTTTGTACCTGAACAAGAAGTCGTCACGTGTTTTCGAATTTCGAGATTCCTATGTTCTAACGTTATAAACATTATATGTCTATTTCGCACATAGCGTTAATTGCGGCAATAGTAGAGAGCTTCAGAACAGGAACCTCACCATTACATGTTTTATTATTTTTGTTTTTATTTCATTTTATTCAATTCTTTATTTATTCATGTGTTTATTAATTTTTGAAGAAGGTTTTACTATTCCCTATCTTCAGTATTTTAAGTTCTTTCCGACTTGGTGATATCATCATCATGTCGTGCCGCCAGCACGGATATCCCTGACTCTCTCTCGCCACTTCTCCCTATTGTTCATCGCCTCTGGCAGGTCTTCAGGGTTACATCCCGTATCCTCCCATAGCTGCTGTATGTATGTATGTTCTGGCTGGTCGTCTTGCTTTTGCCCGGCCATATGTGGGGTCCATAGGAGTACATCACTTATGAGCCCGTCCCTGATTCTCCAGCAGTGTCCTGCATGTCTGGTTCGTCTAACTTGGATAGTTTTCGTGATGGGAGGCAGGTGTCCGTATAGTTGGTGACTTGTGGGGTGTTGCCGCCAGGACTGTTCAATATTGCTCGCAGCTTCTCGTGTAATTGCCGTCTAGCTTCTTCTCCAGCCGTTTTGTTAGCGTCCAAGTAGTGCATCCATACATGGTGATATAATATATATATATATATTATATATATATATATATATATATTATATATATATTTGAACAGTATATGGTGTAGTCACTATCTAACTTGTTGGGTAGTGTTAGAGAAAAAGTGGTATAATTTGAACAGTGATCCGTATCAGTGATAGGGCTATTATATAATATAGTAGTAAAGAAATATATATTAGTTTTCATATATATATATACTATATATCTATAATATATATCTATATTATATATATAGCATGGTTGCTTATCTGCGACCCAGGGTTTCATGCCGTCTTTACGCGGCAATCAGCAAGCAGAAAAATTATTGGTATTAGAGAAAGATAACTGATATAGTATAATTGTCATATAACCGGTCGTATTATAAGGTATAAGGTATAAGTATAAGGTGTTCGTAGATGTGAACAGACAAAGATATATATATATATATATCTATATTATATACAACAACTTATAGATATGTATAGAAAAAAGATATATATGTATACATATATATATACAAACAGACTTATAGATATGTATAGAAAAAGAGAGAAAGATTATTAGAGAGAGAGAGAGAGAGAGAGAGAGAGTGGTAGAGAGAGATGAACCGACTAAGATAGATAGATAGATAGATAGAAAAATGAGACGTAATACGTAAAGTGGTTGACTCGGCCTTGATTAAGTGAGTTTGAACTCCAATCACGCCATTTCGTTCATTTCAGACAAATAACTTGAAAAGGTACGAACCACCTTATCTCCCTGCGTATCACCGTCGTTTTTCATAAGGATAGCTTCGCTAGAAAATAAACCGTGAAGGTTGATTTGCCATTAAACAAAGAAGCAAATCTCAAGAAAAGAACAGTCTAGATAGACGGATAAAAACAATTGACATAGGTGTGAATGAATTTAGTTTCGAAAAAGAATTATAGAAATAAGTGGGGGGGGGAATGGGAATGACAGACACTTGTTAATGTCACTTTTAATATAACTTTCTAGGTAAAAAGAATTCTTCTTACCGTAAAAAAAAATTCGATTTCGCTTCGGGAATGAAGTGTGACATGCGAAGAAAAAAAACAAAACAAAAAAAAACAGGAAAAATGACTGCAGAATATTCCTTTGAAAAGTCTTTTCTAACTTTCTTATAAAGAGGAGAACAAGCGATGGACATGTTTCGCTAACCAAGCAACGAAGTAATATTTTCCATTAACGAGGGATATATATATATATATATATATATATATATATAATATATATTTAATATATATATATATAATTAGTATATATATTCTTTAAAGAAAAAAACAAGACCGGTTATTTTAGGATTATAAATTTATTTCCATCCTGTTTTGCGTTTTTGATGTAAACCAAAAACACGAAGAAAAATATAACAGGACTTCTTCAGATCCAATGGATAAATAAAACAGAATAGACAGGGGGGAAGGGAAGGGAGAGAGGTGAAAAGTTACCTACTCGTTTTTTTTTAGTTTCATTTTTTATTACCAATTTATTTTATTTTCAAAATTCTTCCGTCAGTTGGAATTATGGTAATTTAACTTTTTTATTTATTTAATTCATTTCTTTTCTTTTCTTGTTAAGTGCGAATGAATAACTTTTATGTGCTATGTTATATAATGAATTTTTGTGAGGGAAATATCAATATCTATATTAAATTCGATTCATTTTCCTCGGCTACCTATTTTTTCCATGTGCGTATATTGGATACGTTTTTTTTTTTCCTTGTTTCACTATTTATTCTATGTTTTTTTTAAATATTAGTCTATAGTTTAAATTTTGTCTTATGTCTACATCTAGCTATTAATTCACAATCTCTGATTTAATAACACTCCAGAATACTATATATATATATATATATATAATATATATATTATATATATATATATTATATAATAATACAGAGAAAGAGAGAGAACTATGCATTTAGATATGTTTTTTTTTTCTTTTTATCTTTTTTTTCACATTATTTAAAAATTCGCTTGTTTCTGCTTTGTTGTGGGGATATACTGAAGATGAAAAATTAGGACACTCACACAAAAAAAAAAAGGTTTTAAAGAAAATTTTCAATCAAGTTTAAAAGGAGTCAAATGAAAAGCCAAAAAAGTACAAATTATTTTAATAATTATTATTAAAAAGATATTGTCAAGCTTTGGAGAAAAAGAACATGAACAAAAATAAAAGATTAAAAAAAACAACAGAATTTCAACATTATTTTACGTGGGGAAATAACTAATTATGGAAGATTTATCACACTAATTTCCGCCGAATATCATAAGATCTATACAGCAATTCGAAAGGATTAGCAAGAAAATATATAGATAAAAAATGTCTATTATGTCTAATCAAAAATGTGATTAATGAATAAAATGCTGCCAATATATATATATATATATATATATATATATATAATTATATATATATATATATAATATATATATATAATATATATATTAATATATATATATATTTATATATATATACTATATATATATTATATATATATATAAGACAGTATTTAATCCATTAAATCCGGAGTTGGGAACAATTCCAAGCAGAACAAATAAAATATTCAAAAACAGAATATTCAAATTATAGTAATCCTGTCAAGAGATCAATGTAAATAAAATCCACGCGGCAAATTGTTTTATCTTAAAAAAAAAAAACAAAAAAAAAACAACAGTCGGTCACATTAAGATAATTAATATATTTCTATCCAGTTAAAAAGCATGGATAAGTAAATCGAGTGCTCTAAAAAGTTAAAAGGACTTCTTCAGATCAAACAAGATCTGAAGAAGTCCTGTTCATTTTTTAGAGCACTGATTTATATCAATTGCTTTTTAACAGGGTGGAAATAAATTTATCTTAATGTGACCGATTGCTGTTTTTGTGAGAGAATATATATTAGTCGTGTGTGTTTATGTGTATGTGTGTATAAAAGCCCTATCATTGATATTGAGCACTTTTAATAATACCACAAAATTTGATACACCATAAACTCACCCTGTGAGCTAGTGTGAACTATAAACCTCAACAATATATATATATATATATATATAAATATATACGAGGTTTCTTCAAAACGTTCTTAGTTTTACTCAAAATGTAGAGCATAGTTAGATATGTTTTCCTTCGGCAACACACTGCACTTCATATAAAAGTAGAAAAAAATCTGAATTATTTTTTTTCTAGTTTTATGAAGAAGAGGTTATGTATTGCCACAAGAGAGATGTTCTGATACGGCTCTTCTTTCTGGATTGGGCTTAGAACTTTTTGAACAACTCTGATATCCATCTATATTTGAGTGTCTGATCATTATCTATCAATCTGTCCATCAACATGTATACGTTAAATCATTTTCTTTCTCTTTCTCTATCTATCTATCTATCTATCTCCTTCTTTCGTAAGATGCTTGTTTAAAAAGTCGTAAACCTCACCAAGATTTTAGATCTGCAGTCCACCCCACACTTTTTTTTATGGGTCTCGCCTAGAAATATGAATTATTCTTTCCAAGTTTTCATACAAAACGGTAGTCACAACAAAGTGGTTCAGCTATCGTTCTTCTGTTTTGGTCAAAGCTTTGAACTTTTTGAACGATACGGGCAAAATATATGATATGAAAAACCAAATATTCATTGAATGAATTCTTTATTTGAATTTTCCCAACGTTACTGCTTATGCAACAACTTTCAAGTTAGTATTGCTGTTGCTTATTGTTTTATCTCCTAACGTTTAGTTAGTGTCCATGTAGTGCAATCCATATAGCAGTATCGACATGACCGCTGCTTGGAAAAAACTGCATTTTATTTTATCGGTCAGATCTGACTTCCATATGACCGATAGTCTATCAATAGCTGTCCATGCCTTTGCTAGTCGTGTGTTTAACACGATATGTCAAGCCATATAGATGTGTATAAATTATTTGTATTACATAGAAATATTTGAAACCATGAAGGTACCCAAAGCAAAGTGGTTATCGTCGTAAGAAATGGAATGAGAAACACAGGTTCAAATCCTGTTTACAGTAAACTTCAGGCTAATGTTCTGTGGAAGAATAAAACCATCTCTTTCCTTTGTTCCTATCTCAGTCATGGGTAAATTATAGAACAGACATTTGTTCCGGAAACTTCTCTGGGAGAAGGAAAGCTCTGATTTTAAACAAGTTCTTTGCTTAAAAATCAAGTTGTGTTGCATCCAGCTGGTGACAGAATGTTTTAGTAAAAACATCCTTAAAAGCAAATCTCTGTGTACAAATTATTAGTATTATACAGGAATACTTGAAACTATTGAGGCGCGCTTAGGGGAACGTCTATCGTCATAAAAAATGAAGTCAGACGGCCAAATTTAAAACCAAAAAGAGGATGCTTGCGTGAATACGCTTGAGAAAGGCATGAATCTATCTTTTCTCTTCTTGCCGATGGGTAAATTGTAAAACAGGTTAGATTGGATTCTTTAGTTCTGACGAGGAAACCAAATTAGGAGAAGGAAAACTCAGCATTCAAATAAGCTGTACTCCGCATAAAAGTTGTTCTTTTGTTACATCTTGCCCGTTGTGAGGTGGTCAGATTGATTCATCTTTGAAAGCATATAACTATTGTAACGTAATTAAACGGCTGATAGAAAACTGAAATTGAATAAATAAATAAATAAATAAATAAAGTATAGAATCTCTGAATAGCCCGGCCCAAGCATTCGTTTTAATTAAAAATGACTTGGGAAAACTTGTGATCAGGTGTAGTATCGTGCAGTAAGAGATGCGCTGAGAAATACAGATTTAAATCCCTTTATTGGTTGACTAGTACAATCCAGAGTATATACAATATTCACCGTCTCTCGCCGTAAGAGTGTTACGCCAGATGTCGATATTCAACAACTGACGATCGCCACGCTTGAATCGCTTTTTATACATCCGAGCTGCCTGATGTCAAAATGGTACTAGCCACGTCACAACATGTGGTAAAGACGTACAGTTGAACACGAGCCACGAAGATGTGCGGAGACGAAAGTTTACGAGCCCTGTTTTGTGGGGTGCACTACAAAGGGGATGGGGGCGTTAGAACCAGTTGACAAGCATGTTAGAACCAGGAAAAAATCAAGGTCTGAGTCTGCTCTCTTTTTTCTCACCAGGATATATTGGTTATCTTTGTCTAGTTGACGATGTCGTCTCAGTTTTTATACTCTCTTTCTTCCTCCCGGCGGCTACCGACAAGTTCAGTAAACCTGAACGTAAAGGTCACTAAACCTTTGGGTAGTTGAACAAAGTTTCTTGCGGTTGTCAACTGTTATCACGCAGGTGTAACAATGTGGTCTAAATTCTCTTTGATACAGCAATGGTATACTATGTCAATATGTTAGTATCAGATTGGAATATTTAAAACCAAATCACCCATTTAACGTATTGTTATTTGATAGTATAATCGATTACAAATGTTTATCATTTTGTTTACAATGTTTTTTAGCATTAGTTCCTTGTAAGCATATTATTGCTCAAAGATTGACGTGAGAATTTTTTAAAAAACACGATTTGACATTGTCTACATTTCTGAGAAAAAGCTTGATAATAGTTGTCTAAATTTCTGAGACGAAGCTTGATGATTTTTATCAGCAAGAGTTTTCGTACTATTGTCTTCGTCATTATTGGGTTTTTTTTCACAACGCTGTATCCTCCGGCCTTCATCAGGTGTCCCTTGTTTATCTGGGCATAGAAATGATTCAACCTGGGAAATAATTTTTAAAGTTTGACTGTTGATCATAGTTCTTGAACGCCTTGTTTGATCAACAGTCAAAGTTAAAAAAATGATTTCCCAGGATGAATAATTTCTAAGCCCAGATAAACAGGGGACATCTGAGGATACAGCGGCCGAAACGTAGAGAAAAAGAATAAAGACGAAGACAATAGTCCGAAAACACTCACTGATAAAAAGCTTGATAATTTTTATCACTTAGAATATTTGAACAATCGTCTTCATAACGTTTTGGCTGATATGTCGTTCGACCCTTATCGGATGAGTCATGGTGAACTCAGGAGCCTACACGGAACTTTGAACTAAACCCTTTATTTAATCAACGAGGGAATATAGTTCTAACTCCGTTAACAATAATCGGGCCATAATCCATATTTATCAACCCCTCCACTCGGGCAGGATATGACACAAGGTCATTTTTTAAGCGGAGTTTAACAGGTTTCAATTCAGAGTTTTCTTTTCCTAGACTAGTTGCCTCACCAAGGCTGAAGAACCTAGTCTGTCCTACAATTTACCCATAGCTGGAGGGAGAATAATTGGATTATTTCCCAAGGGTATGAGTGCTATGTGAAATGCAATCAGCCTCGTACAGGATTTGAACTCGTGTCACCGTGTCCATTTTCTATGACGATAACCATTACACCACGGGCCATAATCGGGTATAAGTGTCTAGCTATAGTAAGTATTCTTTCTAATCTATAACTGTAAATGTGATTGAACCAGCCAATGATATTACTCAGAAGCTCTTGTTAAGCAAACGATGTGCCTAGAGTGAGTGATTTTTTCTGACTTATACACCTAATGTCTCCAACAACCTATGAGTTAATACTCCCTACGATCAAGTCCAATTATTACCTAAGCTCATATCCAATTTTTTTTCCATTGAGCCTGTTTGCTTAATGGTTTGCTAAATCATATTAATCTCTATCCTTGGTCTGCTCAACAGGTCACTGCATCCTAACATGTGCGTTGCTTCTTTAAGACACTTATTCTCCTGAACTCTATCTATTATTTCAATATCGTCTTACAAAGGTAGATGGTTTCCCTTTTCTTTCCATATATGGTCAGCCATACCCAACTTTTCGCCCTCCTCCACTTATCAACCGAAACTTTGTGCATATAACAATCAAGATGAAGACAATCGCCCAATTACTCCAAATAATAAAAATTAGGAGTTGACATGCTGTAAAACCGACGAATTCAACATTTTCTTGCACGGTTACTCATTTTCTAAAATCCCAGGAGTTTTTAGCTTAACTTTACTGATTACGAACTGACCATGGTATTAACTAAATCAGGACTGCAGCTTTTATAGAGATATGTGTAAATACTTTTTATTCAATTGTATGTTCTGTCGGTTTCATTTGATAGACGTGACAAGGAGTGGTATATGTTCGGATTTCTGTTTGTCTTTCCAGCCATGTTCCATATCCACACCTTGCAGTGTGACCACGACTTATCAGAACGCAAACCCTCAATGGACGAACGCTTCTTAATCAGTCAAACAGCAAAACAAGATGGCCGTCACGTACGGCTTGATATAACGCTGAGGCATCTGTCAACATTAGCGCCACTGAGCGGCAGCTTCTTAAACCTTAATTAAAACATCGTTGTTGTAAAATGTGTTTAGGGGAAAAGGAGAGAAGAAGAGGGTGAATTTCGTGCAAAGACCGGAAAAGAGGGGCTGAGAGAAGCGGGAAATGAAGAGAATAAGCTACAGAGAATAGAAAAGAAAAACAAAAGTACAAAAAAAACAGCCCTTTTTAAACGAAAAGAAAATGTGGTACTATGCGTGCTTAAAGTGAAAACTATTGATAGGGATTTTATGTAGATTGAAAATTTACAAAGAATATCATGTCCAAACAAAAATTTGAGGTTGATTAGAGTTTTAGAATAGTTTTTCTGAATTTTACCAATTTTAATCTAAATTTTAATTCAATTTATCAGGGATGTGCTGAAATTAACGAACTTCTTTTCCTCTATCTCTCTACCGCTTTCTCTTTCGTTTTCGATAAATATATCTGTACGTATGTGTGTGTGAGTGTAAATGTGTGTGTATGTGTAACTGTATGTGTGTATGCATGCATTTATGTGTTAGTGTATGTGTATATGTGCGTTTCTGTGAATATATTTTAGCATCCTAATCTTGTACACTATCAATCAATCAATCAATTTATCAATATTACAACATCTATCTATCTATCTATCTATCTTTTTTCATATCTATCTATCTATCTACGTTTTTCATATCTATCTATCTATCTATCTGCATTTTTTCATATCTATCTATCTATCTATCTATATTTTTTCATATCTATCTATCTATCTATCTATCTACATTTTTCATATCTATCTATCTATCTAGCTAATCCTGTTAATATCCGTCAATCTACTTAACCACATCTCTCTCTTTCTTGCTCCTTTTCTCTGTCTCTGTCTCTTTGCTCCTTTCTGTCTCTATCTCTGTCTTTATCTCTGTCTTTCTCTCTCTCCCTCTCTCTTTAGATAGATAGATAGATAGATAGATAGATAGATATTCTCTCTCCTCATATACATATATATATATATGAATATATAACTGATGCATTGGATATGGTAGCAAACTCTCGAAGACTCGCTTTTAACAGAAAACCTACTGGGAACTCATTTCAGTTCTGTCATGAAATACGTGGGTCTGCAACAGGTTTAAAAAGTCATACAAGTGTGCACTCGGGGCAATGTCAATAAAAACACACGTAACTTGTTTGTCACATATGTAGTAGAGCTAGTAAGGATATACATGACCTGAGGAGTTACACGCACTCCCCAGGGCAATCTTAACGAATTTGAGAGAAGCTTTCGTCTGCAAAGAAGTGACAGTAACGATATACTATACACTAAATAAATATATAAATTCATAAGATTATTATACATGTGCATAGTAAGAACATGTTATATATATATATATATAAATATAGATCGGGAGAAAAGAATTCAATATGTTAATTCCATTATAAATTTATTTCGGTTCGTAGATGATATTGTGACATCCTCATATGGAAAAACAGTTACATGTTTTGAAATAGTTTTTTTTTCCTATTTAAGAAGTTGACACTAAATGAATTTATATTTGAATTACCAATTTGAATTCTTTTTCGTCTAATCTATAAAATATATTTTTACTCTGCACGTGAGTGTCGATATATATTTAAACTGAAATAATTTACATATTCGATAGCCGTTGTCATTGAGCACAACATTTCGATATTCTTCATTCTACTTGGATTAATACCGTTTTGTTTAATCATGAGATTATTTTCCATGGAAAATATTCATATATATATATATATATATATACTTCATCGCACGCATTCTTGCTATTTTTAAAATCAACGTTAAAGCCAATAAATTCACACAATGCTCATATACGTTTACGATCGTACAACCACCTGTACGTGAAACTGAAAGTCTAAGGCAGAATTTCAGCCCATTGGCCTTATGAGTAGAGTGTTCGCCAATGCCCCGGGAAACCGGGGTTCAATTCCAGGTCGAGTCATACCAAAGACTCAAAAAATTGTACTTGATACGTCTTTGCTTAACACTCAACATTATAAGGTACGTATCAAGGGTAAAGTAGAACAATTCAGGGAAAGGACTAGAACCCTTTCCTACACCTCGGTGTAGTAGCTATTGAAAAGGGAGCCTTCGGGTCACCTTCCACTGTGGTCACTAACTCTACTTATATATATATATATATTTTTTTTTTTTTTCATCCACAGACAGACCGTTTCGTTCGATCTCAACTCTTCAGTGTTGCTAAACTCGCGAGATGCTTCAAGCTGGGATTGAAACCCGGCTGATATTACATCTGTCGGATGTCTTACACCGGAACCCTCGTCATTTTCAGCATAAGCGAAATAATTTTTTAGATATATATTCACATATATGCTATCGACTACGGAAGGATTTGGCATTATATGTATATAATGTCTGACTAATCTTGGTCTTTCACCATCAAACAAAAAGTCATATAATTGTATATATATATATATATATATATATATATAAAGATTAGGACCCTAATTATATCAGCATGGATATAGCATTCACAAAGATGATTAATAAGCCATAAAACCTGAGTGTTATCACGCTGGGGCGTTCTAGGTCAGTGGCAATGATGCTTCGGCTCCGAAACCTTGCCTAAACACAGAATCAGCATCTGATAAAGGATATTTTTGGAAGTAACATGGCTGTTTGCAATTGATTCATTATTACACTTCGAACAAATTAGCAATCATGAGCGATTTTACGATGAGCAATGAGTGGTGTCCTCGTGGTGTAATGGTTAAAGCGATGGTTTGCGAAATCAAAGCACGTCAGTTCAAACTCCACTTGCGCTATTATGTTTACTTTCGGGCAAATACCCTTGGGAAAGGTGCGAACCCCCATATCCTCCCAGCTATGGATTAAATAGCACCACCACTGTTCTTCTAGGAGAATGACTTTGGCATTAAATAACGCACGAAGGTTGATATGCCATTAAACAAAGATGAGCAATGAACAATATGAATATATATCAATTTAATTTTGAGGTAGTTTCCGCGCCGTAGTGGTTAATGTGTCGGATTTCGACATCGCATTTGACAAGTTCGAACTCCCAACGAGCTATTATATTCGCTTTCAGACTGATATAAACTCCCAAATCCTTTGAAATATGAGTTAAATATTACCACTGTTGTACCACAAGAATGGTATTGGCAATTAATGAAACTCTAAACCTTGTCAATATTTCAGAAGGTACATATGCCATCCGTGCCCAGTAGGGTATTAATGAAAAACATAGATTCACATTGCACTAGACCTTTGGTTCGAGTGAATCTATGACCACCAAGATCACCTGGTATACGTACCGACAGACTTCACAATGACTAGCATATATCATATTGGCATTAAACAAAGAAACTATGCCCCTACTTCAGCAGGGCCACCTAGTGTTCCAATTGCACTAAACCTTCTGGTCGAGGTAAACTAGGACCAGATAGATCACCTGGCATACGTACCGACAAACTTCACAATGACAAGCATATATCATATTGCCATTAAACAAAGAAACTATGCCCCTACTTCAACAGGGCCACCTAATATTCACATTGCACTAAACCTTCTGGTCGCAGTAACCTATGACCAGCAAGATAACCTGATATACGTACCGATAGACTTCACAATGACAAGAATAGATCATATTGCCATTAAACAAAGAAGCTATGCCCCTACTTCAGCAAGGCCACCTAATATTCACATTGCACTAAACCTTCTGGTCGCGGTAACCTATGACCAGCAAGATCACCTGGTATACGTACCGATAGACTTCACAATGACAAGAATAGATCATATTGCCATTAAACAAAGAAACTATGCCCAAACTTCAGCAGGGCCACCTAGTATTATGGCGGGTGCCACACGTGTTGGGGTAGGTGCAGATGGAAAAGTCATCATAAAAAGATTGCCTATCTCGCTTCTTTATGTCGAAACTTTAACTCAAAGGTAATAAAAGGTTTTGTACCTGAACTAAGAAGTTGTTACGTGTTTTTCGTGTTTCGGGATTCGTATGTTCTATGTATATATGTTATGAACATTCTATGTACATTTCCCATAGTTATGTATCGGTATGTTACAATTAGATTCAGGACCAGTCTTATGCAGACTGGAAATACCTGGTAAGATCCAACCTAAGTATTAAAAAGATCTGCTTGCAGACTTGTTTTTCGATAAGAATATGTGCAAAAAAAAAAATAAATAAAAATAAAATAAAAAACTTACAAGAAATAACAACTTAAAAAGGTAAATATGAACAAATGAGAAGCACGATTCCTAACTTCTACGCATCAAATAACTCATGACAGGTTGACGTTCCCTTATAATCTATCAATATTGTTTGCAGCATTCTTGTGTAGTTGCCGTCAAGCTTTTTTCTCCATCCGTTTAGTTAGCGTTCACGTAGTGCATCCATATAGCAGTATCATCACGACCGCTGCTTGGAAGAAACTGCGTTTCAGTTCATCGGTCTTGTCTGACTTCCATAAGACCGATAGCCTATTGTTAACTGTCACAGCCTTTGCTAGTCACGTATCGATGTCTGTCTCGGTCGATGAGGCCCTGTTTCCTTGGTAGGTGAACTTGTCAACTAGTTTCAGAGAACTGCAGGCAAAAGCAACAGCTATACGGCCACCTACCACCCATCACGAAAACTATCAAAGTAAGACAAACCAGACATGCGGGACACAGCTGGAGAAGTAGGAACGAGCTCATAAGTGATGGACTCCTATGGACCCCATCACATGGCCGAGCAAAAGCAGGGCAACCAACTCGAGCCTACATACAGCAGCTCTGTGTAGATAGGGGGTGTACAGCTGAGAACTTGCATGAAGAGATTAATGATTGGCAGCGGTGGCGAGAGAGCGTCGGGGATATCTGTGCTAATAGCACGACAAGATGATGATGATCATATTTACCAACCCCTCCGCTCGGGCAGGATATGACACAAGGTCAATTTTTAAAGCGGAGTTTAACAGGTTTGAATTCAGAGTTTTCCTTCTCCTAGACTAGTTGCCTCACCAAGGCTGAAGAACCTAGTCTGCCCTTTTATTACCTTTGAGTTAAGGTTTCGACATAAGGAAGCAAGATGCACAATCTTTTTATGATGACTTTTCCATCTGCACCTCCCCAACACGTGTGGCAACCGCCATAAGGCCACTGGCCTGACTTCGGCGAGCAAGCGAAAGCCAACCGTCTTCTCCCAAGAAAGAACTCAACTAAGTGACTATTTACCCAGGGAGAATAATTGGATTCATACCTTTCCCAAGGGTATTAGTGTGATGTGAAATGCAATCAGTCTCGTCCAGGAATTGAACTCGTATCGCCGTGTCCATATCCTGTGACGATAACCATTACACCACGGGCACCTCCAAATGCACCACGTGCGGGACAAGATGATGATAATAATCTATCAAACAATCAATCAATCATCAATCAACTAATTAATATATTAAAAGATATCAAGGATGTGTCAGAATTTAAAACCTTTCCATTTATGTTCTCAAAATTAGAGAGCTAGGAGTAAGAGTTCCCGTGGCTAATGAACTCCACAGTTATATCAAAGTATCCACGTGGTGCATTCAATAGGTTTCCCGATTTTTTTCGTATAGGCATTTGAAATTTTCGTAGACTCTCAACAATTCAGTATGTTTTTGTTATACATCTTATGAGACGACTGATCAATTTTTATGATTTCAGGTTTAAATGAACAGCTACAGTAGGAATTGGAATACACCCTACAAAAGCCTGATTGTCACAGCTGGTGATTTTCAAAATATCAATGAGGACACTTAGAGGAGCGATATGCAATAAAATACCACATGGAATGGAAAAAATACCACAGAAACGTATGGAATGACACTTTTGCATGAATAGAGCATGAGTTTTTGAGTGGCATAAGAGATTCAAGGAAGGCAGGGAGTCTGTGAGGGATGATGAGAGGTGTGGGAGGAGTAAGGAAATAGGGTTAAGGTTACTATGTTGAGGTTTTAAGGGAGTTCAGCAAGAGATTCCTTGAGAAGAGGCCAGCACTCTTCAAATCGGGTCAGTGGCATTTCCACCGGACAATGCACCAGTCCACAACTCCATCCTTGTCACAGACTATTTGACCAAGATGGGCATCAACCAGTTCCTCATCCTCCCTCTAGTCCAGACATTGCTCCCTGTGACTTTTGCTTATTCCCTAAGCTCAGAGGCTGTCGTTATGAGACAATTGAGGAGATGAAAGAGGCTGTGACGAAGGTCATTGACATGCTCACACAAGAGGCCTTCCATGGGGCCTTCGAGAAGTTGTTGGAGCGGTACAACAAGTGCATTGAAGCCGGAGGAGATTACTTTTTGTTATTTTATAACTTTTTTATGAGTATAAAATCGTTACACAGAATAAGTTTTTAGTTGCAAATGCCTTATATATTTTTTTATAAAATTATTAGTCATGGGATAAACAAAAGACTGGTTGAAATCAGCACGACTAGAAGCGACCGATTTTTTCACCGATTTGATGATTACCAGAGAAATGTTGTTGGAACCTGATTTTTGATAAGGGTCTACCAATTTTTTGTTTAAATCTTTTCGACTAAGGTAAAGAGATTGAAAAGATGACTAACATTAATTCTTAGTGATTGATATTTTATTACCGCCTCCTGCTTAGTAGGACACGTTTATAAAACAGACACAAAAACAAAAACAAAGAAAAAAAGATTACCATACTTGGTGATTATACTAATCGTTTAATTTTCAGAAATCACTTAAACTAATTTTTTTTTTAAATACACCTCTTCAATGAAATATGACTAATACCAGTAAAAATCTGATTTTCTTAATACCCTTTGAATCTGTTTAAGTGTCCAAATTAAATATTCAAAAATATTTACTATGGAAGATGATGAAAAAAAAATTGCTGTGATTTTAGAAGTAAAAAAAAATGCAAAAAATACATCGTTTCAATAAAAACCACTTTAATTAAGCACAGCAGTTTTTAATTAATTAATTGCGTAAATAATCAAAACTTTTGTGATAATTAAAGTAAATAAATTTCATCCTGACCATATTAGACGAAGCCATTTTTTAATAGAACACACGCACTACCGTATACATGCATACACATGTATAGTCACATACACATTTATCATATTTACCCAACCCCTCCGCTCGGGCAGGATATGACACAAGGTCAATTTTTAAGCGGAGTTTAACAGGTTTGAATTCATAGTTTTCTTTCTCCTAGACTAGTTGCCTCACCAAGGCTGAAGAACCTAGTCTTCCCTACTATTTACCCATAGCTGGCGGGAGAATAATTGGATTCATACACATTTATGCTCACTGACGTATACACGTGAACAACTAGTGTCCAGAACATGACTCAAAGGCATCTCAGCCCAGTCGACTGGGGTTGTAGGATACACCGACTTCATCACTGCAGTGGGTTAAGATCCCCACTCCACAAAGTGTGTCCGAGATATGACACGAAGCCATTATTATATAATACTAACAATTCCATTAAAGCACAAAGTTTAAGTAATGCTATTCAGAACTAATAACTGTCTTCAACATTTATTCTTACCCTGTCGGCTGGGGTTGTAGAATATTCGGACTGCATCTCCGCTTAGGAGTAAAATTGTCCCAATAAGTTTCCTGGATATGACATTAAAACAATCTGATGGTGAGGCTCCAGTAATACTGGAGCTTTGGGAATTGTAGAGTATACCTTCATCGCCATCGTTCCCAAATCCACTCTGGCCCGGGGTGTTAGCATCTGATTTTGGTATATCTATGAGTTAAATAGAGCCGTTTGAAATTTAAACTGAGTGAAAACAAATGACTTATGTTAAATTGACCTGATAGAAAAAGAACTATTCGATCATTTAACTGTGTGTAAATAAATAAGTGATGTTTAATTGTATTGTTAGTGGTATATAGCAATACGTGAGATCATTTAGTTGTTGGTTGGAATTTTATGGCATATCAACCTTTGTCGGATATTTAACGCCAAACCTATTTTTATGCAAAAAATCAGTTCTATTTCAAGCAATTCAGTTTAGCATGAGTATACAGTTTAATTGTCAAAAGCATTTCTATTTCAAACTATTTAGCTTAGTCAAACAGTTTTAATTCAGCTAATTCAGTTTAGTATAATACATTTCCATTTCAAGCAATTCAGTTTAGTCAAACAGTTCTAATTCAAACAGTTCAGTTTAGCATAAGTATGCAGTTTAGTTCTATTTAACCCATAGATAGGGTCCAATTTCGGGGCAGAGTGGACCTGGGAGTAATGGCAATGAAAGGGTACTCCGCATTCACCAAAGCTCCAGCATCACTGGAACCTCACCATCAGATCGTTTAGTGCCATATCCAGGACTTTCAGTGGGGGGGTCTCACCTTTCTGCAGAGGTGCAGACGGTGTATTCTACCGCCCCAACCGACTGGGCAATTATTTATTTGTGTTCAAAAGAATGTTGAATAGAATTCTTAATAATAATTAGCAATACTTGAATCGCTGTAACTGTTTGCACAAATAAATTAATTGGTATTATATAAGAATATTTGGGGGGTGTCCTCATGGTGTAATAGTTAAAGAGCTGGACTGCGGAATCGTAGCAAGCGAGTTTGTATTCTACTCACGCTATTACGTACACTTTCGGGCAAATACACTTGGGAAAGGTATGAACCCCCTTAATCCCCCAGCTATGGGTTAAATAGTACCACTATTGTTCTTCTAAGAGAATGGCTTCGGCATTAAATAACCGACAAAGCATGGCATATAACCCAACCTTTACAATTCATACATATTTAATATATATATATATATATATATATATATATATATATATATATATATATATATATATATATAAAGAGGATTTGGTAATAAATAATCTGCAATGGTTGATAAGCCTTAAAACCCAACCCAATCAAATTATAAATATTTAATATATATTTATAAACAGGACCTGGCGTTAAATAACCCACAATTGTTGATATGCCATAAAAACCAACCAAACCAAATCATATTTAATACATATGTATAAACTGGATTTAGCATTAAATAACCTGTAATGGTTGATATGCCATAAAACACAATTAAACCAAAGCATATATATTTGATATATATGTTTAAAGAAAATTTGGCATTAAATAACTTGTAAAAGCTGATATGCCATAAAATACAACCAAACCAAAGCGTATATATTTGATATATATGTTTAAAGAGAATTTGGCATTAAATAACCTGTAATGGTTGATATGCCATAAAACACAACCAAACCAAAGCATATATATTTGATATATATGTTTAAAGAGAATTTGGCATTAAATAACCTGTAAAAGTTGATATGCCATAAAATACAACCAAACCAAAGCATATATATTTGATATGTATGTTTAAAGAGAATTTGGCATTAAATAACCTGTAATGGTTGATATGCCATAAAACTCAACCAAACCAAAGCATATATATTTAATGTATATGTTTAAAGAAAATTTGGCATTAAATAACTTGTAAAAGCTGATATGCCATAAAATACAACCAAACCAAAGCGTATATATTTGATATATATGTTTAAAGAGAATTTGGCATTAAATAACCTGTAATGGTTGATATGTCATAAAACACAACCAAACCAAAGCATATATATTTGATATATATGTTTAAAGAGAATTTGGCATTAAATAACCTGTAAAAGTTGATATGCCATAAAATATAACCAAACCAAAGCATATATATTTAATGTATATGTTTAAAGAAAATTTGGCATTAAATAACTTGTAAAAGCTGATATGCCATAAAATACAACCAAACCAAAGCGTATATATTTGATATATATGTTTAAAGAGAATTTGGCATTAAATAACCTGTAATGGTTGATATGCCATAAAACACAACCAAACCAAAGCATATATATTTGATATATATGTTTAAAGAGAATTTGGCATTAAATAACCTGTAAAAGTTGATATGCCATAAAATACAACCAAACCAAAGCATATATATTTGATATGTATGTTTAAAGAGAATTTGGCATTAAATAACCTGTAATGGTTGATATGCCATAAAACTCAACCAAACCAAAACATATATATTTAATGTATATGTTTAAAGAAAATTTGGCATTAAATAACCAACAATGGTTGATATGGCATAAAGCACAACCAAAGCAAACAGTAAATTAATACTTAATTCAACGTAAGAATCTATATATACAGGAGACTTTTAAAAAAAAAGCAAAATATTGATTCGGAATTTGGCAGTTAGAAGCACCGTGTTGAATCGCACTATTTTTCAAGAAAATCAATAGATATGGTATGAAAATGCCACAGACACGTGAATCGATTTAACTGTGTGCAAACAAATCAGTGATGTTAAAGTAAATTATTAGTATTTCCGATCAATACATGGAACCACGTGTGCAAACAAATGAGAACAGGCTCTTTTCTGCATTTACAACTTATATATATATATATATATATATATATAGATAGATAGATAGATAGATAGATAGGGGATTTAAAAAGTAATGCATTTTTTAGTAAAGAAATAATCACCGACACGAAAACGTGTATGATACGTCAAAATGAAGCTGGTCCTCAGTAAATCACATCTCTATTTCTCTGTAATTGAGAGAAACGATGACTACGTTGAGAAGTAGTTCCTCCTTTGAATGAGAGTTTGTATCTCTGCCTATTAAAATTCGATTGACTGTTCTTTGAGCCACTTCATCACTGCAGTTTTCTCTTCCTCGTTACTGGCATAATATTTGCCTCTTAAAAATTTTTTCATGGGGCCGAAGAGATGATTGTCTGAAGGCGCTAAATCTGGCGAGTAAGGAGGATGCGGTAAAGTTGTCCACCCGAATAAAGCATCTGTGTACCTTGCACAGATGCTTGGATGTGGTCGAACGTTGTTATGCAGAAAGAGGACATTATCGATTGGCTAGATTTTATTAAGATTAGAATAGGTATAAGAATTAAATAATGTATATACATATATATATATATATATATATATATATATATATATATATATATAGAGAGAGAGAGAGAGAGTGTGTATGTGTTGAATTAAAGAGCTGACAAGTGTTGATATATGCTAAACCACAATCATCAATAACGAACATCATGTTAAAGACTCTTATCATGACCTTTTTTGCTAACTGCTGCGCCCAGAACTTTTTCTTTAGCTGAGTCAGTTTGTTTCCACTCCATGGACTGTGTTTTTGACTCTGATTTGTAGTGGCAAACCTATTTTTAACCCATTTCTAAACATTTTTTTGATTAAAACATGATTCTCCATACAAATTACACATTCATCTCTAAATTTCATTTTATTTGTTCTTCTAAACTAGCAAAAGTTTTATGACACACCTTTCTTTAAGCCAGAATCACTTGATTTGCAGTCATTCTGAATTGCCGGAAAACATATATTTTTTACGAGATCAAATTAATCTTTTCCACAAAAAAAAGTCCAAGTTATACAGAAATTCTATCTAAGGAGAGAAATTCTAAACAAAAAATATTTTGTGTTTTCAAAAGAATTCCCCATAATTATTTGTTGGCCAGTTGTGTACAAATCCCAAGAGCGATAGAAGCCTTCTATCATGTCTGAAAGTGACACAATGTTCAACGACCGAGATCGGAGATACGCTGCTGTACAACACATGCTCTCTACCGATCCAAGTTATGACAACAGGACCATTGCCAGCACACGCAAAATACAAATCTGGATTGCCAAGAATAACAGGGACATGCCCAGGGTGATGAAAACAAAGTTTCCGGCTATAGTTATGGTCTTTGGTGTGGTTTCAAGTGAGGGCCATATCAGGCCACCTCACATCTTCGAAGTCGGCTTGAAAGTCAACACCAAAGTGTACCTGGATGTGCTGAAGAGTGTGGTGATTCCCTGGTGCAATCAGGTGGCCAGTGGCGACCCTGGGTGTGGCAGCAGGACTCGGCGCCGGCCCACAAGTCCAAAGAGACCTAGGCTTGGCTTCAGAAGGAGTGCTACGACTTTGTACCCTTCTCTCACTGGCCCCTTTCATCCCCCGACCTGAACCCGCAGGACGACTTTGTTTGGGCATGCGTTGAGAACATCACCAACATGACCTCCCGCAACACCAAAGCCAGCCTGATCGCCGCCATCCGCCGAGCTCCCGCCAGCGCTTGTGGAAAAGGCATGCTTCCAGTTCCAGATCCGTATCGAGGCGGTGATTGAAGCTGAAGACGGCTACATTGAATAGATGTCAGTTCTACAACCTAATCAAGTTACCTGATTAAAATAAAGCTGTAGTGTTATTTTCTTTAGGACGAAAATTTTATCGTTCCACCCTGCAGATATCAGCTCTACTACATATCTTGTATATTGACCTTCGACCCGGCCAAAGATGCCATTCCAAAGTGATGTACCGGGAGGAAGTGACACATTCCGATGGCAGTTATGAGGAGAAATCGTGTAGGCGGGCTTGGCTAAAAAAATGAGACAAGGTAAAAATCCCATGGTTCACTCATAGACCGATACACCGGAAGAGAGTGACCTGTGAACTGCATGACTGTTATTTCCGCTAGAGGACGATCAAACATGCCATTCCAAAGATTGAGTTGGCGATTGACCTATTATATACTTCGGTGAGACAGGAAGGCAGGAGTTAGAGATCAGAGAAGTCGGAGACAAGAGTGGTAGAGAAAGCCACCACCCAGCAGAAGGGACCCTCGGGACTCCCGATTGAGTTGGGGACCAGAGAAGTTAATGACAAGATGTGGTAGAGAAAGCTGAGCCCCCGGACCTCCGGTTGAGCATCTGGAGAACGAGAAAAACACAACGCTGATGGCCGTAAGAGTGAGGGTCAATATAGCAGTTCTGTTCGGTCTCCAACTCCCTCTCACACACACAACCTTACAATAAAGTGAGAGGTATATTTTTCTAAGAACTGTGTCGCTCGTCTTTATTATTGCGTCAATATTTATTTGTGCATATATTTATAATCTGAGTATACAACACATAATCAAGTTATCTGAATTGATTTTTTCAATAAAAGTTTTAAAATAAAGCTTAAGTGTTGTATTCTTTAGGACGACAATTTTATCGTTCCACCCAGTAGATGTTAGCTCTACTACATAATCAAGTTATCTGAATTGATTTTTTCAATAAAGGTTTTAAAATAAAACTAGAGTGTTGTTTTCATTAGGACGACAATTTTATCGTTCCACTCTGTAGATGTCAGCTCTACTACATAATAAAGTTATCTGAATTGATATTTTCAATAAAAGTTTTAAAATAAAGCTGTAGTCTTGTTTTCTTTAGGACGACAATTTTATCGTTCCACCCTGAAAATATAGCTTTTATATATGATTGTGTTGGTTACAGATTTTAAACGAGGCAGAATTTTTTCGTTTCCACGCGATTTAATGGCATGACGTATTGCTGTTGTTTTGTACTCAGTTAAATGGTTTCAAGTCCTGCGATCTTACACGAATAGTTCTATTAACCAGATTTAAATGGTTTAAATATTGTTATCTATGTAATAATTATAATTCAATTTAATATTAATCATTTGTTTGCTCACAGTTAAAAGGTTTCAAGTCTAACGGTCCAAGAAGAATAGTTCTATTTGCCACGTTTAAATGGTTTCAAGTATTGTTTACAATATAATGCTGATCATTCAACCTAATATTAATCAACTCCGGCTCGGTGCTGTGTTCAAAGTCAAATTCCCATTCTTGGATATGACACTAAACAATCTGATGGTGAGGTTCCAGTGATGCTGGGGCTTTGGGCAATGCAGAGCACTCCTCCATTGCTATTGTTCCCAGGTCCACTCTTTGGGTTATATAGAATTAAACTACATACTTATGCTAAACTGAATTGTTTGAATTGGAATTGTTTGACTGGGCTGAATAGCTTGAAATAGAGATGTTTTTCGACAATAATTGTTTAAATTAGAACTGTTCGACTAAAAAGAATCGCTTGAAATAGAAATGCTTTGACAATTAAACTGTGTACTTACATTTAAACTGCGTGCTTATGCTAAACTGCAATGTTTGAAATGGGACTGTTTTTGACATTGAAACTGTACTTACACTGAACTGAATTGTTAAATATAAAACTGTTTCGACATTTATTCGTGTGTAAACAAAATCAATGCTTATACTAAACAGAATTAGTTGAATTAGCTTCAAACTGAATAGCTTCAAATAGAACTGTTTTTGATAATTAAATTGAGTATTCATGCTAAACTGAATTGCTTGAAATCCATGAAAATGGATTTGGCCTTAGATATCCTACTAGGAATGATATGTTATAAAACTAACCAACCAACCAACCAATCTAATATTAATCATTTGTTTGCATACAGTTAAATAGTTTCTCAGGTAGTAAATGAGTATAAAGTTCTATTTTACGCATAGATAGGACTCTAGTAGCTACTATCACCTCAGACAAGAGGAGACCTCGAAATAATAGCCATAAAAGTGTACTTTAAATTCCCTAATGCCCTAGAACTGGAGCCTTACAATCATTTGTTTGAGTGTCATATCCAAGACACTCTTTGGTGGGGGTTTTACTCTTCTGCTGAGATGCAGTTGACGTATTTAACAGCCCCAACCATATGAGCTGAATCTTCAGACGAGACGCGACGGTCAGTCAGATAGGGCTGTTACAATAAATACACCGACTGCATCTCAGCGGAGAGATAAGACCCACCTTCCGCGGAGTGTTCTTTAAATGACATTAAAAAATATGATGGTGAAGTTTTATTCATGGAGATCTGGAGAATATAGAGTACCTCTTCATTGCCATTACTTCCAGTTCCACTAGAACCCTGAGTGGTAGCACCGGTTAGAGTCCCATCCATCGATACAATAAAACTTGTTAGCTATTCAACTGCCTGGAAAAGAATGACTGATATTAGATTAAATTGTTACTGTTACATAACGATGCTTGAAACTAATCAAATATGTGCTAATAAAATTTTTGGTGTTAATTTGCTATACTTGAATCTATTTAACTGCGTGCAAACGAAGGAATAATACTGAATAGAATTATTCGTTGTTGATAGGAATATTTGCTTCCATTAAACTGTTTGTAAAAAAGTGATTTATTGGGATAACAGCAATAGTAAGAAAAGTTGGTTATCTTAGTCGAGGTTAACCCGAAGGCTCCCTTTTCAATAGCTACTATACCGAGGAGTAAGAGAGGGCGCTACTCCATTCATTCGGTTGCTCCACTTAACCCATGATCCTTACCTTATAATACTGAGTGTTAAGCAAGGAGGCATCAAGTACCATTTTTGAGTCATTGGTATGACTCGACCTGGGTTTAATTTCTGGTCTCCCAGACCATTGGCAAACACTCTACTCATTAGAAATACTTGGAATAAATTTAACATATCAGCTGACTGAATAGAATTCAATAGCATTATTAATGTTAAATGAATTCAATATTTGAAAACATTTAATTGTGAGCAAACAAATTAATTCAAATTCATTTTAAAATAAAATTATCAACAAATTATTCACTTACAAAATATACATGTCTAATCCTTTCACTGAGTGCAAACAAATGACTGATGTTAAATTTGATTATTATTTATTTTGATTTGTTGTTTTATCATATCAACCTTCTTGGTTTATTTAATGCCAAATATATCCTTGTAGAAGAACAGCAGTGATACTATTTAACCGTAGCTGGGAGAATAAAGGGGGTTCATACATTTAACAAGGGTTCTTGTCCAAAAGTGAACGTAATAGCACAATCGGAGTTCGAACTCACTTACCACGATTCCGCAAGGTGCCCGTGGTGTAGTCGTTATCGCCGTAGGAAATGAACACGGCGATACGAGTTCAAATCCTGGACGAAACTGATTTCATTTCACATAGCACTAATACCCTGGGGAAAGGTATGAATCCAATTATTCTCCCTCCAGCTATGGGTAAATAGTAGGATAGACTAGGTTCTTCAGCCTTGGTTAGGCAACTAGTCTAGGAGAAGGAAAACTCTGAATTCAAACCTGTTAAACTCCCCTTAAATATTGACCTTGTGTCATATCCTGCCCGAGCGGAGGGGTTGGTAAATAGTACCGCGATTCCGCAATCTGAGTTTATGACAATTACACCACGAGACCAACCCTGCCTTTTAATTATTTGTGTTACATTGCAATATATGAAACCCTTCCACAGTGTGCGAATAAATGGGCTCTGGCTTGTTTAAAATGTTTTCCTCAAAACTATGCGTTTACATATCAGTACAAACAGAATTTATATCTCAGTACAAACAGAATTTATATATCAGTACAAACAGAATTTATATATCAGTATAAACAGAATTTATATATCAGTACAAACAGAATTTACATATCAGTACAAACAGAATTTATATATCAGTACAAACAGAATTTATATATCAGTACAAACAGAATTTATATATCAGTACAAACAGAATTTATATATCAGTACAAACAGAATTCATATATCAGTACAAACAGAATTTGCCATTAAATAAACTACGAAGTTATATATGTCATAAAACCAACAAACCAACCCCCTTACCCACCACCCAGCAATGAACTCAATACCTTTACAACTGTTCTTCAACATGTGTGTCTAAAGCGACACTCGAAAAGAGTTCGAATTTCAGTTCACATTCGAAAAAATACCCTTAAAAAAGTATATATATATATATATATATATATATATATATATATATATATTTATATATATATATATATATATATATACATATATATATATATATATATATATATATACTAACGACCTCCGCTCGGGCAGGATATGACACAAGGTCAATTTTTAAGTGGAGTTTAACAAGTGTGAATTCAGAGTTTTCCTTCTCCTAGACTAGTTGACTTACCAAGGCTGAAGAATCTAGTCTGTCCTACTATTTACCCAAAGCTGGTGGGAGAATAATGATTCATACCTTTCTCAAGGGTATCAGTGCTTAAAACAGTATATACCCCCTTATGGATTAAAGAGTAATACTGCAGTTCCCCTACGAGGATGACTTTTGTAATGAATAGCCCACTAAGTTTGACATGCCTTTAAATGAAAAAAATAACTATGGCTGTGGTATTAAATAATTCACGAACCTCCTGGTGTAATGTTTAAAGCGCAGGACTGCGGAATCGGAGTACGTGAGTTCGTACTCCAGTCGCGCTATTAAGTTCACTTTCTAGCGAATACCCTTGGGAAAGGTATGACTCCCTTATTCTCCCTACTAGAGGTTAAATAGTACCACTACTATTCTTCTAGAAGAATAGCTTTGTTATTAAATAATCTACAAAGGTTGATATGCCATTAAACAAAGAAATCAAACCAATCAATTATTTTTAGATGAGATTGTAATTAGTCGTATAAAGTCTTGGACTGACTGTGGTATTCTAAATTGTATGCATACAAACTTTTGTTTTAAATATTCAACCCCAACAGCTTGAGTAACAATCACGAGTTAGAATCAGCATTGATATATATATATATATATATATATATATATCAGCATTGATATATATATATATATATATATATATATATATATATATATATATATATATATATATATATGGTAATGAGTGGGAAAGGGAGAGAGAAGGGAAAAATCTCCAAACTTGGCACATAGTACCTGACTGAATATTGAAGTGTTTACTCAGTAGATTGAATATTCATCATTGAATTAATTATATTATAAGACAATTGATTATATCAAAACTATAAATATTTCTTCCGTAAATTAAATGGAAATATATTTTTCATCATCCATATCGACCAAGAAAACTATTCATACAGGCAAAATTAATAATACAAACAAAAGAATTACAGCTGAAAAATATCATGCCAGTAAAACTTTCTTGAAAATCACTTCTTTGTGAAGTTGTAATTTCGCTTTAAATACGTTTCGATATATATATATATATATATATATATATATATATATATATATATATATATATATATATATAAAGTAATGTTTGCGACTGTAGTCGAGGGCGACCAGAGGGCTATCTTTTCATTAGCTACGACACCGATGTGTAGGAGAGGTAGTTACTCCTTTCCCAGGCTTGCTCCCCTTTACCTTTGATACGTACCTTATATTGCTGAGTGTCAAGCAAAGTGGGATCAAGTGCCATTTTAAAAGGCTTTGGTATGACGCAAAATGGGATTGAACCGATGTCTCCCGGACCATTGGCGAACACTCTAACCACTAGGCCAATGATATGTATGTGTGTGTGCTAGTGTGTGTGTTTACCCCCCCCCCATACGATGGACAAGGATAGGATACAAAGTCAATTTCTACGCTAACTTCAGATTTTACATTCAAGACTGGTGGCACATCCAGGGCCAAAGAATTATGTCCACCCAACAATTCATCGATTGCAAGAAATGGGAAAGCATGTTGGTTCATGCCTTTCCAAAAATATGATACGCCAACAGCCTCATCGAGGATTTGAATTCCAGTCACCGATTCCATTATATTAAACGATAACCTTTACACCATCTGCACCTCTCTCTCTATATATATATATATATATATAGAGAGAGAGAGAGAGAGAGAGAGAAAGAGATATCTCGTGGGATATCTCGTGCACAAACCCCTTGTGTGGGTTTCGCGCCAAAACAAACAAAGGGATTCTCTGAATGGCACATACACCCACGGAAACGGGTATTAAAGGTATGGTTTTATTGGGTTTTATGGAATATCAACCATTATGGGTTATTTAATGCCAAATCCTCTTTATACATATTGCTCACTTGTGTTGTATAATTTGGGAATGTTAATAATAACAATGGAGGTAGGCAGGCTCTTTCGTTTCTGATACGAGCGGTTTTATGAATTTCTGGCCTCGATCCACGGTGACACAAGGAGAGAGACACAATTATTAAAAGGCTATGCTAACAATACTATGCTGACCCCACTCCAATGCGCGGCGCATCTTGTGATGTTTAAGATCTCAATTCATCTCTGTCGGGTCAGGATCCGAAAATCCAACCACATGCCTCAACGTTAGAAAACCCAACTCTGTCTTTTCAAAATCCTCAAATTTTCAGGACTATCTCTTCTGGGCATGACGTCATCCACATTCCAGCCCCCATTTACTGTCTGGGGTTTATTATAACAAATGGTGATTGTCATATTCTTTCCGCACGAGCGTAAAACTGCCCTAATTGGCAATGCACCAGGACTAAGAGACCCGAACGGTTCAAAACCCTACCAAACTGAATGACAAAATATAATTAACGAAAAAATCATTCCTTAATTATATAACATTTTGCTTGGGATGTAGAATACTCCGACTGCACTTCTGAAAAGGGTAAGACCTCCCAAAAAGTATCCTGGATATGACACTAAACGATCAGATGGTAAGGTATAAGTAATCCTGGGGCTCTAAGGAATGCGCTGGACTCCTTCATAGCCATCACTCCCCGATCTACTCTGACCCGGAGTGGTAGGACCTGATAGGGCCCTATTGATGGGTCAAATAGAACTAAACTGTGTACTTATGCTCAACTGAATTGTTTGAATTAGAAGTATTTGACTAAACTGAATAGCTTGAAATAGAAATGTTTTTGACATTTAAACTGGGTACTGATGCTGAATTGATTTGTTTGAAATGGAACTGTTTTTTATTTAATAAATGGATCTGGCATTAAACAAGCTACAAAGGTTGATATGCCATAAAACTAAAAAAAAACAACCAACCAACCAATCTTTATACATCATCATCATCATCATGTCGTGCCACCAGCACGGATATCCCTGACCCTTTCTCGCCACTTCTCCCTATCATTCATCGCCTCTGGCAGGTCTTCAGGGTTACATCCTGCATCCTCACATAGCTGTTGTATGCATGTTCGAGCTGGTCGTCCTGCTTTTGCTTGGCGATATGTGGGGGTCCATAGGGGTACATAACTTATGAGCTCGTCCTTGCTTCTCCAGCAGTGTCCTGCGTGTCTGGTTCTTCTAACTTGTATAGTTTTCGTGATGGGAGGCAAGTGGCCGTATAGTTGGTGTCTTTTTCAATATTGCTCTTAACATTCTAGTGTAATTGCCGTCTAGTTTCTTCTCCAGCCGTTTTGTTAGCGTCCATGTAGTGCATCCATATAGCAGTATCGATACAACCACTGCCTGGAAGAAACTGCGTTTCATTTTATCGGTCAGGTTTGATTTCCATATGATCGAGAGCCTATCGATTGCTGTCCATGCTTTCGTTAGTCGTGTGTCGATGTCTTTTTCGGTTGATATATATGATTTGGTTTTGTTGGGTCCTATGGGATGGCAACCAATGCAGATTATCCGCTTTAAACATAAGGCGTATCAACCATAGCAGGTTATCTGACGTCAAATTATCTTTAAACATATTTGTAAAATATATATATATATGTAAACACTAAACAAGGTATGAATCCAATTATTCTCCCTCCAGCTATGGGTAAATAGTAGGACAGACAGGGTTCTTCAGACTTGGTGAGGCAACTAGTCTAGAAGAAGGAAAACTCTGAATTCAAACCTGTTATAGAGGTGCCCGTGGTATAATGGTTATCGTCGTAGGAAATGGACACGGTGACACGAGTTCAAATCCTGGACGAGACTGATTGCATTTCACATAGCACTAATACCCTTGGGAAAGGTATGGATCCAATTATTCTCCCTCCAGCTATGGGTAAATAGTAGGGCAGACTGATCCTTCAGCCTTGGTTAGGCAAGTAGTCTAGAAGAAGGAAAACTCTGAATTCAAACCTGTTAAACTCCGCTTTAAAATTGACCCTGTTTCATATCCTGCCCGAGTGGAGGGGTTGGTAAATATGATAAGGGACCCTACCAAGCTCTACCACTCCGAGTCAGAGTGGACCTGAAAGCAATGGCAATGAAGGGGTACTCCACATTTCCCAAATTTCCCAGGCTGGAGCGTCGAAAACAAATTGTTTTATGTCATATCCTGGACATTCATTGAGAGAGGGTTTTACCTCTGTGCATTGATGCAATAGGTGTATTTTGCAGACTCAACCGACTGAGGTCTATAAAGGTATGTTCATAGTAGGGCAGACTGTGCTCTTCAGCCTTGATGAGGCAACTAGTATAGGAAAAGGAAAACTCTGAATTAAAACCTGTTAAACTCCGCTTAAAAAATTGACCTTGTGTCATATCCTGTCCGAGCGGCGGAGGGTAAATATGATAAAGGTATATTGAAGATAGTTCGCTTGTGGAAAAAGATTTTGATTCGACAAGTTGACATTCTAGATCACCATGCATATTTTGTCACTTTTTTTATAACATAGTTAAGCCTTTGATATCTATCTTTAAAAAGATAAAAAAGGCCTTGTAATTGTTTTTTATCGACGAGCACTTAGGATAAGTAGCCCACCACACCTACATGAAGAATTTAAGTACATCGAAAATTCCCTTAAAAGCCTCAAATACCCTTAGTTTTTCATATTAAACACTAGAAAAAAAACCTTCCATACACACTCATCAAATAAACTTAAGAAAAACACTCCCTCTATTCCCATTACCTACATACCTCTCTCTCTCTCCCTCTCTCTCTCTCTCTCTCTCTCTCTCTATCTATCTATCTACATACATACCTACCCACTAACACACATAACCAACCTCTCTGTGACAAATTAACCAAATGAGGAATACCATTCAAATCACATCACAAACCATTAAAAACCTCACTAACATCTCGAAAAGCACCAACAATGTAACTACTTCTTACGCAGGCATATATTCTATTCCATGTAAAGATTGTAATAAACATTACATCGGCGAAACCTAACACAATCTAGAATAAAGAATCACGAACACAAACGATCAATTAAACTGAATAACGAACTAAATGTCCTTTTTCTCCATGTTAGAGCTCAAGCCTACTTTTAATTTTTCCCCAGCCAATCTAATCAAACCTATACATAGCATTAAAATCCCGCAGATTATTAGAATCTGCAGTAAATTCCAAAACAAAACACATAAAGCAATATCTCGTGTTCTATCAGCTTTCACCCTGCTTGGCAGATATTGTGTTACATGAAAACAATATCAGAGTAGACAATGGATAAAAAAAATTCGTAAAAACTAGCAATTTTTTTTACATTCATCTCTATCATACTACGAACGATTTTTTAAAAATTCTTTTTTCTTTTTTCTTTTGTGTTTTTCCCCCTTTCCTTTTAGATACTCCATTACTATCAACGTCTTTGATTAAAAAAGGATACTCCTGAATCCTTGTCTCCTTTCATTTCCTCTTTCTTCTTCTCTAAATAAACATCTCCTCCCTCATAATTTCCTCTTTCTCACAAACATTAATCCACCTCTATATAATCAAATATCAGATAACATCCCAATACACTAGGTGTGACCTAGCCTTGAAGTCCCAGTCAAAACCAAATTAACCCCGATCACCATAAATCGAAACTCCTTATTCTTCCCTTATCTATCTCTTGTCTTTTGACCCCTTCACTCCCTTTACATTCTTTTATATTCTCCATTAGCATATCTATTTCCTCAATTACTAAAATCTATCATCATCCCCATCATCATCATCATCATCATCATGTGCCGCTTGCACGGATATCTCTGACCCTCTCTCGCCACATTTCCCTATCGTTCATCGCCTCTGGCAGGTCTTCAGGGCTACATTCCGTATCCTCACATAGCTGCTGAATGTATGTTCGTGCTGGTCGTCCTGCTTTTGCCCAGCCATATGTGGGGGTCCATAAGAGTACATCACTTATGAGCTCGTCCCTGCTTCTCCAGCAGGTGACATCTCCACACTAGACGGAACCCCTCTTAAACTAGAAGACAAATTCACTTACCTAGGAAGCAGCATCTCATCAACCGAAAAGGACATCGACACGCGGTTAACAAAGACATGAGCAGCCATCAATAGGCTACCAATCATATGGAAATCAGACCTAACCGATAAAATGAAACGCAGTTTCTTCCAGGCAGCTGTCGTATCGATACTGCTATATGGATCCACTACATGGACGCTTACAAAACGGCTGGAGAAGAAGATAGACGGCATTTACACAAGAATGCTGCGAGCAATCTTGAACAATTCATGGCGGCAACACCCCACAAGACACCAACTATACGGCCATCTACCTCCTATCACGAAAATTATCCAAGTTAGACGAACTAAAATGTATAAAAAGGCAAAAAATGTTTAGTCTGATGAAGTTTTTCTGTTAATAAAGAACATTACCATTAAACCCGTTATAAAGTAAGTAGAGTTGGCGAACAAAGTCGAGAGCGACCAGAAGGCTCCCTTTTCATTAGCTACAACACCGAGGTGTAGGGGAGAACGCTACTCCTTTCCCTGGATTGCTCCACTTTACCATTGATACGTACCTTATAATGCTGCGTGTTAAGCTAGGAGGCATCAAGTACCATTTTTTAGTCTTTGGTATGAATCGACCTGGGGTTGAACCCCAGTCTCACAGCTCATTGGCGAACACCCTACCCACTTGGCTAATGAACCCATTATACATGTTTGATTAATCCACTTATTTTTATCATCTTATCAGATTCACCAAAATCTACCATTTCTCCAATATATATTTTGTTTTCAAAAAGTGTTGATCTTCGGCCATGGAACATGCACACACAAATATATATATATGTATATATTTTATTTATTTCTATTTTATATCTATTTTTACAACTGTAGTGGTGTGAAATAAACAGATGATGTGATTGTAAATAAAGTATATTTCACCAACTGATATCTAGGACAAAAAAATCAATAAAAAAAGAGTATAAACATCCGTACTGCTTGAAAATAATCAACCAATACCGCATTGTCAAGTCAAAAGAAAAACAACGACAGTTACTTTAGTTGATATGTAAAACCTCTCAACACACTAAGCAGGGCAATATTAGAATGCCTAAGAGAAGCAGAAACTACCTACCAATGTTTCAACTTACGGATCTATAATCATTGGAAGTCAGTATCGTCCTGTTGATCCGATTAGGTGATTCTGTAGATATATATATATATATATATATATGTATATATATATATATATAAGACAAAATAAAAGTGCTGGATTTATTTGGCTGTTTTAGTTGCATGTCAACCCTTGTTAAGTAATTTAATGCCAATTTTTAAAAAGATTTTGTTTTACGAATAACCGGCTCACCAAGACGAATCTGATTCACATTAAGAGTCAGAATCTGCCTGATGTTCCGATTAGGTGACACTTAGGTAGATTCTTTCTGACTCTATATTTATATATATATGTATAATTGGCCCATCGGTTAGAGTGTTTGCCAATGGCCCGGGAGACCTGGGTTCAATCCCAGGTCGAGTCATACCAAAGACTTTAAAAATGGAACTTGATACCACCTTGCTTAACACTCAGCATTATAAGGTACGGTTCAAGGGTAAAGTGGAGCAATCCAGGGAATGGAGTAGCGCCCTCCCCTACACCTTGGTGTAGTAGCTATCGAAAAGGGAGCCTTCGGGTCACCCTCGACTATGGTCGCTAACTTTACTTACTTATATATATGTATAAGACAAAATAAAAGTGCTGTGGTTATTTGGCTGTTTTAATTGCTTGTCATTCCTTATTAAATAATTTAATGCCAATTTTTTTTTTATTTTTAGAAATAACCGGATCACCGAGAAGAATCAATCTCTTAATATGAGTCAGAATCTGCCTGATATTCCGATTATATGAACGCTAGGTAGATTCTTTCTGACTCTATTGGCATTTATATATATATATATATATATATATATATATATATATATATATATATATATATATAGGACAATTTGATGGAGACTCAAATTCGGTTAAATCGTTATAATAAATTTATTTCGTCGGAGAATATTACTATACTCTCCGTCTCGTCAGATGACTATTTACATGCTTCTCTCTCGTCGCAGAGTAGCAAATGTGGAGTTACAGTTTGTATTCAGAAGAGAAAATAAAGGAATTAAAAATAAAAGAAATAAAAAATAAGAATTAGAAAATAAAAATAAAGAAATAGAAAAATGAAAAAAACAAAAATAAAAATAAGATAAGCATAAAAATAAAAATAAAATTGGGAATCAAATTAAAAATTATTTCATTCATGGGCGTGGGCAGAGGGGGTCAAAATATTATGTGTTAGAACGATTAAGAAACAGGAGTGGAATTAATCTGCCGGTCAATCCCTTTCCATTAAAAAAATTAGCATATATATATATATATATATATATATGCCAATTTTTTTAAAAACTTTTATTGTGTAAGAAACCGGATAACCAAGATGAATCTATCTCTTAATGTGATTCAGAATCTGCCTGATGTTCCGATTAGGTGAAACCTAGGTAGATTCTTTCTGACTCTATAGGCATATGTATAGAAGACAAAATAAAACTGCCGTTGTTATTTGGCTGTTTTAGTTGCATGCCATTCCTTATTAAGTAATATACTGCCAATTTTTGTTTTTTTTTTATTTTATAAATAACCAGATCACCAAGACGAATCTGTTTCTTAATGTGAATCAGAATCTGCCTGATGTTCCGATTATATGAAACCTTGGTAGATTCTTTTTGACTCTGTAGGCATTCATATTTCGCTCTTCCAAGTGCATTGGACACTCTTACGTTTAACTTAACGAATTCTTTCGGTGCTTTTTCTTTTGACTTAGCGTACGCTATAAGTCAATTTTTTTTCACGTTGTACGTATGTTTTCAGACTTTTTTAATGGAATTTTTTTCCTGGATATCAGTTTGTGTAATATCCTTTTTTTGCAAATTTATCATCAGGGTTTTTTCATACCATTCAATCTATAGAACAATTATAAAAATAAATAAAATATATATATATATATATATATATATGTGTGTGTGTGTGTGTGTGTGTGTGTGTGTGTGTGTGTGTGTGTGTGTGTGTGTGTGTGTGTGTCTGAAATGTAAGGGGTATTGGTGTCAATCTATTTCAATTACAAACGACAAACTAAACTGTTTTTTCTTCAAAGTAATCCTCCTCAAGTCTAATGGTCTTTCCCATCCTTTCCTTATATGGTCCTATGCACTGCTGGAAGGATCTTTCTGGGGTGCCCGTAAGCTCCATCGTTATGCCCGCCTTGACAGCCCCCAGTTCTGGTCCCCTTGATCATCCTCTTTCTTCTTGGGGAAAAGAAAGAGGTCACACCAAGCAAGTAGGTCAATAAGGAGGTTGTTTAAGTACAGTTATGTCCCTCTTAGTTAGAAACTGCCAGATAGTCAAAACACCCGGCTCCCTACACCTTGGTGTTGTGGCAATTGAAAAGGCGACCTTTTGGTTGCTTACAACTGCAGGCGCCCAACTTACTCATTTATATACATATATTGTTTCATAATCCCTACCTTATAACATTAATTGATATGTCCTATTCCTAATAAACGCGTTGGACACAATTTTGAGTTGGTGAAAATATACTTAGTAGTCACCACTAGCAGTGGTTACCTTCCTTACGCTGCTGACAACAATTGTATTTTGTTAATACAATAAAGATTTCCATACAGTTACTTTCTCTGTCTCTGTTTCTGTCTGTTGGTCTGTCTCTCTGCCTCTCTCACTCTCTCTCTCTCTCTCTCTCCTTCTCTTTCTCTCAATATATATATATATATATATATATATGTAAGTATATGTTCATGTATCCTGAGACTTGCTGATATCTAAATTGTAGCCTAATATTAGGGTGTTGACTCTAAAGTGGATACTACCTTTAGATATAAACATAGTTGCCAAGGAGAAACCTTGGCCAACTGGTACACTTATAATTCCCATCTGTAAAAGTCATCAAATAGTCTCGTTTTGTATCAAACAGAGATAATTGTATCATTAATATTATTTCACTCACAGTATGCAAATTTATGATAGGTTAATTTTCTTATAATGCAATTTCATGATTAGAAATAGTTTTAAACAGCTATTGGTGAAAAGCAACCAACCCTTATCCTCGATTACCAACATTAAATGTACAGAAAGTCTTTGTCCTTCTATTCTAATGTCTTCATTGCTATATATTTAAAAAAAAGAAAAAGATCTGGGTATTTTTAAAATAACATTTTCGCTTTAAGAAAAAATAATTGCGATTTTAAATTATTTACAAATACAGTAAATTAAAAACTTGTCTTCACTGATGTTGCTATTGTGTGTGAAGCCCGAGGCAATCCTCGAATTTGTTGTCCCAGCCTCGATTACCTAGAACTGAAGCTGGAGGCGAATCTTCGCTATCACCAACTCTTAGCTACGTCACTGACCCGGAGCAAAATCATCACCGCCCTTCAAAGTGTATGAATTTTATTATCAATTGATATATTACAATATGAATGATATTTGCTTCTGGCATAAAATTTGCAATATCGATGACAAATAAAGAAGTATCACCAAATTAACATACATGTATATATATTTGTGTGTGTGTGTGTGTGTGTGTGTGTGTGTGTGTTAAATAAATATATATCAATATACGTATATTATATATATATATATATATATATATATATATATATATATATATATATTACAAAAATCACGCAAGCCAGAAACATCGTAGTAAAATTGAATATTGACAAAAACCTTTATGATGATCAAGGACTGTGTGGGGTATTTCTAAAATGACCCAAAATGTTGACTTCTTAACTCAACGAGAAACCAAATAGGAAATGGCCCCGTTGGCTGGCGCTGCAGAATACATTGACTTTATCTCTGAAGATGGTAAGATCCCCGCCCCCAACGAGTGTCCTCTATATGACTCTATCATGCTTAGGCTCCAGTAATGCCGGAACTTTGCGGGATGCGAAGCACCCTTTTGTTATGATCGCTCCCAGGTCCACTCATGCCAGGGGTGGTAACACCTGATAGGATACTGACTATCGGTTAAATAGAACTAAACTGTGTACTTATGCTAAGCTGGATTATTTGAAATAGAACTGCTTTTGGTATTTATACTGTGTACTTATGCTAAAATGAATTGTTTGAAATAGAATTGTTTATATGAATAGAAATAGATGCGGTATTAAATGACCTACAATGGTTGATATACAATAAATCCAAATCAAAGAAAATCAAACCAAATTGGAAAAATTGACAAAATCATTCTGGCTAAAATATGCTAAACCCTGAGGAGTCTCATAAACGTGAAACAATCGAAAAATACAAAAAATACAATAAGCTTCTTCCAAAACAAAAGTGTTTTATTAATTAATTTCTTTCCCCCCTCAATAACTGAAGAGTTACTTAACAAAGCTTTGAACTTACCCCAATTGTTAATTACTATTTTTGATGGTAGAATAGAAATTATAAAACATTCTTAAAATCCTCTCTTTTTTACCGAAACGCTATTTGGTCTAAAAGAAATGTTTATAATTTATTCGACATCTGTATGGGATGGTGTTGCCGCACTAAAATTTGCGAAATCGTTGATACATTTCTTGTATGAGATATGCTATAGGCATTCAATAAAGAAAATTTCGGACTAAACCATGATGATGGCTTAATGGGTTTAAACAATGGTAATGGACGTCAAGTAGATACTACAAGAGAAAAAAAAAATTAATAAACTTTTCAAAGATGATAATTTGAATTTAGACGTTGGTTTTCTTGACGTCACTTTCGATTTGATTTTGAACATGAGGCAACCATACAGAAAACAGAATAACCAACCCTTATACATTAATATCAAATCAGATCATCCACCCACCTTTACAGAACATATTTACAACTCTACAGCTTATAGGGTAGCTACAAATTCATCCACTATTAATATTTTCAACAAAGCTAAAATGGATTATGATGAAACAGCCCTAAAAATTAACTGACTATACACCAAATTGAACTTAACACAAAATAACAGCAATATTGATTTAAAAAAAAGAAAAGAAAAGAAAAATGAGGAATATTTTATGGTTCAATCCCTTCCCCAGCAAAGCTGTCAAAACAAATGTCGGGAAAATATTTTTCCAATTAATAAAGAAACGCATGGAAAAATCCAATACACCGAATAAACTATCAAACTAAAATAATTTTGAATTAATTTGTTCTTCTTTGAACAATATGAAGAACATTATTAACGATCATTATTTTATAATATTGAATGAAAAAAATGATAACCTGAATGACAGACACAATTGTATGATGGGTTAGTTGGTTGGTTAGATATTCATGGCATATCAATCAATGTTGGTTATTGGGAGGTGCCCAAGGTGTAACGGTTATCGTTGTAGGAAATGGACACGGCGATACGAGTTCAAATCCTGGACGAGGCTGATTGCATTTCACATAGCACTAATACCCTGGGGAAAGGTATGAATCCAATGATTCTCCCTCTAGCTATGGGTAAACAGTAGGACAGACTGGGTTCTTCATCCTTGGTGAGGCAACTAGTCTAAGAGAAGAAAAAACTCTGAATTCAAACCTGTTAAACTTTGCTTAAAAATTGACCTTGTGTCATATCCGGTCCGAGCGGAGGGGTTGGTAAATAGGACCAATGTTGGTTATTTAATGCGAAATCCTTTTGATAGATATATATTAGATATATGATCTGTAAACATTTTGTCCGTAACATTTTAAATAAGCCTGAATGAACTCTTTTGTTCACACAGTCAAAATGTTTCTATCTTACATAAATAATTCTAATTGGTGTTTGTCATTTGTTTGCACACTGTGAAGTGGTTGCAAGTATTACTTTAAACACTGATTATTCTTTTCAACATTACTTATTCTTGCCCAGTCAGCTGGGGCTGTAGAATATACCGACTGCACCTCTGCAGAGGTGAAAAACCCCACCAACGAGCGTCCTGGATATGGCACTAAACAATCCGATGATGAGGTTCCAGTAATGCTGGAGCGTTGGGGAATGCAGAGTACCCCTTTATTGCCATTGCTCCCAGGTCCAATCTGATCCGGAGTGGTAGAACCTGATAAGTGTCCTATGTATGGGTTGAATAGAACTAAACCGTGCTTCCTTCACAATACTGCTTTTTGCATTGAAACTGCATATTTATGCTGAATTGAATTGTTTGAAATAGAATTGTTTTGACATTTAACTCTATGTATTGCCCAATCGGCTGGGGCTGTAGAATACAATAACTGCACCTCTGCAGAAGAGTAGGACCACTCAATGTGTGTCCTGTATGTGACATTAAATTGTCTGATGATGAGATTCCAGTAATACTTGGGCTTTGAGGAATGCGGAACACGCCTTCATTGCCATCGATCCAAGTTCCATTTAGGCCTGGAGTGGTAGCACCTGATAGGGCTCTATTTATGGGTTAAAAATAACTAACGGCATACTTATTCTAAACTGAATTGTTTGACTAAAATGAATAGCATGAAATAGAAACGTTTTTGACAATTAAACCGTACTTTTAAACTCCGTGCTTATGCGAAACTGAATTGTGTGTAAACAAAATCTGTACTTATACTAAAGTAAATTATCTGAATTAGAACTGCTTGACTAAACTGAATAATTTGAAATAGAAATGTTTTTGACAATTAGACTGTGTACTCATGCTAAACTGAATTGTTTGAAATAGAACTGATTATTTACATAAAAATGGATTTGGAATTAAATACCCTAGAAAAGATGACATGCCATAAATCCCAATCAACCAACATTACTTATTCGTTTTGCACAAATGAAATAGGTACAATTATTACTTATTATAACGGACATTGGTGCCCGTGCTGTAATGGTTACCGTCGTAGGAAATGGACACGGCGACACGAGTTCAAATCCTGGCCGAGACTAATTGCATTTCACATAGCACTAATACTTTTGGGAAAGGTCTGAATCCAATTATTCTCCCTCCAGCTATGGGTAAATAGTACGGCAGACTTGGTTCTTCAGCCTTCGTGAGGCAACTAGTCTAGGAGAAGGAAAACTCTGAATTCAAACCTGTTAAACTTCGCTTAAAAATTGACCTTGTCTCACATCCTGCCCGACCGGAGGGGTTGGTAAATATGATTATAACAGACATTGGCATAATGGCTAGAGTGTTCGCTAATGGCCCGGGAGACCGAGGTTCAATCCCGGGTAGAGTAATACCAAAGACTCAAAAAATAGTACTTGATGATACCTTGATTATCACTCAGAATTATGAGATAAAGATCAAGGGTAAAGTGGAGTAATACATGGAAAGGAGTAGCGCCCTCCTCTACACTTCAGTGTAGTAGCTATTGAAAAGGGAGCCTTCGGGTCACCGTCGACTACGGTCGCCATCTTTACTTACTTATTACTAACGATTTCATAAAAGATCCGTCATTTGTTTATACGTAAAATGATCAAACACTTCTATTTGTAACAATTCAATTCAGCCTAAGTCATTTGTTTGCACTCAGGTTAAATGTCAAAGAGTTGTATTTGACCCATTGATAGGACCCTATCAGGTGTTACCACTCCAGGCCAAAGTAGACCAGGGAGCAATGGGAATGACGGAAAACTACACATTCCCCAAAGCTACAAGACCACCATCAGATAGTTTAATGCCATATCCATGGCAGTAATTGGTGGGGGTCTTATCCCGCTGCTGAGCTGCAGTCGATGTATTCTGCAGCTATGAATTCCAGGGATAGAGATATATTAAAGCAATAAATGAATTAAGGTTGCTTGCTTGGTTGGTTTTTATAGCATATCAACCTTTGAAGGTTATTCAATGCCAAATCCATTTTTATGCAAATAATCAGTTCTATTTCAAACAATTCAGTTTAGCATAATTACACAGTTTAATTCTCAAAAACATTTCTATTTCAAGCTATTCAGTTTTGTCAAACAATTCTAATTCAAACACTTCAGTTGACTATAAGTATAGATTTTGTTTACATACAGTTAAATGTCAAATCAGTTCTATATTAAAAAATTCAGTTTTATGTAAGTAGAGTTTCAATGTCAAAAACAGTTCCATTTCAAATAATTCAGTTTAGCATAAGTACGCAGTTTAAATCTAAGTACACAGTTTAATTGTCAAAAACAGTTCGATTTCAAACAGTTCAATTTAACATAAGTAGACAGTTTAAGTGTCAAAACAGTTCTATTTCAAGCTATTCAGTTTAGTCAAAAATTTCTAATTCAAACAATAATTGTAAAAACATTTCTATTTTAAGCTATTCAGCAGGTGTCATTTCCATTTCAAACAATTCAGTTTAGCATACGAAAACAATTCGATTTCAAACAGTTCAATTTAACATAAGTACACAGTTTAAGTGTCAAAACAGTTCTATTTCAAGCTATTCCGTTTTGTCAAACAGCTCTACATCAAACAATTCAGGGTAGCATTAGTGCGCAGTTTTGTTCTTTTTAACCAATAGATAGGGCCCTATCAGGTGCTACCACTCAAGGCCTAAGTTGACGTGGGAGTGATGGCAACGAAGGCGTTTTCCGCATTCCCCAAAACTCCAGAATCACTTGAACCTCACCATTACATTGTTTAGTGTCATATCCAGGACACTCGTTTGATAGGGTTCTTACCTCTCTGCAGAGGTGCAGTCGGTGTATTCGACAGCTCTAGTCGTCTGGGTAAAAATGAATTAAGTTTAAATGATTAATAGTTCATTGACACTCTTTTGTAAGTTGTTTGGTGAATATGAAGCAATAAACAGAATATTCATTTGAAAAATCAAAATTGAAGTCACATATCAGCAGAATTGTCCAGTGAAATGAACTCATTTAAACTCACTTTTATTGACATCATTATCAAAATATCTTTAAACACTTTTTCATCAAGCCATGCACGATGTACCCAAGTAATATACATAAAAGTTTAATTCGCACCTAGTTGCTCATCTTGTCGTATAGCCATGACCAACTATACAAACACATATGCATGCGAAATCATAACGACACAATGAAGACGAGCGACACAGTTCTTTGTCCAAAAGTGAATGAGATAGCGTAACTGGGGTTCGAACTAGGTTACTATAATGTTGCAGTGGAGCACATCAATCATTGCACCAAGACAACCCCCCTTTTCTATGTAAAAATAATACTCTGGCTTTAATTGAGCCGTGAAGGCTCCTATGCTATTAAAAAAATTAAACCCACCGTTTTATGGCCACTTACTTCCCATCAGGCAGACCATCCAAGTAAGACGAGCCCTGCCGTTTGGGCACTGCTGGAGAAGTAATGACGGAATTATCAGCGACGTTCTTTTATGGAATCCAACGCATGGTCACACTCGTATTGGCTGGTCAGCAAAAACTTTCATTTAAGGAAAATCAATGTATGGCAATAGTAAAAAAAAGTATTATTTTTTGTGCAAAGATAGGCTTCAAAAGCTGTAATTTTTGCATTTTTTTTTTTTTTTTTGCATTTATTGACCAATCAGCTCCTTCGTATGAGACATACCCTTTATAACATTCTTTGAGATTCACAGACGATAACATTTTTAGTTGACTCGCAAATTTTCAACCCAATAAAATTTGAGAATTATTTCCTTCCTTGATTGTTAAAAATAAATGCTAGCCAGTTTGAATCATAGATAATCCATCAATTTTTATAATCTAATTTTCAGCTTAAAAACAAAGCGATGAAAAAGATAAATCTTTTGTAGATATATAGATTATTTTCAAGATCAACTTTCGATTTTATTTCACTTGAGTAAGAATCTGACATATTGTTCCCTCAAGGATGTATTTGATTTCAGACATCGCTTTATTATTTCAAATTGAGCGACAATCTTTCGTTTATTTGGATGTTCTTATAGAACTATTATATTCATACCTGCAGATATTAAGCTTTTCTTTCACTTACATCTTAGTGACATTAATATACATTCGGCTTACTTTGTGACATATTCACTCAAAGATCTTTTGTGCACACAAAATATAGTATCTAGATTTTAATGCTAAGCAAAAATGCTACACTGAATGCTTCAACTTTTGTTTCCTGTGCTGTATATTGACCTCCGACCCAGCCGGGTAGTCAAAATAGGAAATGCACCTGTGTAAATAACAGTTCAATCAGTTGTAGATATGATGCGGTAGAAGAAACCAGCACCCAACAGAGTGGGCCCCCATGCCCCCGGTTGAGCAGCCCAGGAGAATGGGAAAGAAACGCTGTTATGGCCAATAGAGTTGGGATCAATATGTTGCAGTTCTGTTCGGTCTCCAACTCCCTCTCACACACAACCCTTTCAATAAAGTGAGAGGTATATTTTTCTAATGAACTGTGTCACTCAAATTTATTGTGTCGTCGTTATGATTCTGCATGCAATGCATCTGCTAATGAGTATACAACACCTGTAAAGCAGTTGGTGAAAAATATTTACGCTCTACCTAATGCTATCCTTTTTTTACTTAAAACTTTTCCTACAGCTTAAAATGAAATTTATAAAATTTGCAGATCGGTGTTTTATTTAATTATTCACTCACTCTTCTGCAACAGATCCATCACCTTTGTACGGAAACTGAATGCCGTCTCGGGGATCTACCCTGAACAATAGCTGATAAGGACGGATGAAGTGAGAAAGTCAAGGGAATATCTGCTGTCGGCATGTCTTGATGATGATGGAATAAAAAAGCCGAGTAAAGAGGTAATAACCACCCCCGGAACATTTTATAATTGATGATATACGACCGTTTATAATTCAGTGGTTCAACTCATCGTTAGTGATCCTGAGGCTCAGCTGCGTGAGCGATAACGAAAAGTCAATCACGATAGTTTTCACACTTGATGCGAGAGACGGTCACACACGAGACTTCGGGGTTCTTGCGATGGGTCAGTTATAGTTTGCCAGAAGAGTGACAAGAAACGGCATAAATTTTGAATATAAGCAAACCTACTCCCAGCAAAGTAGGTGGGTTACAATTTTTAAAAAAATGAACGTTCCTGGATCGACTTGAAAATATCATTTCACGTTCCCACACTTTTTTAAAAACCTGTCCAGTAAGAAGTTTCAACATCGGCAATAAATTGAGTGGTATATTTTTCTGTGGCCACTGTACATGGCAAAGATTACATCAGATGGAGAGGCTCCAGTTCTGGAAATTAAGAGTGCGCCATTACACCTAGGTTCACTGTAACCCGAAAGGTATCATCATAGTAAGGGTAAAATCTATTGCTCAAGTATATCTGGTTGGTTTTTTTCATTAATGGCATATCAAACCATCCTTCTTGAATAAAAGTTGTAGTACTATTTCATCCATTGGCCTAGTGGGTAGAGTGTTCACCAATAATCCGGGTGACCGGGGTTCAATCCCAGGTCAGATCATACCAAAGACTTTAAAAATGGTACTTGATACCTCTTTGCTTAACAGTAAGCCTTATAAGGTGCGTATCAAGGGTAAAGTGGAACAATCCAGGGAAAGGAGCAGCGCTCTCCCCTACACCTCGCTGTAGTAGCCATTAAAAAGGTAGCCTATGGTCACCAACTTTACTTACTATTTCATCCATAGATGGGACAAATAGATCTGACTAAAATTATTCGTATTCGATGAAATCATGACCGAAAAAATCAAATATTTAAACAACAAAAAATATAAACATGATAGTACAATGTACTCAATCCCCTAATTTCGAGGCATAAAATAACCCCATACGTGGCCCAGTCAGCTGGGGCTGCAGAATACACCTACTGCATTTCTGCACAATACACCGACTGCATATCTATAAGACCCCCCCACCCAACGAGTGTCCTGCATATGACACTAAACAATCTGAGGGTAAAGCTTCAGTCATGCTGAAGCTTAGAGGGTTGCGGGGTACCCCTTAATTGCCATCGCTCCCAAGTCCACTCTGGCTCGGATTTGTCGCAACTGATAGGGTCCTATCAATGGGCCAAATAGAACTAAACTGTGTACTAATATTAAACTGAATTGTTTGAATCGGAACTGTTTATTAAATATAAACTGAGTACTTAGTTAAACTGATTTTTTTAAAATAGAACTGTTTCTACATTTAATTGTGTGTTAACAAAAAACTGTACTTTTACTAAACTGAATTGTTTGAAATAGAATTTTTTATATGTATAAATTTGGATTTGGCATTAAATAACTAACAATGATTGATGTACCATAAAACAAAACAAAACAAAGACATAATCAGCTTTTTTTGTTTTTTATTGCTCAAAATGGACATATGGGTAGAGTAAGATAGAGTCAGAGATAACACAAGAACGACGGTGAAGTTTTTTGCGGAAACCTCTCTGCTTAATTCTGCCTGGTTCGAAATCTTCCCGGTATATATAATTTTCCAGACCCCACGCAATCTTCGTGGTCACATGTCTTGCTTACGCGTTGCATGGGACTACGCCTCCTGTTTAGCATACCACCCACACAAAATTTTATAAACATGCTGACTTCACCTACACACACAAAACCTTCATGGATGATAGCTATATAGGTGTTAGGAAACGAAAAAATAAAATAGAATAAAATAAAATTGATTAAATTGATTAATTTTTAAAAAGTCGTAATTTCCCAGAAGCCTTTGACAGGAAGCGAAATCTACGCAAGCCTGAAATACACATTTGCTGATTCCAAAGAGAAATTATACTTCACTTCATTTGTAACCCTGATAGGGAACGGATTTTCTCCTCTTAGCTGCTGGCAGGTAGCGCACGTGGTTGCCCAAGTCTGGGATTTGACAGAAGATCGAGTCTCCTGTTAGCAGCGTTCGATATTAAAGACACCTATTGGACTTACCACAAACTTCAACTTCACAAATCCATACAGAATGGCCGTAAATATATTTTAACACCTTGTCTAGGAAACGTGACATATTCCTACCTGTTCAGGAATACTATCCCCACACCACAGAATAATCATTAAAAACCCTAAAATAGATTTGGAATTGAAAGGTATAATTCTCTCTTTCTTTCCTTCCTAAAATTCCCTTAGGGACTCCCACAGACAACAACGCCGACGCGTTAAATTGGATAAGAAGGAAAACAAAAGGCGTCGACAACTATCGACGATAACAACCACCGAAACGAACGAAAATAATAACCAAACAAAACCTTTTCTATAACCCATAACTCTTGTTTAAGGGTCAAAGTATCATTACCACTAATCTAGAACCCCTTAGTAATCCCTCACCATTTCATGATGTAACATAGCCAGATATGAATACGTGAAATGTACATAGAATGTTCATAACTCGTATATTGATAACATAGGAATGCCGAAACACAAAAAACACGACTTCTTAGTTCAGGTACAAAAACTTTTATTACCTTTGAGTCAAAGGTTTTTTGACATAAGGAGAGTGATACACAATCTTTCTGTGCAGACTTTTCCATCTGCACCCCCCCACCACCACCACCACGCACGGAACCCGCTGCAAGGCCTCGGCGAGCCCCGAAAGTCAACCGTTTTATTTTGACATCTCTGAATGACACATCCTCCAAGCGTTCGCGTGAACACCTGCGCTCATGTTGCACCAAACTAACCCATGCGCAAAGCGAAAGGTTCTCAGCCTAACTAAACCGAAAGGCAAGATATACAAAACGAAATCCCTCGGCCATTATATTACAATGAGACTTTTTCTTTTATATCATATTGTGGGAAAGTCAGATGAAAATGCTGCTTTATCATATAATTCTTTGTTATATTCTTTCTAGTCGATAACATGAGCCTAGCAATGAAGCATTAATTCAGTTACCTGAGATTTAGATTAATTGAAAAACGACTAACGGTTTTGTTCATTTGTTTCACCGCAAATCAACTCTTTATGGGTTACTGTAGTATAAACATCTAGGCATGGCTCTTTTGTAAAACAAACATTTTAGCAGCGTTAGGGCCCAGTGTTTCCCGAATTAGACTGCATTGCATATTCACCTACGCAAACCACACGAAGTAAATCAATGCACAAAGTATCAGCGCACCAACTAGCACGATACTACCAACCTCAGTGGGTACCTTTCACGAGCTGAACTGCTTCGGTCACGTGATGTACCGGTACTTACCAAAGATCTTGCTGAGCTTTTTACTCACCCTGGTGTCTTGCGGTAAACTTTTGCATCAAGAGAATATTTAGCAAATATTTGACGAGAGCATCTGAAGCGTGGCTGGCATTTTTTATGTCGTATCTTTTTCTTTTCTTTTCTTTTTTCTTCATTTTCTTGACTACGATAATTAAGTCTTTTTTTGTTGCTTTTGTTTTACGGTTCGTTCATTAAGTTCATTTTTTTTCACGACAGCCATTCGTTATTTTATTTGGTTTGTCTGTTCTTGTTGGCAAAACTCTGAAAAGCGTCTACTTTCATTAGGCATTGAGTCTTGATTTTTTTGTTAAAAAAATTCATTTGAAACAATGCAAAACAAAAAAAAAAGTAAAATGTTTGTTGACTTCTTAAACTGAACTAATGAGCAAAAGGAGAAACATTTGATAAATAATTTCTAAAAAAAATCATCTATACATTTTTCCTTTACCTAAATGCTTCATCTAATACATACATGCATATATATATATATATATATATATATATATATATATATATATATATATGTGTGTGTGTGTGTGTATGTGTGTGTGCACGCGTGTAATGAACGAAAGTGTTGTGACAAATAGGAATATTTCTTTGTGCTTATTTATTTTTTAATTGTTCTCAATTTGTTTCGACCTTAGGTCATCGTCAAAAGAAGATTATTTTCTGCAAAAAAATGTTGTTAGTTTTTTCTTAAGTTTTTTTTTAAGTATTTTTTCAAGTTCTTTTTAAAATCAATTAGCAAAAGTTGATATACAAAAAAATGTCTTCACAAATCACTCTTTCTTTTTCTTTCTCTTTCTGTCTGTCTGTTTCTCTCTCATTCTTACTCTCTCTCTCTCTATATATATATATATATATATAGATATATATGCATGTGTGTGTCTGTGTCAGACAGAGGTGTAAATGATTGAATAAAACACCGATCTACGAATGAATAATATCATTTTTTTAATTGTGTGAAAAGTTTATTGAAAAACAAAACCTGCAAATTTTTGTAAGAAAAAAACATATAAGTCTCAGTGTAAGTATTTTAAGAAAGAAATCGAATATTCATGCATGAAATCTAGCAGTTATTCTAAGCCTTAATCTAAATAGTTATATTTTGTGTGCGTAAAAGATCTCTGTATGAGTGTGTCACTGAGATGTGTGAATGACAGTTTGTAATCAAAATGAAACAATCAGCAAGCGAATCCATTTTTGTAATAGCAGTACTAATAGATCAATAGAAACAATACTATATTTGTTCAATTTGGAAAAAATTAAACGATGATGCAACTAAATTTAGGTTCAAAGGAATTTTCACTTAAAAGAAATACACCAAAGATATTTGAATCGGCACAGAATATAACTGGAGTGCACAAGTTCGAATTCCAGTTGCGCAGTTACGTGCCCGTGGTGTAATAGTTGTCGTCGTAGGAAATGAACACGGCGACACGAGTTCATATCCTGGACGAGACTGATTGCATTTTATATAGCACTAATACCCTTGAGAAAGGTATGAATCTAATTATTCCCCCTCCAGCTATGGGTAAATAGTAGGGCAGACTAGGTTCTTCAGCCTTGGTGAGGCAACTAGTCTAGGAGCAGGATAACTCAGAATTCAAACCTGTTAAACTCCGCTTAAAAATTGTCCTTGTGTCATATCCTGCCCGAGCGGAGGGGTTAGTAAATATGGTTACGTTCACTTTCGGACAAATACCCTTGGAAAAGGTATACATACCTTTATTATCCCATCTATGGGTTGAATAATACCTCTAAAAGTTGACGACCGCAGTCGAGGGTGACCTGAATGCTCCATCTTTAATAGCTTCTACACCAAGGTATAGGGAAAGGTGCTACTCCTTTCCTTAGATTGCTCCACTTTACCCTTGATCCGTACTTTATAATGCTGAGTGTTAAGCCAGGTGACATCAAGAACTATTTTTGAGTTTTTGGTATGACTCGACCTGGGATTGAACTCCAGTCTCTCTGACCATTGGCAAACACTCTACTCATTAGACCAATAATAGTATATAATATATAATAGTATAGTAAATAGTACCACTACTAAAAAGATGGATTGGGCATTAAATAACCCGAGAAAGTTGATATGCCACAAAGTAACAAACAAACAAAAATAAGAGTATCGTAATGCTTTTTTTCTAAAATTGAGTGAGGTTATAAATTAGAGATGTACTCCTATGGACCCTTTCACATGGAAAAGCAGGGCGACCAGCTCGAACCTAAATTCAGCAGGACTGTGTAGATACGTGGTATAGCTCTGAAAACCTGCCGAAAGCGACGAGCGATAAGGAGGACTGGCGAGAGAGGGTCAGGGATATCCATGCTGATGGCACGACATGATGATGATGATGATGATGATGATTAATTAGAGAAGAACGTTAATAATTTATCCATGAACCTACCTTATTTTTAACTATCTAGGAGAAAAAATACTTGAACTACTTTGAATTTTGATCCTTCAAATTTCTTTGTGGCAAGTTAAATATTGTTATCCGAAAATTCTTAGAGAAATGCTTGAAGAAGGATACAGTAACGGTACCAAATCAGCATAATTTTCAATACCTCTTCTTTTCATCTTATCTTCTGTGTTCTTTGGGTTGACTTAGTTTGGTTTGGTTTCTTTGTTTAATGGCATATTAACTCTTTGTAGGTTATTTAATGCCAAAGCCATTCTCCTAGAAGAACTGTAGTGGTACTATTTAACCCATAGCTGGGAGGATAAGGGGGTTCATACCTTTCCCAAGGGTATTTGCCCAAAAGTGAATGTAATAGCGCGACTGGAGTACGAACTCGCGTACAACGATTCCGCAGTCCACCGCTTTAACCATAACACCACGAGGACATCCCCTCTGGGTTGATTTGGTTTCAATTTGGTGTTTATTTCCGATTAAAACAAATGAACACAGTTTATTTTTTTGCATTTTTTGTTTCCCTTTGTTGTATATTGCCCTTCGACCCCGCCAAACATGCCATTCCAAAGACGGCGGAAGTGCATATTCCATTGGCGTGGGCGAGCTGGGCTGACAATATGGGACAGGGTTAAAATCCCGCGGTACAGCCACAAACAGATGCACCGGAAGAGAGTGACCTGTGAACTGCATGACAGTTATTTTCACTCGATGACAATCAAACATGCCATTCCAAGGACAGCGGAAGTGACACATCCTGATGGCCAGTTATGGGGAGATATTGAGTGGGCGATTTAACTATTATATAACTCGGTGAAGACAGGAAGTCAGTTAGTTTGGAGTCCAGACCCGTTGGTGACAAGATGCGGTAGAGAAAGCCCGCACCCAGTAGAGTGGGCCCTCGGGTCTCCGGTTGAGCAGACCTGGAAAACAAGAAAGACACAACGCTGATGGCCATAAGAGTGGGGGTCAATATGTTGCAGTTCTGTTCTCCCTCTCACACACAAACCTTTCAAATAAAGTGGGAGGTATATTTTTTTAAAGAAGTATTCGCTCGTTTTTATTATTGCATCAAAATGTATTCTGCATGTATATATATATATATATATGCATATGACTATACAACACCTTAAGTCCTGAATAGCCACGTAGCTGAAGAATATGCCATTCCAAGCACCACTCCATTCTCCTCAGTGCCCGCTGCTAAACTAAAATACTCTATCTCATTTCCCGTTCCCACGACTGAACGAACCAATCAGATAACTGCTAGAAGTGTCAGCTATGGGTCAACCACTAGCAATCACAACCTGGCTTTTTCCATGATTCTTCAAATGAATAAATTACATATCCACTACCTTACCAAATGTATACCACCATATTAATTACGTAACACTACCAAATGTACACGCGGATTGATTAATTATTGCAAATGTAAAAATTAATAAATTTCAGGTTCTCGAGCCAATTTATAGGAAAATCATTTTATTAGCTCACCCTCTATCCCTCTCTCTCTCTCTCTCTCCCTCTCTCTCTCTCTCTCTCTCTCTCTCTCTCTCTCTCTCTCTAGAGTGTTCACCAATGGTCCGGGAGACCTGGGTTCAATCCTAGGTCGAGTCATACCAAACACTTTTAAAATGGTACTTGATACCTCCTTGCCTAACACTCAGCAATGTATCAAGTGTATCAATGTATCAGAATGGAGCAATCCAGGGAAATAAGTAGCGCCCTCCCCTGCACCTCGGTGTAGTAGCTATTGAAAAGGGATTCTTAGGGTCACCCTCGACTACGGTCGCCAACTTTACTATTTATATATATACGCGTGTATATTATTCAGGAGCCAGCCCAGTCAGCTGGGGCTGACATATACATTGACTGCATTTCTCCTGAGGAATAAGACCCTCCCTCAAATGATGTTCTGACGCTAAATAATCTGATGGTGAGGCTTCATTAATGCCGAAGTTTTGGGGAATGTGGAGCACCGCTTCATTGTCCTCGTTCCCAGTTCCACTCAAGCCCGGATTGGTAGCACCTGAAAGGGTCCTATCTGTAGGTCAAATAGAAATGTTTAACATTTAAACTAAATGTTAACAAATGACTTATGCTAAATTGAGTTGTTAAAATAGAACTGCTTACCATTATCTGTGTAAACAAATGACTGATGTTTTATTGAATTGTTAGTGATACATAGCAATACTTGGAACTATTTAACTTTGTTGACTAAAGTTTACAAATCATATATATTTAATATACAATAATAAACAAGATATAGCATTAAATAAACTACAATGGTCGATAGGCCATAAGACCAAAACAAATCGTTCAGGAGTTCATAATGTTATATTTATAGGCGTTGAAAATGGAGTAAGCGACAAGAATTTAAAACCTTTAATTGGCTTTTTGCCAAAAATTTATGAATACAACTATTCAAAACCAAGCTATGAGTAAGCAGCAGGTAAACTTGACATATAAGCTTGGTATGGCATCCTGTCTCAGAGAAATACATTTCTAAATTCAAACCTGTAAAAATTTGATTAAAAATGACTTTGTGCTGAATAATGCTCGTAAGGACCTTAGTAAATCTCTATATTCCTGACGCATACACACACACCCATATATATTTATCCAAGCCGTCTACACGAGCGGGATGCGACACGGATTTTAAGTTGATTCTCATCTGAGTTGTTCTTCTCTTAGACTGGTAGCGTCACCTATGTTAAAGAACATATTCTTCCCTACGTTTTTGACATAGCTAAAGGGAGAATAGTTGGATTCTTACATTGTCCTAGGGGTTTGCGCTATTTGAAATGCAAGAATCCTCTTACACGTTCTGAACTCGGTTCTTCATGTCCATATCCTCTCACGATATATATATATATATATATATATATATATATATATAAAGAGACAGAAACGGAGACAGAGAGAAAGAACGTGCGCGTCTATGTGCGTGCGTGCGTGCGTGCGTGCGTTTGTGTATGGGTGTCAGTTTTTTTTCAAAAAGCGTTTTTCCAAAAAATATTGAAATACTTTTTAAAAGAGATGATATACTATCGATCAAAATATTACTCATAAGAATATATATATATATATATATATATAGACACATACTCTCATACACACACACATATATACTAAGAGACAAAAGAGAGAGAGAGCGAGAGAGATGCATCAATTTTCAATAGAAGTTTTTTTAGATAAGTCTTTTACAATATCCACTGGGTCTAAATATATATATATATATATATATATATATATAATATAAATATAATAAATATATATGTATGTATGTATATATATATATCATATATATTTATTTGTTATTATTATATGATAGCTCTATTTTACATATTGAGCACTCTCCATATTATAGTGCACTTGTTTCGACACTTATTCACAAAGTGATTTAGAGACAACCAACACTCTTATAATATATATATATATATATATATATATATATATATTATAAGAGTGTTGGTTATCAGTATATATATATATAAGAGTGTTGGCTGTCACTATATATATATATATATATATAGAGAGAGAGAGAGAGTTTTATATCTATTCTATGGTAGGTAAAATAGGCCATCTTTTTTCTTTCAGGATTTTTTAAATGCTAATTTTTATACTTTCTATCGGTCATTTAATCGGAAAAATGTAGTTTGGTCCAACCTTCTTTAGTCATAGTTGGTATTCGTATATACATATTATCATCATCATCATCATGATCATGTTACACTGCCAGCACGGATCTCTCTGAACCTCTCTCACTATCTATCCCTATTGCTCATTCCTCCGGGGAGGTCTTCGAACAACATCCTGCATCGGCACCTAGCTGTTGTATATAGGTTCTAGCTGGTCGTACAGTGTTTACTCGTCCATGTTTTAGCGTCCACGGGAGTATGTCGCTTATGATTTCGTCCTAACTTCTCCAGCAGTGTCCTGCGTGTCTGGTTCGTTTAACTTTGATAGTTTTCTTCATGGGTTATTGGTGGCCGTATAGCTGCTATTTTGAGGGATGTTGCCTCCAGGACTTGTTCAATATTGCACACTCTGTGTATATGTGTGTGGAGTGTGGTTTGGTCTTGGCGTACGTATCGTTAGCTGGTCATAGCCTCAAGATAACCCACCATTATTTTTTCATTACAGTATCAACAATTTTCCTAAGTCCCGGTTCACAGTATTTAGGCACTTCTTTCCTGTATAGAAGAACAAAAAATACAATAGGATATTGAAAGTTTCTCGTAGTCTATTTAAATGGATGTATGTAAAACCCATTAAACTTGATTCTGATTCTTAATGTGGCTTTCCAAACGACACAATACAGTTGAGTAATTGGAAAAGCTATATAAACCTGAGTAATCTTGAAAGAAACGACTAAAACTCGTTATCAATGAATTATCGTTGATTGATTGAATAAGCAATAAAGTGCTGAGTAATGTTGAAAGACACTCATACGACTCGAAAGAGACCTACAAATGTTGACTGATTGAATAAGCAATTGAGAAGTCTTGAATAAAGATTTTCCTGGCACAGAAAACGATGAACTGGAGTTGAGCAATTTCAACTGCAATAAAGAATTTATTTCATGTTAAAAGACCTTCCTTAGATTTGATAGCAAATTAATACCATCGCCCGACAGAACAAGCAATAAAGACCTGAGTAATATTGAGAGGTACTAATGGTGTAACCACAATTCTCTTGGGACGTCAACTCGGCTACTTGAGTTCAATTCCTGAACAAGGCTGTTTGTATGTCCAAAAGTACTTATAACCTTAGTAAAAAGTAATTACACAATCCACCTTCTAAAGACGAGTAAATAGGACAGACTGGTCTTTTTATCTTTGGCATAGAAAGCTTTTAGAAGAATGTAAATTGAATTTAAACTAGTAGTAGACCTGGAGTTATAGGGGTTCCGCCTGGTTTCTTCTGCCCAAGTCAAGTTACAAGGTATCGTCCTCACCAACGACTAAATCAGGTTACGGGTTAATTATTTTTAAAGATCATAAAACATTTCTATATCTTTGCTTACAAAGTACTCTACTTTACAAATTGCAAAAGCAATAAAACCATAAGTAAATTGTTTCCTAAGCTTTGCTCAGTTGTGGCACAAGGTCAGAAGTGTGAAGCACTTAAAGAGAATCGAATTCACTGAGAAATGTCTGCTAATTAAGTTTGCTAACCATTACACCACTCACGGTGGCCATTGCCATCTAAGATTTTATCAAAAGATCGGTGTATTATATTTGATGCATACACACAAACACACACACTTATACGTATATATATATATATATATATATATATATTCTGTAGATATATACTTAGACAGATATGCCCAAATTAAGAGCCTAATGTAAAGTTTATAATATACGTAGACATATAAAAAAGAAATATATATATATATATATATATATATATATGTGTGTGTGTGTGTGTGTGTGTGTGTGTGAGGCATGGTTGATAATCGTATAGGTTAGTCACCAAACACTGTTGATTGTCTTCGCTGTTCTAACGACATTTTGGAACAGTCAGTTTCTCGCTTATATATATATATATATATAGTACAGTTAATGGAGACTCAAACTCGGTTAAGCCGTCATAATAAATTTAATTCGGCGGATAATATTATTGGTATATTCTCCGTCTCGTCAGATGACTCTTTTTACATGCCCTGTATTGTCCCAGAGATGCAAATGAGGAGTTACAGTTCGTATTCAGAAGGTAAATAAGGAAAATTAAAGAAATTAAAAAAATAAATTAAAAATCAGAAAATAAAGATAAAAATAGAAATAAAAATAAAATTAAAAAACATAAAGTGGAAATCCAATTACAAAGTTACAAATTCTTTCGTTCACAGGCGTGAGCAGAGGGGGTTAACATGTTATATGTTAGAACGATTAAGAAACGGGAGAGGGATTAATCTACTGGTCAGTCCCTTCTAATTTTGTGTTCTGTTTGTGGTTTCTTCTACTTGGCAGGTGTGCTTTTCTAAACAGACTAAGATCGTTTAACTAATGGCTATCTCATATATGATTTACATTTATTTCTGATATGTCTGTTAATTAACCCAGCGGTTGCCGTCTTAGATATTCCTTTTGTTTCAATTAGGATCGAGATACTTAAACCAGATATGGTGGGAACATTTATCATAGTCGTAAAGTGTTTTTTTTAAATTTACCCTAAAAATGGTCAAGTGGAATTAACCTCTCCAGAATCACAGGCCCTATTTTTGGATTAATATTCCGTGTTCATCTGGCCCTTATCTATCTTTAACTTTCCCTATCTTGGTGATATCTGCTGTTGGGTTGATCTCTATTATTTACTAATATTTCTTTATCATAGGCCTTGCGATTATTTATTTACAGTGACTCCCAATTAAGATGATTTAAATTTTCCTCTATGTCTACTCTTAAAGACAAGCTCATTTCTCTAGTTCAATAAAAGTTTTTTGTTTTTGAAATTAATTATGCTATTTTTTTCGTCTAAGCATAGGTTACATCTCCCGTTGAAGCTGTTGGCGGCAGATGAGTGCCTTAATATTTTCCACTTAATTTGTGGGGATAGCCCCTGATCCTTTAGGCCCCAAAAGTATTTTGATAAAGGAGTCTGGTATCTAAGTTTTGGGTTGGAAAATGAGTGTCTGTGGCTGTACCATCTTTGCTTCTAATTTCCCGCGGAGATTCCTGTATAAACTCTCTCCCAGTCCTTTTGCTGTTCCATAGGAGAAATGCATGCTTGGTATACGACATTCCTCGTGGTGCAGCGTCCGCCTAAGGGGCATTCTTCCTTATTCCTACAGTTACAAGACTCCACGTTTGGGTTCCCATCCCTCGTGGTTAGCTCATTGAGTAGCCTCCTATTATGGTTGCTTAGTATGTTGTACATATTCTTAGTGCAGGAGTAACTTATTTTCACTGTATTTCTATTAAAAATCCTACTTAATGGGTTGTCTCTATTAAAATGTTTATCTAGTAGGTACTATTTACCAACCTCTCCGCTCGGGCAGGATATGACACAAGGTCAATTTTTAAGCGGAGTTTAACAGGTTTCAATTCAGAGTTTTCCTTCTCCTAGACTAGTTGCCTCACCAAGGCTGAAGAACCTAGTCTGTCCTACTATTTACCCATAGCTGGAGGGAGAATAAGGGGGTTCATACCTTTCCCAAGGGTATTTGCTCGAAAGTGAACGTAATAGCGCGACTGGAGTACGAACTCGCGTACTACGAATGTTTATCTAGTAGGTGTAGGAAGTAACTACCTATGTTAATGTTAGTGAGCTAACAAAATGGCGGATTGAACCAGACTACTTTTCTATTTCTATTCTTTCCTCGTCTATTTCCGTGACTACTATTATTAATAATCTCACCTACCTTGAGGGGTGTGTGGGTCCCACCATTATTCTTCCTAGCTCTCGAATTGAGGTCCACCGGGGTTAAGTATTGCAGTCTACCTTGGAATTCACTGTCCTTTAGGGCGTCATCATATCTACTCTCATTTTCCTCGAAAATTTTCCTACCTGAGGACAATTTATTAATTCCTTGGTTCACCGCAATGGGGATCTGTCTCAGTACCGATCTTGGGTGGTTCGAGGAAATATTTATGTTTCTGGGGGCGGAATCGCTCTTACTAAAGGGTTTGAACGTACCATTATTTTAATTCAATGTAACGTCCAGAAAGTCTACTATTTTTAAAGTTGAGGCTATTTGAATTCTAAACCCTAGTAGTTTGAAGGCCCTAATAATTTTCTTCTGTATACTAGAGGTCTTCGGACCGTTACTGTCAGGGATATAAATAATCCCGTCATCATGGTAAAGCCCCACTTGTTCCGAGTTGACAATACGACCCAGCGTATCTAGGATATAGATCCCCACTAAGTCTGCTACCTGATCCGAATCATAGGCCCCCATGGGGACGTCGAAATTGGCTACGTGACTTTTTACCCAGGATCTGAGGTTATCGGATAGGATGGTTTTTCTACTTGCTAGGATAATTTCTATTTCCTCTTCTGTGATCTCTGTATATTCTCTTGCATGGTTAAGGCTCCTCACT
>OY757941.1:39349082-39404082 GCA_963585895.1 Sepioteuthis lessoniana
GCTCCTCACTAATAATTCTTTAGTGATGGAAAGGTAGAACTCTATGATGTCGAATTGTACGAAAGTGGACCTCTTTTTATCCTTAATTTTCCTAAATCACGAAGACAAGAAACTGACTGTCACTAAGCGACGTTCGGACTGTGTAGACAAAGTCAAATTCAACAGCATTTGCCGACAATTAGCACCTAGCTTATGTTATCTTCAGACCAATATACGTAATGCATTCTATAAGTTTCCAGTCATTTTTGTACAGGCATTTAAAATTATCGTAGACTCTTGAAAATTCAGTAGGTTATTGCTATACATCTTATGAGATGACCGACCAGTTCAAATCAACAGCTACAGGAGGAATTGGAATACACCCTACTAAAGTTTGATTGTCACAGCTGGTGAATTTCAAAAATGCAATTTGGATGTGAGGACACTTTAGAAGAATGATATGCAATAAAATTGTTTTAAATTTGGAAAAAATGCCACAGAAACATATGAAATGCTTCAGTCTGTTTTGGACAATCTTGCGTGAATCGAGCATCAGTTTTTGAGTGACATAAGAGTTTCAAGGAAGGCAAGGAGTCTGTGAGGGATGATGAGAGGTGTGGGAGTAGTAAAGCAGTCAATACACCATAGTTGATTGGCCAAAGCGTTAGGGTTAGGGTTATGGTTACTATGTTGAGGTTTCAAGGTGAGTTCAGGAAGAAATTCCATCGGAAGAACCCAGCACTCTTCAAATCGGGTCAGTGGCATTTCCACCAGGACAATACACCAGTTCACAACTCCATCCTTGTCACAGACTATTTGACCAAGATGTCCATCAAGACAGTTCCTCAGCCTCCCTATTGTCCAGACCTTGCTCCCTGTGACTTTTAGTTATTCCCTAAGCTCAGAGGTTGTCGTTATGAGACAACTTAGGAGATGAAAGAGGCTGTGACGAAGGTCATTGACACCCTCACACAAGAGGACTTCCATGGGGTCTTCCAGAAGTTGTTGGAACTGTACAACAAGTGCATTGCAGTTGAAGGAGATAACTTCGAAAGGGACTCGAGGTTCATGTGTGTACTATGAATAAAAATGCCCATACGAAAAAATTCTGGAAACTTACTTAATGATCCTCGTATATATATATATATATATATATATATATATATATATATATATACATATATATATATATATATATATATATATATATATATATATATATATATACTGAAAACCTGAAATATCTCCGTTATATGCACCTAAAGTCCATTGTATATATATATATATATATATATATAGGTAGATAGATAAAAACATACACACATACATACATGCATACATACATACAAATATATATATATTGAAAGCATGAGATATCTAAATCCTCTGCATTTAAAGTCCATCACATATACATAAATATATATAGAAGTAGAAACCCTGAAATATCTAGATTATATACACACAAAGTCAACCTATATATATATATATATATATATATATATATAATCTTAGGTTATATATATATATATATATATATATATATATATATATATATAACCTAAGATTTGTCTTAGTGCCTTCTAATTTGTGTCGAAAATATTTGTAAAAGAAATAAGTGAAAGTCTTATTTTAGATTTTACCCGGCGTCGACGGCCGGTTAAAATATTTTATTTGTTACTGTACGATTAAAAGAAACTGTTTCTTTATCATGTAGATCTCCCCCCTCTCTCTCTCTCTTTCTCTCTCTCTCTCTCTCTTTCGATCTCACTCACACCCTCAGTTTCTCTCTCAGTCTCTCACTCTCTCTCCCTCTCTCGTTATATACATATATATATATATATATATATATATATATATATATATATATATACTCTTTATTCATATTTGAATTCAATCCAAGTAAATGAATAACGCTATTTAGTCCAGAAATTATCAGTTCGTTTTGGGGTAAGTATCCTGATCACATGTTAGATATCTCCGTACACAAAAGGAATTAAGTTAATTTATTTAGAAATAATGGCGCAACAGACCTTTTTTTGGATTTGTTTGTTCCCCTCTCCCTATATGTCTTTACCTATTCTCCCTCACTCACACTCTCACTATATATATATATATATATATGCTCACCAAGTTAGATACTACTCATTACAATGATTTGAACGTAAGCCAGATAGATATACGTTTTTGGTTTGATTCGAGACTTTTCTTTCTTTAGACCAGTTGTTCGATAATTGCTCGAGAGCCAAGTCTGACCAACTATTTACTTATGTCGTCGGTAAGGTCTAGCATATGGTGACTGCATCCCGTGCAGAGGGGACAAATTTCCCGATAAAGCTGATATCCTTAGAATAACGTTTAATACTAATTTTAACTGTAATTTGACAAAAAGTGACAGTTAAAATCGAAGTGACAATGCAATGTTGAAAAATCCAAATTAAAGATAGTATTTAACATAGTTAATTCTTTCAGGTTCTAGATTGTATATATATATATATATCCTGTCAGTGTCCAAGGACAGTGGGTGTGGATTATTCTTTACATTGAATATATGAGGGTAATCATATAAATCTAAGAGAGTGCTCAATGTATGGCTATTGTTAGTTCCCTATTTATTCGCATTCAGAGTATATTTAGGACAATTTGATGCAGACTCAAACTCGGTTAAGTCGTCATAATAAATTTATTTCAGCGGAGAATATTACTATACTCTCCGTCTCGTCAGATGACTATTTACATGCTTCACTCGAAGTTGCAGAATAGCAAATGTGGAATTACAGTTCATATTCAGAAGATAAAATGAAGGAATAAAAAAATTAAAAAAATAGAAATAAAAAAATAAAAATAAAAAATAGAAAAAAAAGCATAAAAATAAGAATAAAAGTGGAAATCAAATTACAAATTATTTCATTCATAGGCGTGGGCAGGGGGGGTCAAAATGTTATGTGTTAAAACGATTAAGAAACAGGAGTGGAATTAATCTACCGGTCCTCTATAAAAACACAAAAGTAAAGGTACGTTCACCAGATGGAGACACGGAATGCTTCGACATTGTTGCAGGAGTACTACAAGGAGACACGCTAGCCCCATACCTCTTTATCATCTGTCTAGACTATGTGCTTTGAACTTCGATCGACAAAATCAGAGAAAATGGCTTCGAGCTGACTAAGAAAAGAAGCAAAAGGTACCCCGCAAAAACAATCACAGACGCCGACTACGCTGATGACTTAGCGTTACTGGCGAATACGCCTAATCAAGCAGAGACACTACCGCATAGTTTGGAACGAGCTGCAGCAGGCATTGGCCTCCATGTCAATGCGCACAAAACTGAATATATGTGTTACAACCAAAAAGGCAACATTACCACTCTAGACGGAGCCTCTCTGAGGCTAGTGGACAAATTCACCTACCTAGATAGTAGCGTCTCATCAACAGAAAACGACATCGACACACGGCTGACGAAAGCATGGACGGCTATAGATAGGCTCTCAATAATATGGAAATCAGACCTGTCTGATTAAATGAAGCGCAGTTTCTTCCAGGCAGCAGTTGTATCGATACTGCTATATGGATGCACTACATGGACGCTAACCAAACGGCTGGAGAAGAAACTTGACGGCAACTACACAAGAATGTTGAGAGCAATACTGAACAAGTCCTAGCGACAACACCCCACGAGACGCCAACTGTACGGCCACCTACCTCCCATCACGAAAACTATACAGGTCAGACAATCCAGACACGCCGGACACTGCTGGAGAAGCAAAGACGAGCTCGTAAGTGACGTACTACTATGGACCCCCACATATGGCCAAGCAAAAGCAGGACGACCAGCCCGAACTTACATACAGCAGCTATGTGAGGACACAGGATGTAACCCAGAAGACCTGCCGGAGGCGATGAACGATAGGGAAAAGTGGCGAGAGATGGTCAAGGATATCCGTGCTGGCGGCACGACTTGATGATGATGATGATATATATATATATATATATATATATATATATATACGGGTTATTCTATAAATACGTAAATTCAATTCGAAAAAAGCAAAACAATTTTTTCTTAATTGTTTTCCATGGTTGTAAACTCTGCCATTATTTGGGATTGGTTTACAACAAAAACGATTTTAATCTCTTAAAAATTTCTTCACAGGCTATTCAAAAGTGTTCAATGCTTAAACAGAGGATTGTCAGCAAAGATTTGGTGGCTAAGATTTGCAACACCGTGAAATTTACAAATGAATGAGTGATGTTTTCGGAGTCGAACGTCTTAATCAGAAAATGTTGACAAATAGGCGTAACATGGGTTTGCCACAACGAGTCTGATCTGAGAGACAATATACAAAGATAAAACACACTGACTCTCTAGTGAAGAAAAAGTTCTTGGCCCAGCGGTTAGAAAAGTAGACTATTCGGACAGTCTTCTGAAACATGAGAAGACTAAAGTTGGCGACCATTGTCGAAGGTGTCCAGAAGGCTCCCTTTTCAATAGCTACTACACCGAGGTGTAGGGGAGGGTGTTATTTTCTTTCCATGGATTGCTCCACTTGATAAGTACCTTATATTGTTGAGTGTTAAGCAAGGAGGTATCTTTGGTAAGACGGGACCTGGGATTGAACCCAGGTCTCCCGGACCGTTGGCGAACACTAACGACTGGGCCAATGTGCCGATTTCTCGAAAAAGTAACAATTTCAAATCATGCCTCCTATTGCCAAATTCACAAGAAATGTCTAAACTCATTTATTGAATTACCCGCATATATTTTTTTCTGAAAAATTTGTTTTAAAAAAATACAGCCCAGTTGACAATGCTATAGAATATACCGTGTGCAATCTCTGTAGAAAGGTAAGACACCTAAAACGTGTCCTGACTCGGACAGTAAATCATCTGATGGTGAGTCTCCAACCCTAGAGCTTTCTGGAATATGGAGTATCCCTTTATAACCCATTAGTCTATAGTTCACTCTGATCAAGAGTCGTAATACTTGTTTGGGTCCCGTCGGTGGTTCGAATAGAATTGGCCATTTAATTTAATGATTTACTGATGTTACTATTTACCAGCCCCTCCGCTCGGGCAGGATATGACACAAGGTCAATTTTTAAGCGGAGTTTAAAAGGTTTGAATTCAGAGTTTTCCTTCTCCTAGACTAGTTGCCTCACCAAGGCTGAAGAATCTAGTCTGTCCTACTATTTACCCATAGCTGGAGGGAGAATAATTGGATTCATACCATTAGAGCTATGTGAAATGCAATCAGTCTCGTCCAGGATTTGAACTCGTGTCGCCGTGTTCATTTCCTACGACGATAACGACTACACCACGGGCACCTCCATGATTTACTGATGTTAAAGTGAATTGTTAGTGTTTCATAGCAATACCTGAAACCATTTAACTCTCTGCAAACAAATGAGTAATATTTTAATTGAATTATTAACGTTCAAAGACAATATTTGAAACCATTTAACTATATGTCTAAATTAAATTAATAGTATTATATAGCAATACTTAAAACCCTTTAACTGTATGTATAAATTAAACTAATAGTATTATATAGAAATACTTGAAACGATTTAACTGTGTTCAAACAAATGAGTTATATTGAATAGAATTATTAGCGTTCAAAGGCAATACTTAAAACTCTGTAACTATATTTAGATTAAATCAATAGTATTGCATTCCAATACTTGAAACGATTTAACTGTGTGCAAATAAAATCTGGTGGAATATATGAAACTGTATAACTGTGTAAGAATTGAATTATTTGTATTACATAGCCATTCTTGGAACTACCTGATTGCGTGCAAATTATTTAAGAGTCTTGAATAGAATTATTAGAGTTAAATAGCAATAATTGTAACCACTTTGATGGAAAGAGACAAAGAATTAACATTAAATAGATTTGGTAGTGTTACATAGCAATGCTTGTAACCATTTAACTGTGTGCAAAAACTAGCAATACTTAATAGTTCGGGAACAAATTACCTCTAACTTTATTTTAAAAAGTTACCCACAAACTATTCATTTACAGACCATACGTATATGCCTTTAATTGTGAGCAGATAAATGACTGGTGTTAGATTAAATTGTTAGTTTTTCATAGGAGTACTAGAAACTAATTAAGTAAGTGCAAACCTACATTTAATATTCAATAGAACTTTTAGTGTTAGATAGAAATACTTAAAAACCATTTAACTACGTCTAAACAAATGAGCTTTGGCTCGTTTAAAAATATTATCTACAAACTATACATTAACAAAAGAAATATATATATATATATATATATATATATATATATATATATATATATATATATATATATTTCATTAAGAAAAAACAACAAAACGGTCACATTAGGATAATAAATTTATTTCCATCCTGTGATGCGTTTTTGAAACATTCAAAAACACGAAAAAATTAACAGGACTTCTTCAGATCTTATGGATAAAATAAATCAGAATAGACACAGGAAAGAAGGTGGGAGGGGATGGAAGATGGGTGAAGAGTTATCTCCTCATTTAGCCCACTTCCGTTTTTTATTTGATTGTTGGTTAGAATTATAGTAATTTTTTTTTCTTAATTTTTTATTTTATTTTTTAATTCTAATTACTTTTTGACTTAAAGTACTAAATTAGATTTTTAACTTTATTCAATAACTTACGTTATGATACAGTAATAATTATATTAAATTAAAATCAAGATTTAATTAAATTTAAAATTTTTATAAAATCAAAATTATTTAGAACTTATTAATTAGTTACACTTTTAATGATTAGTACGTATATATATGATATGTTTTTTTCACATTTTCTATTTTATTTATTTATTTACATTAATTCTCAGTTTAATTCTATGTTGTTGTTTTTTTAATTATTGAAGTTAATTATCTATAGTTTGAATTTAGCACTATGTCTACACCTCCGGTTTAACTGGACCAAATAATATACACACACACACATACACACATATATATATATATATATATATATATATATATATATATATATATATATATATATATCATCGTCATCATGACGTGCAGCTAGCACGGATATCCCTGACCCTCTCTCTCCACGTCTCCCTATCATTCATCGCCTTCAGCAGGTCTTCGGGGTTACATCCCGTATAATCACATAGCTGCACTATGAATGTTCGAGCTGGTCGTCCTGCTTTTGATTGGCCATATGCAGGGGTCCACAGGAGCACATCACTTACGATCTCGTCTTTGCTTCTCCAGCAGTGTCCGGCATGTCTGGTTCGTCTAGCTTGTATAGTTTTCGTGATAGGTGGTACGTGGCCGTACAGTTGGCGCCGTGTGGGGTGTTGCTGCCATAAAATACAACCAACCAACATAAAAATACTCACATCTTATTTTTAAAAATGTCTACGCTCGTTGTATACAGCAAAAATCCATCGATATATTTTTTTATTTATTGGCGAATATTAATACCTTCATATTGTATTGGCGATAATTACATAATTCTCTGAATAAAAAGCTGGAAGATTGTAAAAAGCAATTTCTGGGAATTTGTTTTTCCTCTGAGAGATAAAAAAAATGATCTCGGAGAACGAAATGATGAAGTTGCTTTAAATATATCTGTATATAAAGTAAAGTTGGCGACCATAGTCGAGGGTAACCCGAAGGCTCCCTTTTCGATAGCTACTACACCAAGGTGTAGGGGAGGGCGCTACTCCTTTCCCTGGAGAATATATATATCTGTATATAATCGACAAAAATTTTGACTATATTCTCCTTTAAATAAATGGGGAAAATGAAAAATAACATATTTTCTTTTCACTTGAAAAATATTTGGTTTCGTTTCTATGTTTATTGGCATATAAGCTTTCCTGGGTTAATTAAAGCCAAAGCTATCCTTGTAGAAGAAGAGCAAGGATACTATTTAACCAATCACTTGGAGAATAAGAATGTTCATTGCTTTCCTAAGAAAAATTTAACATAATATCGTAACTGAATCTTTAACTCCCTTACTTCGTGGCTTAAATCCAGCACTTAAGCCATTTAAAAGGTTTCAAACCTATCAAACATGAGTTGTATTATTTGCACATAGTTGAAGGTTTTCAATCATTGTATTGTAACACAAACAATTAGATTCATCATCAGTCACTTGTTTGCGGACAGAAAAGTGATTAAACAGTTCTATTCCTAACAATTCGATTAAACGTGAGTCATTTGTTTGCCCACGGTTTAAATGGTCAAACAGTTCTAATTGACCCATGGCTAGAAACCAACTAGGTGCTACCACTTTTGCTCTGTGAAGACCTGAGAACTTAGTTAATTTTTTATACAGTCTTTTTTACCTATAGATGGGACCCTAACAGGTACTACTACACCGTGTCAGAGTGGACATGAGAGTAATAGCAACAAAGGGATACTGCCACAAAGGTTGATATGCCATTAGATAAAATAACCATCTAAACATATTTGTCAACAAAATTTAATATTGCACTCTATTAATACGTTTAAGAACAACTATTTACAAACAGACTATCCACTTACAAATCATAAATACAAAAAAAAAACGCAAAATGTGGACTTGAAAAACACAGAAGGGTTATTATGAAATTAAATAAAATAATTAACCAAAGATAATTTTCTACCGACATTTTTCTCACACTCTAAGATTTCTTTAAAATACAAATATTCACTAAAAAATTATTCGCTTACAAATCTCCCTGTGTATACATATATATATTTGGCGATATCAGAAGGAGGCTGTCGTGGTGTTAAGGGTATATATATATATATATATATATATATATATATATATATATATATATATATATGTATATATATATAACCAGTCTGACCAAGCAAGGGTCATTTATCCTGGAAACAAGAGTGAGTTCAAGTCACATTTAGTACCCCATTAAAAAGGCCTTGTGCCACACATGTTCTCTGACGAAAGCAACAAGCCGGAAACATACACACATATATATAACACGTATGTTAGAACAAAAGAAATAAATTTAAAGAAATACAAATCGCTTCGTGAATCTTCCTATTTTAAAATATATCCTTATTCTTTTTTGGGACCTACAACAACCATCTTTACATATATATATATATATATATATATATATATATATATATATATATATATATATATATATATATGTATATTATCGAAGTAAATAATGGAAGTGAATGCAAAAGTATTAAAAAAATCCCTGAAAAACAAGGTAATCCAAAAAGAAGTTGATGTAACTGAAAGTCAACATTATGAATTATGATTAGATATCATCCTTCTTAATCCTGATAATGGTTCATTAGAACCGAAACGTTATAACATTGATTTTCTTTTACATTAAATTCTTCCTTTTAGATAACCTAGTTTTTCATCTATCTCTTAATATATATATATATATATATATATGTGTGTGTGTGTGTGTGTGTGTGTATATATATATATATATATTCACTAATCTACTATCTACCAGCAATCACGGTTACCAGAAAAAAAAACCGCCAGGAACAAGAGATAAAAAAATCTCGAATCACCTCCCGGGGGAAAAAGAAAAAATATCATCGGACAAAAAGAAAGAAAAGGCCAACCCCGTCACACCAGTTGGAAAAAAAATCAAGAGATATGCAGTCAGTCAGTCAAAAGAAAAATAAAACCCACCGTCAACGTTGCACTACTACAATTACAAGAGTGCTCAACACGAGTGGAGCCAATTACAAAATTAACTTAAATCGCGAGTCGGAATTCTCCTACTAAAGTTTCACCTTAACGGATCATCAGAGAGTCTTATACCGACCCTATGTAATAAATGAAAATTATATATAATATAATATAATATAATATATATATATATAGTATATATATATATATATTCATATTCATATTATGTGTTGTATATTAAATGATTAATTTATATATGTCTGTGTGTTCGATGATATATACATATATGCATGCTCGTGGCGTAATGGTTATCCTCGTAGAAAATGAACACAGTGACACAAGTTCAAATCCTGGACGAGACTGATTGCATTTCACATAGCACTAATACCCTTGGGAAAGGTATGAATCCAATTATTCTCCCTCAAGCTATGGGTAAATAGTAAGGCAGACTAGGTGAGGCAACTAGTCTAAGAGAAGAAAAACTCTGAATTCTAAACCTGTTAAACTCCGCTTAAAAATTAACCTTGCGTCATATCCTGCCCGAGCGGAGGGGTTGGTAAATACATATATGTGTGTGGGGGTATAAATTGAATTAACACTTTTAATAAACCCTTATATTAGCACATTTTAAAGATTGAATTTAGTCTCAAACACAGGATTATTTATACATCAGTTAACAACCCTCATCTGACTTTTTGCCAGATATATCAACTCAAAGTGAATTCACGCATGTGACCTTGTCATTACACAAATATTGTTTTGTGCCAATATTTTCAGCAATACATTTTTCTCTTAACAAACATTTCACGGGAAATAAATCTGTCTCCACCCATCATCCTCTTATTTTGTGTTATTGCTGGCGCCAACAATACGGCGGCAGTATGTGGCCATTTCATGGCCTTTGGATCATAGGCACCGAAACACTATCATTCTACGATTTTGTAGTCATCCATCATCTTTCATGGGTCAATTTAAATATTTTCTGTTCAAATATCGAAGTGAAGATTCTTGCTATTTTTTCTCGGAGCATCAGTGAAACGAAAATTTAAATGATTGATCAATAAGCCCATCTGTATAAAAAAAAATAGAGGAAAATAAATTACAGGTATTGGAAATTCTATAAATCACGTGAATTTATTACCTGCTTGGAAATTAGAAATGTGGTGTTTTATCTATCATTGTTTAACTGATAATGGACATGCGTGATTTTGGCAACGGGTTTCATAATAAACGGCAAACGGCAAGGGCAGAAGACCATCAAGTAAGTTATATCTGAGAAAGACAACCACACACACACACACATATATATATATATGTAATGTCATTGACAGACTCTTTCGTTGTATCCGAACTCTTCAGTGTAGCTAAACACGCGGGACGCTTCAAGTTGGGATCGAAACCCGCCTAACTTTCCGCTAGACTTGGTATCTAACCGCTCAGCCATTTCGACGACATGCGTTGTTTATATTTAGCGCTATCGGGCTCAATTCGTTAGAATCATTCAAAAGTTTCTATGCCTCAGAAGTAGTCAGTGAAACACGGCAGTTTACTCTATGCACATGGTCCAACGATACAGTACAACCTTATCACGGAAACATGTAACATCCTGGTCCCCGAAAAATTTCTCCACATCATCGATGATCTCATCATGGTGACCATGCAGGTGGTATTTGAGTTGTGAAAACAGGATGAAGTCAGGTAGAGTTAAGTCTGTTGAGTAATTGGTAGAAATTCAAAGCCACCGTTGGCTGATTCGGCTACTGCAATCTAAGCAGTAATGAATAGGCCGATGATCATGGAGCCAGAGCATACCTGCCCTCTGCTCCCTTCTGCTCCCCTCTGCGATTCGATTTGTTTTGTTTTTTTACAATAGTGATCTTAATTCTGATGCATCCTACTGTCCACTAATAGCTTTTACCCATTTTTCAATGTAGTCTATAATGATTACACCTTGAGAAACCCGCAAAACAGAAGCAATTTCCTTGCCAACCGACGCAGTCTGCTAAAACTTCAAGAGTGGAGTACCAGATTGTTTCCACTATTTGCTTTGAATATTTGATTCGGGTTCAAAGTGGTGAATCGAGCTTTCTTCTTGAGTCATCAATTTGCAGTGTTACTTCTTAGGGTATGCTTGGAGCTGTGTTCTTTGAATATCAACCCTTTTAAGCTTGTGCTCTGACATCAGAATTCTTAATACCTGTCTTGGAGACAGTTTGCACATCCCTAAGATCTCAATTAAAACAGTATGGAGTAAACCAGAACAAACGCCTCTTAATTGGTCTATCTGCAGGATGGTTTCAAGTTAACATGGGAAAGAAGCAGAAAGTACCCCGCAAAAACAGTTTCCAACACCGACTAGTGAGGTGCCCGTGGTGTAATGGTTATCGTCGTAGTAAATGGACACGGCGACACGAGTTCAAATCCTGCACGAGACTGATAATATTTCACAGAGCACTAACACCCTTGAGTAGGGCAGACTGGGTTCTTCAGCCTTGGTGAGGCAACTAGTCTAGGAGAAGGAAAACTCTTAATTCAAACCTGTCATATCCTGCCCGAGCGCAGGGGTTGGTAAATATGGTTACCAACACCGACTACGCCGATGATATAGTGCTTCTGGCAAATACACACGCCCAAGCCGAAACCCTGCTATATAGTCTGGAACGAGCCGCTGCAGGCACTGGCCTCCATGTTAATGCACACTAGACCGAATATATGTGCTTTAATCAAACAGCCAACATCTCTACACTAAACGGTAGCTCTCTGAAACTAGTAGACAAGTTCACCTGGGAAGCTGTGTGTTCTCAACCGAGACAGACATCAGCACGCGACTAGCAAAGGCATAGACAGCTATCGACAGGCTATCGGTCAAATGGAAGTCAGACCTGACCGATAAAATAAAATGCAGTTTCTTCCTAGCAGCGGCTGTATCGATACTGATATATGGATGCACTACGTGGACCCTAACTAAACGTTTGGTGAAAAAGCTTGACGGCAACTTACACAAGAATGCTGCAAGCAACACTGAACAAGTCCTGGGGGTAGCACCCCAAAAAGCAGTAGTTGTACGGTCACCTACCACCCATCACGAAAACTATCCAAATTAGATGAACCAGACATGCGGGACACTACTGGAGAAGTAAGGACGAGCTTATAAGTAATGTACTCCTGTGGACCTCTTCACATGCACAAGCAAAGGCAGGATGACTAGCTCAAACCTAGATACAGCAGCTCTGTGCCAATACGGGATGTAGCCTTGAAGACCTGTCGGAAGCAATGGACGATATGGTTGGGTGGCGAGAGAAGGTCATGGATATCCGCACTGATGGCGTAAGATGATGATACTGATGCAGGACAGTAAGCTGTCATCGAAAACACTCAACTTGTCTATCAGAGATTGAGCTTTTTGGACAACCTGAATTGGGGTTAATTTCTGTACTGTCTCTGCTCCATTTAAATAAGGCAGGTCACTTCTTCACAGCAGGATAAGAGGGAGAGTCCTTAGTAATTATATGTAAAGTTGGCGACCGTAGTTGAGGGGTACCCTAAGGCACCCTTTTCAATAAATATCCACACCGAGGTGTAGGCAAGAGCGCAACGTCTTTCTCTGGATACCTCCACTTTACCTTTGAACCATGTATAAAGCAACGAGGTATTAAGGACCATCTTTGGTACTTTGGGGGTAGACTTTGTCACGTATTTGCTGATGTGCTCGAATTTGATACCGTAGTAAAAAGTAAAGAAGGCTTCCTTTTAAATAGCTACTACACCAAGGTGTAGGGGAGAGCGCTACTCCTTTCCCTTGATTCCTCCACTTTACCTTTGATAGGTATCTTATATTGTTGAGTGTTAAGCAAGGAGGTACCAAGTACCATTTTAAAAGTCTTTGGTATGACGCGACCTGGGATTTAACCCAGGTCTCCTTAACCATTGACGAACACTCTACCCACTAGGCCATCGAACCAGTCGATACCTTAGTAAACAATTTCAAACTCCACTTTCTTTCGTACTAATTCCTTTGGGAAAGGTATGAACCCCCTCATTCTCCATCTGTAAGCTAAATTGTACGATTCCTGTTGTTCTGCGGGGATTACTTCGGCATTTATTAACCAACAAAGATTATTTTTTGCAATTAGAAAAAGAAACCAAATCAACCCATGTCACAGTTTCCGTAGGTGTTGTATTTTTTTGCATTTATTTTATGACTGCTTGTGCCTCTGTTTTGTCCAATTTTAGATTTCCTACGCACTTCCCGCATTGTTATGCGCCTCACTTGAACAGAAATTTCGAAAGAAATTTGAATGAGTTTTTCTAGTTCCATAAGAAGTGGTAGTGTGTTACATAATTCTCTGAAAAACAAGTTGGAAGATTGTAAAAAGCAATTTCTAGGGATCTGTTTTTCCTCTGAGAGATAAAAAATGTTCTTGGAGTACGAAATGATGAAGTTACTTTAAATACATTCAAATGGACGAAAATGTTGAATATATTCTCCTTTAAATAAATGGGGAAAATTAAAAAAATATATTTTCTTTTCACTTGAAAAATCTTGGTTTGGTTTCTATGTTTATTGGCATATCATATTTCTTGGGTTAATTAATGCCAAAGCTATCCTTGTAGAAGAAGATCAAAGAAAACTATTTAACATAGCGCTGGGAGAATTAGAAGGTTCATTGCTTTCCTTAGAGTAGTAGTCTAAAAGTGAACATAATATCGTAATTGAATTTTTAACTCACTTACAAGGTGCCTACGATAAGTTTCCAGACCTTTTTTGTACAGGCATTTGAAATTGTCGTAGACTCTTGGAAATTGAGTATGTTATTGGTATACATCTTATGAGATTACTGACCAATTTTCATGATTTCACATTCAGAAGAACAGCTACAGCATGAATTGGAATACACCCTACTAAAGCCTCATTGTCACAGCTGGTGAATTTCAAAAATGCAATCTGACACTTAAAAAAAAACGATGTGCAATAAAATTCTGTTTTAAACTTGGTAAAAATGACAAAGAAACGTATAGAATGCTTCAGACTACTTTTCGACCATCTGGCATGAATCGAGCATCAGTTTTTCAGACTGCTTTTGGACAATCTTGCATAAATCAAGCATTAGTTTTTGAGTGGCATAAGAGTTTCAATGAAGGCAGGGAGTCTGTGAGGGATGATGAGAGGTGTGGGAGGAAGAAGGAAGTCAATACACCAGAGTTGATTGGTCAAAAGGTTAGGGTTACTATGTTGAGGTTTTAAGGGAGTTCAGCCAGAGATTCCTTGGGAAGAGGCCAGAACTCTTCAAATCGAGTCAGTGGTATTTCTACCAGGACAATGCACCAGTCCACAACTCCATCGTTGTCACAGACTATTTGACCAAGATGGCCATCAAGACAGTTCCTCAGCCTCCCTATTGTCCAGACCTTGCTCCCTGTGATTTTGGTTATTCCCTAAGCTCAGAGGCTGTCGTTATGAGACAACTGAGAAGATGAAAGAGGCTGCGACGAAGGTCATTGACACGCTCACACAAAAGGACTTCCATGGGGCCTTCCAGAAGTTGTTGGAACTGTACAACAAGTGCATTGCATCCGGAGGAGATAACTTCGAAGGGGACTAGTGTTTTATGTGTGTACTATCAATAAAAGTGGCCATACGAAAAAAGTCTGGAAACCTATCGTATGCACCTCATACCTATTGGCTTAAATCCAGCACTTAAGCCATTTAAAAGGTTTCAAATATTGCTATAAAAAAGAAGTTGTTTTATTTGCGCATAGTTGAAAGTTTTCAGTCATTGCAAGGTAACACTAACAATTAGATTCATCACCAGTCAGTTGTTTGCGTACAGTAAAGTGATTAAACAGTTCTATTCCTACTAATTCCGTTGGGATGGTTATGAACCCCCTTATTCCCCATATATAAACAAGATTGTACGATTTATGTTCTTCTACAAGGATTGCTTTGGCATTTGATAACGTACAAAGATTGCATTTACTTTATGACTGCATAGGTCTCTGTTTTGTTCAATGTTAGATTTGCTACGCACTTCTCGCATTTTTATGCACCTCACATGAACAGAAATTAAGACAGAAATCTTAATGAGTTTTTCTACTTCCATAAGAAGTGGTAGTGTGTTGCCACAGCAAGAATGAACAGCTAAAGCTCTTCTCTCTTAGTTATGTCGATAAAATTTTAAAAGATTTATATAGACATAGAGTGTGATTAAAAAAACGTTTATAGCCATATGGGAATCTATTTGATATCTGTCAAACGGTCTCAGTCCAGGTTTTATGTAAAAAGAGGATTAAGCGTTAAAAAACCTACAAAGGTTGATATGCCGTAAAACCCAACCAAACCAAATCCTACATATTTGATATATAAGTTAAAAAATGATCTTGGAGTACGAAATAATGAAGTTACTTTAAATACATTCAAATGGACGAAAATGTTGAATATATTCTCCTGTAAATAAATGGGGAAAATGAAAAAAATATTTTTTCTTTTCACTTGAAAAATCTTGGTTTGGTTTCTATGTTTATTGGCATATCAAATTTCCTGGTGGATATGACATTGAATAACCTACAAGGGTTGATATGCCATAAAACCCAACGAAACGAAATCATATTCATTTTGTGTATAAGTATGAAGGAGATATGACAATAAATAACCTACAAAGGTTGATATGCCGTAAAAACGCAACCAAACTATATATATTTGATATATATGTATAAAAAGGATATGGCATTAAATAACCTAAAAGTTTTCATCTGCTATAAAACCCAACCCAACCAAATCATACGTATTTAACATATAAGTGTAAAGAGAATATGACATTAAATAACCTACAAGGGTTTATATGTCCTAAAACCCAACCAAACCACATCATATATATTTAATGAATAAGTATAAAGTGGATATGGCATTAAATAACTTACCAGGGTTATATGTCATAAAACCTAACAAAACCAAATTATATATATATTTAATGCATAAGTAATTAAGTCGATATGAGATTAAATAAGATACAAGGGTTGATATGCCATAAAACACGACCAAACCAAATCATATATATTTAATATTCAGGTAAAGAGGATTTGGCATTAAATAACCTACAATGTTTGATATGCCATAAAGCACAACCAAACAAATGATATATTTTTAATATAAAAGATTAGAGAGCATTTGGCATTGAATAACCTACAAGGTTTGATATCCCATAAAGGACAACCAAACAAATGATATATTTTTAATATAAAAGATTAGAGAGCATTTGGCATTGAATAACCTACAAGGTTTGATATCCCATAAAGGACAACCAAACTAAATGATATATTTTTTATATAAAAGAATAGAGAGGATTTGGCATTGAATAACCTACAAGGTTTGATATGCCATAAAGCACAACCAAACTAAATGATATATTTTTAATATAAAAGAATAGAGAGGATTTGGCATTGAATAACCAACAAGGTTTTATATGCCATAAAGCACACCCAAACTAAATTATTTATATATATATATATATATATATATATATATATATATATATATATATATATATTTAATATAAAAGAATAGGGAGGATTTGTCACTGAATAACATACAAGGCTTGATATCCTATAAAGCACAACCAAAACAAATCAAATCAAACCCTCTTGGAATTTCCCTCAACTGATTAATTAATAACTTTATTAGAGTATGTATTTATCAACACCTCCTTGCGAGCAGGATGTGACACAGGGTGAGTTTTTAAGCAGAGTTTTAACCTGTTTTTTTTCTCCTAGACAGACAGCTATATGCAAAGACACCTACACACCATGTCTTGGCTATTATTTAATCTCAGGAAGGTTGATATGTCATAGAATGAATAAAGCAAATAATGATAATGTTATAAAATCCTCAATTTATTTTCATGTTTTTATCAGGAAAATAATGATGTAATATGCTCATAATACAACAGTTTATTATAACATTACAAAATGAAAGATATCTATTATAATATATCTCATAATGATATTATGATGTTATTAGCTATTTCGATTGAAATCTTCCTTTTCGTTTGGTAGATACTTGTTCTTATCAAATTAAACTTAATATAGATGCTATATTGTAGTAACTATTGATATTGATACTAATTTCAAATCTCAATTTAGGAGATATAAACATAGGATATATATATATATATATATATATATATGTATATATATATATCCTAGATTGGGAAATAAAGACATATGTGTGAGCGCGCGCGCGTGTGTGTGTGTAGATAGGCAGCAGTCTTTCTAATAAGCATGTTTGATTAAATAATAAAGACATTTTTTCTATATAATTTTATTGAGATCCATTCAAGTCTCCAAGATAAGTGACTTGGTTTCAGTTTAGGTTTGGTTGATGAATTTACCAAAATTGTCACAAGTATATGACCTATATATATATATATATATATAGAGAGAGAGAGAGAGAGCATACACTTGTGAAGCAAAAAATCTGTACTAACCATTCTCTCGTTTCAATAACAATTCTTTTATAAACAAAAAAAAAATTCACCGACAAATTTATATATATATATATATATATAATTAACTTAAATCGCGAGTCGGAATTCTCCAACTAAAGTTTCGCCTCAACGGATCATCAGGGAGTTTAGCACCAACCGGTGCTAAACTCCCTGATGATCCGACTCGCGATTTAAGTTAATTTTGTAATTGGCTCCACTCGTGTTGAGCACTCTTGTAATTGTAGCATTGCAGCGTTTACGGTGGGTTTTATTTTCTTTTCATCAACGGACTGCATATCACTTGATTTTTTTTCAGTTGGTGTGATCTTTTCTTTTCTTTTTTTCTTTTTTTTTTTTTTTTTGTCCTATGATATTTTTTCTTTTTACCCGGGCGGTGATTCGAGATATTTTTATCTCTTGTTCCTGGCGTTTTTTTTTCTTTTTTTCTGGTAACCGTGAATGCTGGTAGATAGTAGATTAGTATATATATATATATATATATATATATATATATATATATATATATATATCGTCTTCTCTCCCTTGCAGTTGAACTCTCTCGCGAGGAATTACCGAATGCCACTCAAATGAATTGAAATCGCGGTAACCGTTAAGCGTATATATAAGTAAAGTTCGCGACTTTAGTCGAGAGTGACCCAAATAGCTACTACACTGAGGTGTAGGGGAGGGATCTAGTCCATTCCCAGGATTGCTCGATTTTACACTTGATCCTTACCGTAAAATGCTGACTGTTAAGCAAGGACGTATCAAGTACCGTTTTTTGAGTCTTTGGTATGACTCTACCTAGGATTGAACCCCGTCCCCCGAACCATTGGCGAACACTCTTCTCATCCGGCCAATGGCCCGTTTAAGCGGATATGTAAACAAAGAAAAATAATACGTACCCGTTAAATTACTTCGCTTACACTGATGTTGGCTGATGGCGTAAAGTCAACCTGGTTTCGATCTCAGCTTGAAGCATCTCGCGTGTCTACCCCACCGATTGTGATTCAAAGAAAAAGGCTTTCGGTGAATAACAATATATCTGTAAACAAGATTTGGCATTAAATAACCCCAAAGAGTTGATATGACCTTAGATATTAATCAACCAAGGAAATTTAAAAGTGACAGAAGCCAGAGATATTCACGAAGAGCTAGATAATCCTCCCCTAACCCTAACGACATGTCGGGCAAGGCGAACATCGTGCACTCACAGAAGATAGTAAACTTATTACAAATATTAACTTCATTGAATAACTATATACATGTGTGACACTATGAAGGGTGTGCGCCAGCAGACGATCCCTTTGTCTGTGTTGGCGCGAAAGCAGAGAAAGGGTTTGGACTCGAGACCGGAAGTAGACTAGGGAACGCGAGTAGCAGTTGAAAGAAGAAACCCACAGACGGTAATTGGCGACGGGCGACGGAGAAGGGCAGTTGGTAGTTGTGCAATTGACACCGGACAGAGAAGAGACCAGTCGACATGAGATAGGGTCCAAAAGCAAGTGAGGGAAGACCAGTCAAGATGATTTGGCATTCCTAGTAGCTTTGTGGAAATTTCACGAAGGATGCACGTCAGTGTTAGTATACATATGCAAAGGAATGCAGAGTGTCACAACTTAACCTTCTTGCACTTAAGTTGACCCAAGCCTTATTGTTTGTTTGTTCTTTGTTCTTTCCTCACACTCCCTTGATTGTATTTCTTGTAGCCATGAAGAAATGTACGATGCCCCTATTTGAACCACTAGATGATTCACCGGACAAGATTGAAATGGTTTAAAGAAGTTGATATATTCGTGGGGCCGAGGGGGTATCGGCACACATGGGTCATGGAGGCGTTTGTCATGTGGTCGATCCTGTCCTAGAAAGATGGTCACAGTGACTAGATTTAAGTTGCAGAACGACATCGTTTGCATTTCCCATTGCGTATAATTTTCCTTTGTTTATATATACGCTTTAAGCGGGGCATTTACCGGATTATTAGAGTCTTTGCCAATAGTTCGGGACACCGGGGTCCAATCCCAGGTAGAGTCACACCAAATACTCAAAAAATGGTACTTGATACCTCCTTGCTTAACAGTCAACGTTTTACGGTTAGATCAAGCGTAAAATGCAAAGTTATGCATTCAAGTATTCGTCCTCTGGCTATAGGTAGTTAGTAGAGCTGACTGGTGTCTTTAACAACCGGGCCCAGGAGAAGGAAAACTCTGAATTCAAACCTGTTAAACTCCGCTTGACGTTGACCTTGTGCCACATCCTGCTCGCGCAAAATCTTTTGTTGATATTTACAAGATGTCTTAAAATTTAAAGCAATATTCTTTATCAGTGGTTCCAACTTGCCTGAATGACAGTTAAGAGATCTTATTTAGTTGACGGAGATGGACCACATTTTAAAATTTTCATTTAAAATTTTTTAATTAGATTTTGATCGAGAATGTTATCTGATCATGTCATTGATCTTATATGCTTTAAATGAAGCTAGAATAATCAACTATGAAATAAAACGTTTATATTTACAGCTAGATATTAAAAAAACAACAACAAATAACTACTTTTACTATTAACCCTTGTAAAAATTATAGAATTACACATCTAAAGGATGTTCACCTTGCTTTTTTATTTAGCAGTAGATAAACTAACTGATATGACACAAAACAGTTTTTCTTTAATAGCTGGATATTCTAACTTCAAAAAATATAAATGGAACAAACAAGAATAAATTATTTAAATTAATAGTATCATTTTTTCTCCAACCCGTAATTAATAGTTAACACAGAGAAAATTATTGTGGTGTAATCCAATATTGAGTAAAAAAATTATAGAATTCATTGACAAAAAATACTTAGTTATCCTTTCTTGAGCTTTAGTGAAAGTCTTAATTCTTTCAGTCATGGATTTTACTAATCTAAAGCAAAATTCTTTATCAGTGGTTCCAACTTGCCTAAATGGCAGTTAAGAGATCTTCTTTAGTGAAAGTCTTAATTCTTTCAGTCATGGATTTTACTAATCTAAAGCAAAATTCTTTATCAGTGGTTCCAACTTGCCTAAATGGCAGTTAAGAGATCTTCTTTAATAGATGGTGTTGGACCACCTTTTAAAATTTTCACAATAAATTTTTAATTGGATTTTGATTGATACGTTTGCTAATAGTGTCATTTATTTTATATGCTTTTCTTCAAGCCAGAATATTCAACTATAGAATAAAACATGTTTATCTACTGCTAAATATAAAAAAAACTAAGTGTGTAAATTCCATAATTTTTGTCAGAGGTCAAATAAGCCTTAACCTGCTTACATTATCTGCTGTTACTAAATGGACATCCATCTCAGTACTAAGCAGACTTAGTATTGTTTAATTTTGGTGATCTAGCAAGAAATAGTGTTTTTATCATGATTTGATAATTCTTTACAAGTTCAACAGATATTGTTTACAGAAATAATGTTTTGAGATAAAGAAAAGAAAAGCAGAGCAATTTTTCAAGAAATATTATTGAGGAAAAAGTGTCGTTAACATGAAAAAATATGGCACATTATAATAATTTAAATAGGAAATAACAAGAATTGAATAAAACTCTCTCCATCAACAAAAATACTGAAAGCCAAATGTGTAATCAACAACTTTATTACAAGAGAAAAATTAAAACAGAAATAAGATATAAGAAAGAATGCAAAACAAAAAATGCCATTGTATACATACATACATATATATATATATATATATATATATATATATATATGTATGTGTGTGTGTGTGTGTGTGTGTGTGTGTGTGTGTGTGTTATTCAGTCCAGTTAAACTAGAGTCGGGAATAATTCCGGTAGGATAAAAAATCATTCAACTATGAACATTAAAATTTTCCTGGTAAAGAGCTCAATGTAACAGACATCACAGAGCAATAATTTCCTTAAGAAAAACTAAAAACCGGTCACATTAGGATTATAAATTTATTTCCATCCTGTTATGGGTATTGATATGAATCAAAAACACCAAAAATAACATGACTTCTTCAGATCTAATGGATAAAATAATTCAGAATAGACACGGGAAGGAAGGGTGGGAGGGGGCAGAAGAGGGGTGAAGAGTTTCCTCCTCATTTTGCCCACTTCCGGTTTTTAGTTTTTATTACCGGTTGGAATTATAGTGAATTAAATATTTTATTTTTTTACATTCTAAATGCATTTCATTTTAAAACTCAAGATTTGATAGTAATTTAGGGAAGTACAACATTCCTTAATAACCTTACCTTAGGATACAGTTATACTTATCTTAAATTAAATTCAAAATTTAAAATTAAGATTTTAAATTCAAAATTAATATTCGAGCCTATTAATTCAGTTACCCTTCCATTGAAAAGTACGTACACATCACATGGTGTCTTCTCATCTTTTTATTTTATTTTATTCATTTCACCTCAAATTTCAAATTAATCCTAGGTTTTGGTTAATTAAACATTGTCTATGACAATTTGTTTATAGTTTAAATGTATTCCTATGTCTACATATAGCTATTAGTTCACATCGCTAATTTAATAAATTTCAGTGTCTCGGTATATCATTATTTGTATTTTTTCTTATATATATATATATATATATATATATATATATAAGATAGCAGCATGCACACACTAAATGACCAATGAACCTGTTGGGTTCCCATTGTAACAAGAGTCCTTGATGATATTGATGCTTCTATTTAGGAAGGAGTGAATGATTCTAATTAGCATTTTTTAATTAATGGTGGTCCATGATGATATTGATGCTTCTATTTAAAAAGGAGTGAACGATTCTAATTAGCATTTTATAGTTAATGGCAGTCCTTGATGATATTAATGCTTCTATTAAGGAAGGATTGAACGATTCTAATTACTATTTCTTAGTTAACAGCAGTCCCTGATGATATTGATGCTTCTAATTAGGAAAGAGTGAAAAATTTTGATTAGCACTCTATGGTTAATAGTGGTCCTTGATGATACTGGTGCTTTTATTTAGGAAGGAGTGAATGATTCTAATTAGCATTTTATAGTTAATGGCAGTCCTTGATGATACTGATGCTTCTATTTAGGAAGGAGTGAACAATTCTAATTACTATTTCATAGTTAACAGCAGTCCATGATAATATTGATGCTTCTATTTAGGAAGGAGTGGTCTATTTTAATTTGCATTTTATGGTTAATAGTCGTCCTTGATGATACTGATGCTTCTATTTAGGAAGGAGTGACTGATTCTAATTAGCATTTCCGAGTTAATGGTGTTCCATGATGATATTGATACTTCTATTTAGGAAGACGTAAAGGGTTTTAATTAGTATTTCATAATTATCCCTATTATATCGAGAATTTGGACGATAAAATTACATTCAGTAAGAATTCAGATCCCACAAAATTTTCTTGTCATTGCCAACATTAATGATATTAATACTTTTTTTTTTAGGAAAGGCTAAGCACTTCTAAATAACATTTCATGATTAACTGTGGTCCATGATGATATTGATGTTTCTGTTTAGGATGAATTGAATTACAATTTATACTTACTTGCCCCTCCATAAGTTTTTATGACAGCCCTAATCCTTTCAGCCATGGATTTTACTCATTTAAAGTAATTTTCTTTGCTAAGCAATTCCAACTTTCCCGAAATATAATAAAGTCTCTTTGGTTGATTGAGCCGTTGTAATATAATGGCCGAGGGATTTCGTTTTATGCCTTTGAGTTTAGTTAGGCTAAGAACCTTTCGGCTCAGTGCATGGGTTACTTAGGTGCAACATTAACGCAGGTGTTCGCACGCGCGGAGCGGACGTGTCACTCGGAGATGTCACTATAGAAACCCGAGATGGGAAACGGGGATAGGGAGTGCGAATGACGTCACGCACCGGAAGCGCGCGGAGAATTTTGGGAGATTTGAAAAAGTCAGTTAGTTGAGTTGAGAACTGGACACCGAATTAGAAGGGTCGACTTTCGGGGCTCGCTGAGGCCAGACGAATTTCTGCGCTACGGGCGCCGCACTAGACGTGAGGGGGGCAGATGAAAAAGCCAGAATAGAAAGAATATGTATCTCTGTCCTTATGTTGAAGAACCTTTAAACTCAAAGGTAATAAAAAGTTTCGTACCTGAACTAAGAAGTCGAAAGTGTTTTTCGTGTTTCGAGATTCCTATGTTCTATGTATATATGAGTTATGATCATTCTATGTACGTTTCACATATCCGTATCATGGGTATGGTACACCGTCTTATAGATCCGTTTTTTTTTTATAATTCAAACAATAAATTTTCAATTAGATTTAGATCCAAAGTATATTTTATAAAAATTAATTTGGCAATGATGAAGTATTTTTTCAAGTTGATTATATGTCTTGTTACAAAGTAAAAAGAATTAAAGTTTTTCATAAAAAAAAACATAAGGTCACTGACAGGGCCAGTGAACAGTCCAAATCTAAAACCTATTGAAAATTCCTTTGGTGATGATGAAGTAATTTTTCAAGATGATTATGTATATTGTTTCAAAGTAAAAAGGATTAAAGTTTTTCTTAAAAAAAAACATAAGATCATTGACAAGACCAGTGAACAGTCCAAATTAAAATCTAATTGAATTGATCTTTGGTGAATGGAACCCTTTCATAGATTCTTTTTCTTTTTTCAAATTTACACCATTTTACACAATTTTCAATTGGATTTAGATCCGGACTCTTCCTTCGCCATATCATTGGTTTTATATATCTTTCCTACAGAAGAAATTTAATCTTCTCTAGTAAGTGATACTATATGATTTCATTATCAATAACCAATTTTCATTCAATGGAAAGTTCAGAATATTCCGCTAATTAAGAAAAGAATGTATTGTGTCTTATCAATTATTTGTTGTTTTTACATCAAAATAAATCAATAAAACCTTAATGACCGTATTGTATGATTAATGTGCATTTTTTTCTAGCGAAAATACAATATTTGATTTTTAAAATTCAATCAACACTTTTTTTTTCAATTTCTTCGATTGTCTAATTGCTTTTAACGCTATATCAACTCGTCTAGGGTTATTTTAACACTGAAGATCAGGAAATCGTATTCATAGCGTGGTCCTATCAAATACGAATAATGCTTAAATAAATCTGTTTTACATTTAAATAGGACCCTGACAGGAACTGTCACTCCGCGTCAGAGTGAACCTGAAAAAAATGCATTTCATATCGTCAAATTCCGATCAAACATCATTTAGATATAAGAAATATTTATTTTCCAATTGATATACCCGATTCTATTTTAACTTTTTTACTTAAAGAAGTGTATGTTTTAATCTTAATTTATTTCTTAAACAAAATATCTCACGCTATTATATAAGAATCAATAATTACTAGTGATATTTCGTCAAGTTTCTTCAAAAATAATTTTAGACTAAAATTGATTTTTAATTCAAAAGAGTTCTACTTCGTAGAAGAACAATATCTGGAAGGCAAAATATAGCCTAAAGAGAATTCTATAAACAGAGTATGAAACTGTGGAACTACTTCATCTATGATGAATAAAGATTCGAGAAACTTCATGTATATTATTGTTCTCTCTATATCTCTCCTGCTATCTTTTTCTTTTCTTTATATTTGTTTCGTTCCTCTGTACATGACTTTGCGTCAATGATACATTATCAACAGGAAATAGAGGTTTCATCTTTTTTAATGTCTGCCTTCAAAGTATTTCATTGTCGCTGTCATTGTTACTGAAATATATTTCATAGAACTTTCAGTTGACCTTATAAGCATATTTTTTTAATCCTCAACAGTTTTTACTGCGTTATCTTTTTTTTAGATCAACTCGAGTTTTCACATCAGAGAGCAAGTGACAAAACGTCTTCAAAGAAATCTCGGGCATTATTTTGGAATCGTACTTATTACACTGCGTGCACCATATACCTTATGCCCAGTCGGCTGGGGCTGTAGAATACACCGACTGCACCTCTGCAGAGATCCCCCTCTAATGAGTGTCCTGTTTATGACACTAAACAATCTGATGGTTTGGTTCCAGTGATGCTGGAGCTTTGGGAAATGCAGAGCATTCCCTCATTGCCATTGCTTCCAGGTCCAATCTGGCCCGGAATAGCAGCACCTGATAGGGCCCTATCTATGGGTTAAATAGAATTAACTGCATTCGTATGCTAAACTGAATTGTGAATTGAATTACCATGGCAAGAAAATCCGGCGAACACCTACGCACGACATACGAGAACACTGGGCAGATGTTTCAACCTTATTAGGTCACATCAGCTGTATATACCGTAATCTCCACCACAGGAGATGAAACTAGCGATCGCAGATTGCAGTGCCGAAACTCTACACCTGAGCCACTAGCTCATATCCCACACAAGTGATGCCAAATCAACTAGTCATGGTAATTGCGCAGTCATTTGGCCGCGCAATTGCCATGACTAGTTGAAATAGAACTATATGAATAAACTGAATTGCTTGAAATAGAAATGTTTTTGACAATGCTTATGCGAAACTGAATTGTTTGAAATGGTCATTAAAACGTTACTTACACTAAACTGAATTGTTTAATATAGAACTGTTTTTTACATTTAACTATGTGTTAACAACATCTGTTCTTATACTAAACTGAATTATAATTGTTTGAATATACTGAATAACTTGAAATAGAAATGTTTTTGACTTATAAACTATGTACCCATATTAAACTGGATTTTTTTAATAGAACTGACTCTTTGCATACAAATGGATTTGGCGTTAAATAACCTACAAAGGTTGATATGCCATAAACCCGACCAACCAACCAATCAACCATATACCTTATTACTCGCGTATAATGCGCATAGTAGACAAAATTATGTTATATTGCACTCTGCTACCTCAAGATGGCTGATGGTCTTTCGATTTTATTTTCTTTGTTTAATGGGATATCAGTCTTTGTGGGTTATTTAATGCCAAAGCCCTCCTTTTAAAAGAACAGCAGTATTATTATTTAACCTACCACCTAGGGTATAAGGGGTTCATGCCTTCTCTAAAGTTTAGATGTAGGATGTTTCTGCTACATCGGCAGAATTCAGTAATACACGATAATAACCATTTGTTTGCATATATCATTATGTTTTGTTTATTGTTTAATGGTATACCAATCTTTGTGGGTTGTTTAATGCCACTGGCATCTTTGTAGATGAACAGCAGTGATACTCTTAACCCATAGCTGAGGTGCCCGTGGTGTAATGGTTATCGTCGTAGTAAATGGACACGGCGACTCAAGTTCAAATCGTAGGCGAGACTGATTGCATTTCACATAGCACTGATACCCTTGGGAAAGGTATGAATCCAATTATTCTCCCTCCAGTTGTGAGTAGTGGGACAGACTGGGTTCTTCAGCCTTGGTGGGGCAACTAATCTAGGAGAAGGAAAACTCTGAATTCAAACCTGTTAAACTCCTCTTAAAAATTGACCTTGTGTCATATCCTGCCCGAGCGAAGGGGTTGGTAAATAGGATTGACCCATAGCTGAGGGAATAAGGGGATTCATGCCTTCTTCAAAGTTAAGATGTAGGATATTTAAAACTCTCTACAGCGGAAGAATTCAGTAATAATAATTTGTTTGCTTACGGTTTGGTTTTTCTTCAATGGCATGTCAACATTCCAGGGTAATTTAATGCCAAAGCCACACTTGTAGAAGAATAGCAGTGGTCCTATTTAACCCATAGTAAGAGAAATACTAGGGTTCATGCCTTTCTCGAGGGTGTTTGTTTGAAAGTGAATGTACAAACGTGACTGGAATTTGAACTCGCTTTCTTCATTTCCATAGTCCAGCACCTTAACTACAACACTACTGAGACTTCCCAATGAACGTATTGACGTCCATGTTGCGTTGGATGATCATAATCCAACTCCTTTCTTTTTCAGTTTGACGAAATTTCCCTACCAGAGAAAATAAATAAAAATCATATTATTCTTAATCTAATATTTCTTAATTTAATGTTCAATAATTGATCTTAATCTAGTATTTCTATTATCATATTTACCCAACCCCTCCGCTCGGGCAGAAGATGACACAAGGTCAATTTTTAAGTGGAGTTTAACTGGTTTGAATTCAGAATATTTCTTCTCCTAGACTAGTTGCCTCACCAAGGCTGAAGAACTCAGTCTGCCCTACTATCAGTTCTATTTCAAACAATTCAAACAATTCAGTTTAGTAAAAGTACACAGTTTAAATGTCAAAAACAGTTCTATTTCAAGCTTTAGTCAACACTGTTAAATGGTTCTAAGTGTACCATAGCCTACACGGATATGTGAAACGTACATAGAATGTTCATAACATATATACATAGAACATAGGAATCCCAAAACACGAAAAACACGTAACGACTTCTTAGTTCAGGTACGAAACTTTTTATTACCTTTGAGTTAAAAGGTTTTTTGACATAACGAGAGAGGAACAATCATTCTATGCTGGCTTTTCCACCTCCCCACAACACGTGTGGCACCCACCACATGGCCACTGGCCTGGCTTCGGCGAGCAAGCGAAAGTCAATCTTCCCGTTCGGAGTCTAGTTCTCAACTAACTGACTAACAAATCCTCCGCGCGCACTTCCGGTGTGTGATGTCATTAGCACTCTCTAGCCCCGTTCCCGATCTGGGCTATTAGGACATCTCTGAGTGACACGTCCGCTCCGCGCATGCGCATGAACACCTGCATTAATGTAGCAATTAAATAACCCATGCACTGATCCGAAAGGTTCTCAGCCTAACTAAACCCAAAAGCATAAAACGAAATCCCTCGGTCATTATATTACATAAGTATTGCTATATATCACTAAAATCATCCTCATGTCATGTCATCATCACGGATATCCCAGAGCCTTTCTCTCCACCCTTCTCTGTCTGTTGTTGCTTCTGACAGGTCTTCAGGGCTACAACCCGTATCGGCACAGTACTGCTGTATGTAGGTTCTAGCTGGTCATCCTGTCTTTGCTCGTCCATATGAAGGGGTCCAGAGGAGTATGTCACTTATGAGTTCGTCCTTACTTCTCCAATATCCCGCATGTCTGGGTCGTTCAGCTTGAATAGTTTTCATGATGGATAGTAAGTGGCCGTACAGCTGCTGCTTTGTGGGGCGCTGCCTCCAGGATTTCAATGTCGTTCTAAGCATTCTTTTGTAGTTGCCGTCAAGCTTTTCTCCATACGTTTAGTTAGCGTCCATGTAGTGCATCCATACAGCAATATTGACACGACCACTGCTTGGAAGAAAATGCGTTTCATTTTATCGGTCAGGTCTGACTTCCATATGATGAATAGACTATCAAAAGCTTTCCATGCCTTTTATAGTTGCGTGTTGATGTCTGTCTCGGTTGATGAAATACTGTTTACTAGCTAGGTGAACTTGTCAATTAGTTTCAGAGAGCTACCGTTTAGTGTGGAGTTGTCGCCTGTTTGATTAAAGTACATATATTCCCTCTTGTGTGCATTGACATGGAAGCCTATGCCTGCAGCTGCTCGTTCCAGACTATGTAGCAAGGTTTTAGCTTGGGTGCGTGCATTTGCCAGAAGTGCGTCGTCCGCTTCCCTAATGTGCTGGGTAACTTCTGCTTCTTTTTTTTTGTCAGCTTGAAACCGTTGTCTTTCATTTTGTCGTTCATTTTATTAATAGATGTTCTAAGCGCGTAGTCTAGACAGATAATAAAGGGATATGGAGCTAATGTGTCTCCTTGCTGTACACCTGCTACAATGTCGAAGTTGTCTGCTTCTCCTTTCGGGGAACGGAGTTTTACTTTTGTATTTCTATATAGCATCATTATGGCTGTGCGGGTTTCTTCGGGTGGAACGTAGGCGAGTAGTATTTGCTCCATCTTTCCTCCATGTATGGAGTCAAAGGCTTTGGCGAAGTCGACAAATAATATTGTTGTCTCTAGGTTTTTTGCACGTACACCTTCTAGAATTCGGCTGAGAGTCAAAATTTCTGACGTCATTGATCTATTTCTCCGAAAGCCATTTTGGTTCTTCTTAAGTATGTTCTCAATTTTGGGTTCTAGGCGGTTGCATAGTAGAGTATTGTATATCTTGGTTGCTATGGATGTAAGTGTAATACCTCGTTAGTTCTCGGCCAATCCGAGGTCTCTCTTTTTTGGGACGGGGAGGATGCATCCTTTGTCAATCTATCTAAACAATTCAATTAAATATCAGTCATTTTTACTCAGTTAAATGTCAAAAGAGTTCTATTTGAAATAATTCAGTTTAGCAAAAGTACTCAATTTAAATGTCAAAACAGTTCTATTACAAACAATTCAGTTTAGCATTAGAATACAATTTAACTGTCAAAATAATTCTATTTGACCCATAGATAGGACCCTATCAGGGTGGACCCGGGAGAAATGACAATAAAACGGTACTCCACATTCTCCAACGCTCCCGCATTACTGTAACCTCTCTATCAGATTGTTTAGTGTCATATCAGGACACTAGTGAAGGAAGTCTTAACCCTCTGCAAAGAAGCAGTCCGTGGGTTTTACAGCTCCAGCAAGCTGGACCTATATTGGGGAGTTATTCCTACACAACCATTATTACATATGAGCACGTCTCCAAAACTATTAAGTGTTCAAAAAATTTTCCCAGTGTCGTCTGATCAAATCATTTCCTGATCATAGCCATGTTTTCTAATCCCACCCGGGATCACTATTTGTCATTCAATGAGTGACATTCAATGGCATGTTTCCCTCCGTTTAGAATTTAGTTTTATTTAAATCCCAAACATTACGCATTAGTCGAGATGCTCATGATGTAACGGTTATCCGAGTTCAAATACTGGACGAAGATATAAGCATTTCAGATTAAGCTAATACCCTTTGTTAAAGGTATTAATCTAAGTCTTCTATCTCCAGAGTTAATAGTAGAGCAGACTAGGCTCTTATATTTCAAGAAGGAACACACTGAATTTTAACCTTTTAAACTCTGCTTGAAACTAACCTCGTGTCGCTTCCAACTTGAGTGGATGGTTTGATTTGGTTTCTTTGTTTAATGACATATCAACCTTTGTAGTCTATTCTCCTAGAAGAACAGTAGTTGTACTATTTAACCCATAGCTGGGAGGATAAGGGGGTTCATACCTTTCCCAAGGGTATTTGTCCGAAAATGAACGTAATAGCGCGACTGGAGTACGAACTCGCTTACTACGATTCTGCAGTCCATCGCTTTAACTATTACACCACGAAGACACCCCCCAACTCGATTGGAGGAGTTGGTAATTATATATACTACATCTCAATAGTATATGTCACCAATTATGCAATGGGCTACAACCCTTCTAATCTCCATAGCTGTCGATTTTAAACTTCACTCATAACCCTCTTGGGAAGTGTGCGTGGTGTAATGGTCAACATGCTGAATAGTGACATCGGCTTCGAGCTCAAATCTCTCTATTAGGCTCACTTTCACACTAATACCCTTGAGAAAGGTATGAATCCATTATCACCCCCCCTGCAAGGGGTTGAATAGTACCACTACCATTCTTCAACGGAGATGGCTTTGGGATAAAATAACACACGAATGTTGATATGCCATTAAGAAAAGTAGATAACCCACTATTCATTATACTAACAAGTGAAAACCTGTGGGATATTGGCTTTAAGATTGTATCAATGCTAAATCTTTGTCTTACGTGAAAGGAATTCTGGGATATAACGGTTCACAACATAAACTGAGATAGATAGATAGATAGATAGATAGATAGATAGATATGAAGAGACTAAGATAGATAGATATGAATAAAGATAGATAGATAGATAGATATGAATAAAAGGATATATATGAACACACTGAGATGAACATAGGATATATAGATAGATAGATAGATAGATATGAAGAGACTAAGATAGATATGAATAAAGATAGATAGATAGATAGATAGATAGATTGATAGATAGATATGAATAAAAGGATATATATGAACACAATGAGATGAACATAGGATAAACAGATAGATAGATAGATAGATAGATAGATAGATAGATATGAAGAGACTAAGATAGATATGAAGATAGATAGATAGATAGATAGATAGATAGATAGATAGATAGATATGAATAAAAGGATATATATGGACACACTGAGATGAACATAGGATAAACAGATAGATAGATAGATAGATAGATAGATAGATAGATAGATAGATATTGGCAAGATGAGAGAGTGAAGTTCTGCATTTACTAGCATATACGACACATTTGTTACTAAGGTATTTGGAGGTTTGCTGCTCACTCCAATCAATCCAAGCTCCGTAGCTGTTGATTTCCATCGTGATTAGATAACCCTCTATTCATAATATTAGGGAATAGAATGCTGAGTAATATTGGCAACTTCAACCTTTGTGACATTGGCTGATTGGAGGTCTTCCTCATTTGTAATAAAGCCGTTCCAATGCACATTGAGAATTATGTGTAGGCACCATTAATGTGTTGAAATAATTCATTGAATACTTTCTCACAATATGATCATCTAGTGACCTTTTCTTTCAGCATTTGGCATTTCCTCTAACTAACGTGACTTTGTGACCTTAAAAGAAATATCTTCGGAGTGGTTTTCTATTCTTTTTTCTTCTCTTGTACGCATGGGATAAAACATTGTACTTATGCAGTTTCCCAATGGTTGGTTCTGTTGTTCCTGGGAACATTTATTGAGGAAATAGTCGGCTTGATTTCTTTCTATTTTTCAAATTTTCGTCTATTCTTTTCCTTCAGATCTTTTTTAAAGATTTACTTTCTTCCTCGGCTCCCTTTCCTTCTCTCCTCAACATTATTTGTTTGTTTCTTTATTTCTTTACTCTATCAGTGATTTTTTCCTTCTAACCTCTGTCGTTTCTTTCTTTCACGCTACCTACGGAGCATAGAATTTTCCGATCGTATTCTGAGCTGAGATGTATGACCTCTCCCATAAAAACTAATATCCTAAGCATGACACTAAAGTATATCTGATGGTGAGGCTCTAGTTCTGGGGATCTGTCCTTTGGTTTGGTTTGATTTGGTTTAATTGCACATTAACCATTGTCGGTCATTAATATCAAAACCATTTTATACATATAAACAGTTCTATTTCAAACTATTCAGTTTAGCGTAATTAAACAGTTTCAATGTCAAAAACAGTTCGACTTCAAACAATTCAGTTTTACATACAAAACAGTTCTATTTTAAACAATTCAGTTTAGCAAAAGTACACAGTTTCACTGACAAGAAACGGTTCTCTTTTAAACAATTTATTTTAGCATAAGTACAGAGTTTACCTCTATTTAAACCCTTAGATACGACCCTATTAGGTGCTACCATTCCAGGCCAGATTGGACCTGGGAGCAATGGCAATGAAGGAGTACTCTGAATTCCCCAAAGCTCCAGCAAGCATTACTGGAACTTCGCCATTAGATTGTTTAGTTTCATATCCAGGAAACTCGTTGGGAGGAGGTCTCAACCCTCTTCAGAGGTGCAGTCGTGTATTCTTCAGCCCCGGCCGACTGGGTAACGGAGATCTGTGAATATGGAGTATTTCATTGGCATTACTGCCAGCTTATCTCTTACCAGGAGTATTAGAACCTGTTAGGATTGTAGCAGTTTCTTGCGCCTGCGTGTTAAATACTATCTAGCAAACAAGGGAAACACTTGGAAATAATAAACCAAGTTACATATTACGTTAAATAAAAAATAACAAAGATACGTATTTATTACAAGTAATAGAATGCAATCGAGACAGAAGGAATATATGCAAGGATCTCTGTTTTCTTGACTTGTATAAGTAATATGTGCACAGAGTGCAGTATAGTCCTTTGTACTGTGGTAGCAGCAGAATATATTAAAGTTTAGTTCATGGTATCAAGTTAGTCTCAGAGAAAAAGGGATGTAGATACGTTTCGTTGTCAGTGTTTACTGTAAGACTATCACATAGGACCACATTGCGTGCGTCTGCTGAAAATAGTAGTTTTGTTAACAGGAGAAAAATATTGCCAAAGAAGGTAACTGATTGTATTCTTAGCTTTTGTGTTGAAAAAAGTTTCTCGCTGTGATTGATGGGGAAGTGTCGAATGTTAGTTTGGCGTCTTCGAAAGATTTTGACAGAACTGAACTACAAGGATTGCTTTCGCCTATTTAGAGAAAACGAGATTGAACAAGGGGATCAACAGAGATGTTTAAATTTTAGGCGGGAATCAGGTATACGCCCACGCATATAGATGTTTATATTTTTGGACCAATCAAAATCTTAGATTCTAATAATGAAATTTTGCTTGTCTGGGGGCTAATTTTTTACAAAATTTCTTACTTTGTTGTTATTATAACGGCGTGATGCAGTTTCTATACAGGTTGAAATAAAATTATTTTGAAACTATTTCTATTAAGAATTGTTATCCATTTATCTTCCTTGTTTAACAGCATATCAATTCTCTTGGGTTATGTAATTCTCGTGTAGAAGAGCATGAGTAATATTTTTAATCCACAATTAGGGTATAAGGGGGTCCACACCATTCTCAAGGGTATTATTCCAAAAGTGAACGTAATTGCGCAACTGGAGTTCGAACTCACTACGATAGCACAGTCCAGGACGTTAACCACAACACCCTGGGGACTCCACAGAATAGCTACTTGAAGCGGATATATACTTACCCACCCCTCCCCACGAGTACGATGTGGCATAAGCTCAATCTAAAGCGTATTTTAACAAGTTTAAATGTGGTCCTTTACGTCTAAAGCAGTTGGCATAACAAGCTTAACGAGCCCAGTCAGCCCAACAATTTAACCACAGCTGGAGGAAAAATAGTTGGATCTATACTTTTCCTAAGAGCATTATGTAAGATACTGTTGCTTTCTAGTTAGTGAACGCTTGTAATATTAAATAAAGGACAAACCACGATATGTGAGGAAATAGAGATATATTCTCAGGAAAAAGTATAAACAATAGAGAGACTATTAGTAGACAAAAACATAGGATTAGTAAATACCGAATAAAGATAGTATTGGCTTCCGTTATTCCATTAGCGAGTGAAATGATCTAGTGCCATCTCCAGTCTCCAACGCTCGAATACTATTCCTATAAGAAACTGTGTCACAAGGCCATTTTTTTTGGTAGGTCCGGGCGCAGGGCCGTAGCCCACACGCACCCGGCATTTCCCAAAAATGCCTACGGCCCCGTCGGTTTTCCCCATATTAGGGGCGCCTCAGGCGCCGGGCGAGCCCCACCCCGAAGGGGGTAATAGCCTTGGGGGAAGGCCTCCTGAGGCCGTAGGAAAAATCCAGCTATCGAGACACACCCGGCCAGATCCACGCCGCAGCCAGCACGGCCGGCCGAAATGCGAGTCGACAACTGAATAAGCAAAATGCTGCTCCTGTAAGAAGCTGTGGTATTTGTTCCACGCCCCACCGAACGTGAAAGTGTGGCACAAGGCCTTTTTTTGGTGGGTCCGAAAACAGGGCCGTAGCCCACACGCGCCCTACATTTCCCAAAAATGCCTACGGCCCCGTCGGCATTCCCCTTATTAGGTGCGCCTCTGGCGCGGGTGATCCCCACCCGGAAGGGGGTAATAGCCTGGGGGGGAAGGCCGCCTGAGGCCGTAGGAAAAATCCAGCAACCGAGACACACCCGGCCAGATCCGCGCCGCAGCCAGCACGGCCGTCTGAAGTGCAACTCAACAACTGAATCAGCAAAAAGCTGCTCCTGTAAGAAGCAGCGGTATTTGTTCCACGCCCCAACGAACGTGAAAGTGTGGCACAAGGCCTTTTTTTGTTGGGACCGGGCGCAGGGCCGTAGCCCACACGTGCCCGGCGTTTCGCAAAAATGCCTACGGCCCCTTCGGGCTTCCCCTTATTACGGGTGCCTCAGGTGCCGGGAGATTAACCCAACCCCCTCGAAAGAGGGTAAAAGCCGGGGGGGGGGAAGGCCCCTTAAGGCCGTAGGAAAATCTTCATCTACCGAGACACACCCGGCCAGATCCGCGCCGCTGCCAGCACGGCCGGCCGAAGTGCGACCCGACAACTGAATCAAAAGTCTGCTCCTGTAAGAAGGAGCTATTCACTTTCTAATTTGCCCTGGTATTAGTAGCTATTGCTGTATATGGCAGATGGACTAGTTCATTGAGTGGAAAAAGGTCGGTGATACCCAACAGATGCAAATAGCCTTTAATAGGATTTGAACTCGGGTTGCCGCGTCTATTTCCAACGATAGTAACCATTACACCACGAACGCCTCGAACTTATAATGTTTATCATCATCATCATCATCATCACGTCGCCTTGCCAGCACGGTTCTGCCTGACCCTCTTTCACCACCCGTCTCTATCGCTCATTGCTCTCGGGAGTTCTTCAAGACTAACCCCTGTATCGGCACAGAGCTTTTGTATATCGGTTCTGGCTTGTAGTCCTGCCTTTGCTCGTCCATGTGAAAGGGTCCACATGACTATGTCGCTTATGAGTTTGTCCTTACTTCTCCAGCAGTGACCCACATGTCTGGTTTGGCTAACTCAGTCACTTTTCATGATGGGTGGTAGGTGACCGTAGAGCTGCTGTTTTCTTTTGGTGGGGGGGATGTTGCCTCAAGGATTTGTTCAATATTGCTTGCAGCATTCTTGAGTAATTGCCGTCAAGCTTTTTGTCCCGGCGTTTAGTTAGCGTCCGTGTAGTGCATCCATATAGCAGTACCGACACGACCGCTGCTTATTATTATTATCATCATTTTTACTCATTAGAGTTTTTCACATCAGCGTTAGCTGATGGTTTTTCACTGGAGTCTGAGTGACAGCAAGTATCCTCAAGTCTCTAGGACTCTTCTCATGGTTTGGGCCGTTCTCAGCAATGCTGTCGTTTGGATAGTCTCTATCTGTCCGCCAACTTCCAAGTCCTCCTATTATTATTATTATTATTATTATTATTATTATTATTATTATTATTATTTTATCCCTTTGAGAGTTTTTCACACCAGCATAAGATGATGGTTTCTAACTGGAGTTTGAGTGAGAGAAAGTCAACTCAAGTCTCCAAGATTCCCGTCAGGAGTCTGGCCGATCTTAATAATGCAAACAGTAGTTTGGATCGTCTTCTTATTTGCAAGTCATCCAGTTCCTCAACCAAATCTTTAGTGATTGCATCGAACACACAATTTACAATTGGCATCACTGTCACGAAACTGCATTCAGTATTGTGACACAAATCTGCGTTCAGAAGTGTACAAAAAAACAGCATTTAATAGTATCACATAAAACAGCATGTAGTTATATGACACAATTTGCATTCAGTTGTATGAAATAATACTACATTCAGTAGTGTACCAAAAAAAAAAAAACTGCATTCAGTAGTATGACACGAAACTGCATTCTGTAGTATGATAAGAAACTGCATTAGATAATATTACACAAATCTGCATTCAATGGTATGACACAAAACTGTGTTCAATAATATGACACAAAATTGCTTTCAATAGTATGACACAAAATTGCTTTCAATAGTATGACACAAATCTGCATTCACTAGTATGATACAAATCTGCATTCAATAGTATGATACAAATCTGCATTCAATAGTATAACACCGAACTGCATTCAATAGTATGATACAAATCTGCATTCAATAGTATAACACCGAACTGCATTCAATAGTATTACACAAATCTGCATTCAATAGTATGACACAAATATCCATTCAGTAGCATGACACGAAACTGTTTTCAATAGTATGACACAATTTGCATTCAGCTGTATGACACGAAACTGCATTCCGTAGTATGACACAAAATTGTATTCAGTAATACGATACAAAACTGCATTCGGGAGTGTAACACAAAACTACATTCAATTGTTCGACATAAATCTGTATTCAGTAGTATGACACGAAATGGTAAAAAAAAAAGATGATTCCACACACCTTAAATATCAAGAACTGTAGGCGCACCAACGAATGTAGTTTGATGTGCCATACATAGAAAACCAATTTTAAGAGTGTCTTGCATATTTGCAAGGGATGTAGATTTCGTATACCAACGCAATTTGATAACCCGTTAAATTAGTCTGAAATATATATATATTGATCGGAGGGAGAAAGTAGATGAGTGACAATTTGTTCCTAGGTTACGCCCATAGAGAATACACTCTGTTTCTTGTCTGAGATAACGAACAAGACATGAATAATATGTCATTTCTAATGGATACCTTCTTAATTTATGCTAGAAAGCTTACTCTTTGGGTTTCTGCTGTAACAGCAGTCCATGATGATACTGTACATCTGTTAAAAAGGAATTAAGACAGCCAAATACCATATGTCATAATCATCTATATTTGAATTAGAATTGGGGAGGTTTGGTTTCCTTAATGGATAGCCCATGAAATTTCGTCGGTTATTTACTGCCTAACGGATCTTTGTGGAGGAATATTAATGGTAGTATGTAATCCAGAGCTGGTGAAGTTAATCCAAATGTGGAGGTAATATTTCGATTAGAGTTCGTTTAATATGACATTGGAATCCAGCACATTAGCCACGATGCCATGATGATCTCCCTGAGGATTTAGATAAGTAGACGTATAGATTCTAAGCAAATAAAAACCCCGAAAATACTTTAAACAGCATGCCCAATAAATATTAGAAAAAAGTTCATTACATAACACAAAATCGTATACAGAACAAAAAGGCTTAAAAATACATTCTTATAAAAAAAAATTAATAACCCCCTCGTTTCACAAAATCTTCTTTAATTCAAGGGCTGCAATAAAAGTAAAAAAAAAAAAAATAGCAACCATAGACGAGTGAGAAGGTGACACGAAGGCTCCCTTTACAATAGCTACTACACAGAGAGGAGGGCGCAACTCCATTCTCTGAATTATTCCACTTTAACCGTACCTCATAAAGCGCCATCAAGTACCATTTTTTCCGTAATTGGTATGACTCGAGCTGGGATTGAACCACGGTTTCCCATACCATTGGCGAACACTCTAACCATTATACCAATGGCCTGGGCTACAATACTCATATGAATCTGACAAAAATGCGTAGTGTGTAGGAAAATGACTGATGTTTAATGAAATTGTTAGTGATACATAGCAATACTTGAAACGATTTAACTTTCTTGACTTATGCTAAACATAATTGTTTGAAAGAGAACTGGTTGAACGTTAAACAGTGTTAGTTGTCTAAATTTCTGAGACGAAGCTTGTTGGTTTTTATCATTGTTATTTCCACAACGTTTCGGCCGATATGTCCCCCGGCCTTCTTCAGGTGTTTGTCGAACTCGGGAATTCTAGCTAAAGTAAGAACATTAAGTTTATAATACCCAAAAATTCACTCTGAATTGTCCAGCAGGACACATGGCGTAACGGTTAAGGCGTTGGTAAGAAGACAATCATCTGAAGGTTGCAGGTTCAATCCTCACTACAGGCGAGTAATATACAGGAATACTTAGCACTTGTATCCGGTTATGGCAAACGGAATCAGAACAGGCGACCCCCTGGACGTAGTTCGAAGTTCCGTGAAGGTTCCCGAGTTCGACAAACACCTGAAGAAGGCCGGAGGACATATCGGCCGAAACGTTGTGGAAATAACAATAAAGATGAAGACAATAGTTTGAAAAACCTTAATGATAAAAATTTAACAGTGTGTAAGAAAAGATTATGAATCTGCGTGTGTAAGAATCTGCAGTGTGTAAGAAAAGATTATGAATCTGCGATTCATAATCCCGACACATTCAAATCAACGAACTGCGCATTCAAATACGATATCAACAGCACGTGATGAATGTTCTTATTCAAAATATTCATTGATATAAAACAGCAGACATTATATGTCGAGGACGTTGGCACATCTTTGACAATAACCAAAAAAGAGGGAAAGCAGAGATTTCGGACAATTATTAAGCAGCTTTTATCCTCATTTGTAACATCTCACAGACAAACAAGAAAATGATTAAAAAATCTCAACTCTAAATTCTTGTCTACCATCTTTAATAGAAGATGCCTATAATATAAAGAGCAATGTTTAATGTCGTAGAAAATGGACACGTCAACCCGAATTCAAATCCTTGTCGAGAATTTTACATTTCTTATTAAATTCATACCTCTGAGAAAGGTATGCAATTATTCTGCCACCTTTTATAGGTGAATAGTAGGGCTGACTATGTCTTTAATCTTGGTATAGCAACCGAACAAGGACAAAGGAAATTTGGAATCATCCCTATGGAAAAATTGGCCTGCCAGTGCAGAGATGGTTGTTGATATATATACGTATATAAATACATACGTGTATACAAATATATATATATATATATATATATATATATATAAGTAAATATATAAATGTATATATATATGTATACAAATACATTTATGAAATATATATGCGTATATAAACATACCTGAAAGAATCAAATTCCTTTTATAACCATGAGCAAACAAATAACTTATGCTTAATTGAATTCTTGGAAATGGAACTGTTTGATCATTTAATAGTGTGTACACAAATGACTGATGTTTGATGAAATTATTAGTGAGGCATAACAATACGTGAAACGATTTAACTTTGTTGACTAATGCTAAAGTGAATTGTTTGAAAGAGAACTGGTTCAACATTTAACAGTGTGTAGGAAAATGATGATGTTTAATTAAATTGTTAGTGATATATAGTGAATACTTGAAAACATTTAACTTTGTTGATTTATGTTAAACATAATTGTTTGAAAAAGAACTGGTTGAACATTTAACAGAGTGTAAGAAAATGACTGATGTTTAATTGAATTTTTAGTGATATATAGCGAATACTTGAAAACATTTAACTGCGTGCAAACAAATTATTTATGGTAAATAGACTTACTAGGGGGGTGTCCTCGTGGTGTAATGGTTAAAGCGATGGACTGCTGAATCGTAGTACGCGAGTTCGTGCTCCAGTCGCGCTATTACGTTTACTTTCGGGCAAATACACTTGGGAAGGTGTGAACCCCCTTATCCTCCCAGTTATGGGTTAAATAGTACCACTACTGTTCTTCTAGGAGAATGGCTTTGACATTAAACAACTTAAAAGAGTTGATATGCCATTAAACAAAGAAACCAAACCAACCTAGACTTACTAGTATTTGAAAGAAATTAGTGAAACCATTTAACTGAGAGCTAAAATATGAGTTCAAGCATGTTTAAAAATGCTATCTACAAAATGTGTTTAGAAATCATATACTTAAGATATATGTATAAAACGGATTTGGCATAAAAAAAAAACCTACAATGGTTGAAATGCCATAAAATAAAACCAAAGTAAATCATATATATCTAATACATAGGTATAACGAGGATTTGGCATTAAATAACCTACAATGGTTGATATGCCATAAACAATACCAAACTAAATCCTATACGTCTAATATATTTGTATGAAATTTTTTTGGAATAAAATGGTCTACAATTGATGACACGCCATAAAACCCAACCAAACCAAATCAAATATATTTAATATATATGTATAAAGAGAATTTAGCATTAAATAACCTACAAAGGTTGACACGCCATTAAACCCAACCAAACCAAATTAAACATCCTAGGTTGCTGCGTGTATATCAAATGATAGAAACAGCTCAAGTCGTGTTAGGTAATAGTATCCTCGCCAACTCATGATTAAGAGTTCTAACTGGGCCATAACATCGAGAGGATGGTTGGTTGGTTGGTTGGTTTTCAGGCATATCAACTATTGTAGGTCATTTAATGTCAATTACTCTTTAAGCATATGTATCAAATACCGAATTTTTATAAACATATTTTATTGATAACATTAAACAAGTTCATTTTTTTCGGACAAAGGTAAATGTTTTCCAGAATTTCTATCTGGCACTAATTATTCTAATTACGATTGATCATTTGTTTGCACACCGTTAAATGGTTTCAAGTATATCTTTGTAACAGCAACAATTTAATATACTTTGTTCTTTTGTACACAGTAGTTCCAAATATTGCTATGTAATACCAATAATTCAATTTAGGGCCACAGTTAAAGAGTTTCAAGTATTCCTATTCATCACTAATAATTGTATTCAACATTAAGTACTCGTTTGCACACAGTTAAATGATTGCAAGTATAGCTATGTATCACAAAAATTCCATGAAACATCTGTAATTTATTTACTCAAAGTTAAACTATCAAACAGTTCTATGTCTAACAATTCTATTTAGCAAAGGTCATTTGCTTGTACATAGTGTAAATGCCAAGCTGTTCTATTTGATCCATAGATAGGATTCTGTCCGGTGTTACCACTCCGGGCCAGGGGGAAGCTGAGAGTGATGGCAATGAAGGGATTCTTCACATTCCCCAAAGCTCCAATACTGGAGTCTCACCATCCGATTGTTTAATGTCATAATCAGGAAATTTGTTTGGGGGAGTTATTTCTCTCCAGAGATACTGTCGGTATATTCAACAGCCCAGCCGGCTAGGCAACAAACGCCGAGGAAGCAGTCAAAAACATTAGTTGGTCGAGAGGATAAGGATTGGTTGGTTGGTTGTTTGGGTTTTATGGCATATCAACCTTTGGCATATCAACGCCAAATTCTGTCTATATATATATACATACATATTCAACCAAAGATTTCAAAACGAATATTAAGGTAGATAGAATTTTCTATTTGCAGGATTTCATTTGTTTGTACAAGATTAACCAGTTTTAAGTTGTCATATTTTTTTGGTACAACTCTGTCTCTCTCAAGAAGGACAGAATGTCATCTATTTTGACGTTCTCGAACAGATCGGTTAAGTTATTTACATTGAAAAATCGCTTTCTGATAACAGCGAAAGCTCTGCATTCTATAAGAATGTGTTTAAACGTGCAAATTGTCTGGCAGGTTAAACACTGTGGTTTTGGTTCCTGTTTCAAAATGAAAGAGTGAGTAAGCCTTGTATGACCAATTCGCAATCGGGATATAACTTGTTCACTTCTTGATTTTCTCGATGCTGGTCTCCACTCTCCTAAGGTAGGCTGAATTTGGAAGAGTTTATTGTGGATGTTATTGCTCCATTGTTGTTGCCATTTTTTGTGAAGGAATTTATTAATTGTTGGTTTCAGGTCAGTATATGGGATCCTGGATTTATCGGGTGTCAGATTTAAGGCCGATTTAGCTGCTGAGTCTGCTCTTTCATTCCCTCTCACTCCAATGTGGCTTGGGGTCCAGCATATAATTATTTCTTTTCTATTTGACATTGAGTCTAATCTACTCAACAGTTTGATGATAACAGGGTTCTGCAATTTTTTATTTCTCAATGATAGCAAGACAGAGAGTGAGTCTGAAAATATTATAAATTTCTTATGATTACTCTTTGAGATCATGTTGAGAGCTAGGTATATTGCATGGGCTCCTGTTGTGAAGATAGAGCTTTCCCTTGGAAGAGCTTTCTTAAGACTGTTTTGTTTAAAACAGCCGCGCACGCTGCCCTACCATTGTCCTTGGATCAGGAAAATTTAACCATGATACAATAAGCAAATGGTTGATGAAATTTTGTTCGGGTTGCAAGGACGTCACTGATTAAGCAAGTTTAGGTCGTCCTAAAAAAGTGGATTCCATGAACATACTCTAAGTCATAGAATCTAATCTGGAAAGTAGCACTCGGAGAATATCAGACAAGAAGACATATCACAGTCCAGTATGACCTTGGAAAGAAAAAAAAAACATCAGGAGCTCCTTGGGTATGTCCTCGTGGTGTAATGGTTAAAGCGCTGGACTGCGGTATCGTAATAAGCGAGTTCGAACTCCAGTTGTGCCAATACGTTCACTTTCGGACAAATGCCCTTGGGAAAGGTATGAACCCACTTATCCACCAATCTATGGGTTAAATAGCATCACCACTGTTCTTATAGAAAGATGGCTTTGGCATTGAATAACCTACAAAGGTTGATACTCCATTAAACAAAGAAACCCACTCAAGAGATGTTATATTGCGTCTTACATTAAGAAAATATTTCAAACTTTTACTTATATATGTATATATATATATATATATATACATTTACTAATCTAATATCTACCAGCATTCACGGTACCAGAAACAAAAAAAAACGCCAGGAACAAGAGATAAGAGTATCTCGAATCACCGCCCGGAGGAAAAAGAAAAAATATTATAGGACAAAAAGTAAGAAAAGGCCAACCCCGTCAGACCCCTTAAAAAATCAAGAGATATGCAGTCAGTTGGTCAAAAGAAAACAAAAAACCTTCCGCGAATCCTGCAATGCTACAGTTACATGAGTGCTCAACACGAGTGGAGCCAATTATAAAATTAACTTAAATCGCGAGTCGGAAATCTCCTACTAAAGTTTCATCTTATCGGATCATCAGCAAGTCTAACTCCAACACTTCCAGATGATCCGTTAAGGTGAAACTTTAGTAGGAGATTTCCGACTCGCGATTTAAGTTAATTTTATATATATATATATATATATATATATATATATATATATATATATATATATATATATATATATATCCCAGCATAAAATACCAATATTGCATAATATTCCATAGTATATTACAATATAATGTATCCCTGCACCAATATATTTTATTGAGATTCTGGCCTACCATACTACACTCACTTATTCACGCTTACAAATCGTAAATTTATTTTCTTAGAAATGAAATGATGATATTTTGTTCCTTAATTAAAATAACCTCAACAAATTAACAGGGTGGAACGATAAAATTGTCACCCTAGAAAAGACGACATGATTCCATTTCCGTTTTATGAAAACCGGTTTTTTTTTGTTGTTGTTGTTGTTTAAGACCATCTTCTAGTTATCCAGTTGTGTACAAATCCCAAGATTGATAGGATCGTTGAACATTGTGTCACTTTCATGTCTGAAAGTGACACAATGTTCAACGAGCGAGATCGGAGATGCGCCGCTGTACAACGCATGCTCTCTACCGATCCAAGTTATGACAACAGGACTATTGCTAGCACCCTCGCTGGATTGCCACGAATAACAGGGTGATTAAAACAAACTTTCCGACTTTGGTGTGGTTTCAAGTGAGGGTCACATCATGCCACCTCACGTCTTCGAAGTCAGCTTGAAAGTCAATACCAAAGTGTACTTGGATGTGCTGAAGAGTGTGGTGATCCCCTGGTGCAATCAGGTGGCTGGTGGCAGACCCTGGGTGTGGCAGCAGCACTCGACGCCGGCCTACAAGTCCAAAGAGACCCAGGCTTGGGTTCAGAAGGAGTGCTACGACTTTGTACCCTACTCTCACTGGTCCCTCTCCTCCCCCGACCTGTACCCACTGGACTACTTCGTTTAGTCATACGTCGAGAACATCACCAACATGACCTCCCACAACACCAAAGCCAGCCTGATCACCGCCATCCGCCGAGTATTCGCCGAGCTCCCGCCGGCGCTTGTGGAAAAGGCATGCTCCCAGTTCCGGATCCGTATCGAGGATGAAAGTGGCTACATTGAATAGATGTCAGCTCTACTACATAATCAAGTTATCTGAATTGATTTTTTCAATAAAAGTTTTAAAATAAAGCTGTAGTGTTGTTTTCTTTAGGGCGACAATTTTATCGTTTCACCCTGAATATAAAAACAAATAAAGAATTTTTTTTCGGTCACCCTGATATATAAGAGCGTTCATCTATCCGGAAGACAACCTCAAGTTTATCGCGGACTAACCAATTAATTACGGAATGTTTATTAGCCAATTTTGGCCAGATATTATAACATCCATACGGTGACTTGAAAGGATCAAAGCAAAAATACGTAGACAAAAGATGTCTATACAGTTTAATCAAATATGTCTCAACGAAGAAATGCTGTCCAAATACACACACACATAAGCACCCTCACACACACACACAAACATATACACACACACACACATATATATATGTGTGTGTGTGTGTATATGTCTGTGTGCTTGCACGCGTGTGGAGTAGTTTTTATTAAAAACAATCTTAATAGGTAGGCGCCGAAAAATATTTTAAAGCATTCAAATTCTATTACAGCTTTGTATTCGTGATCTTTCAGTTTAAAATCTCTCCCGCAGTTCGTTTCCTGTCGACATTTAAAATTTAAAATAGATTTGCGTTTCTTGGGCGATTTTTCAAAGTTTTGGATTTTTCTCGTTTTGTAAAAGTCACCGTGGAACACAAAAGCAAAATTACTTCAGAGGTAGTTCGAGCTGTGGGTGGTTGAGTGGGCGGACAGTCAGTCTTGTTTGGCTTTAAAGGGAAATTGTCGGTAACCTATTTGAAAGAAAAAAAGAAAGAAAGAAAGAAAGAAAGAAAGAAAGAAAGAAAGATCGTATTGAGAATGGGCGTCTGCATTGCTTGCTCGCACCTTCTTTCTTCCTCCAAAAAGACAAGAATATTGAGAAAAATGGTTGATCACAAACTTTCAGTGTTGAGTTTCTGATATAATAATCTTATTATATATCTCCCAAGTGACTTTGGCTGCAATTTAAAAGTCTGATCAGACGCCTATCATAAGCTTAAAGTTGAAATCGCTTGTTCCACGAGAAGCATATTTGCATACATACACATAAACACGTAAGTGCGTGAACCCACGACACAAATCATACACACACACACACACACACGAATACACAACCACACACATATACATATATATTTATATATACGGCGGATCTAAGTTACCAGGGTTATTTGGGCTCGGATCCTAATGTACCATAGCTAGATACGATTATGTGAAACGTACATAGAATGTTCATAATATATATCGTCATCATCATGTCACGCTGGTAGCACGGATATCCCTGACCCTCTCTCACCACTCCTCCCTATCGTTCATCGCCCTAGGCAGGTCTTCAGGACAACATCCCGTATCCTCACATAGCTGCTGAATGTATGTTCGTGCTGGTCATCCTGCTTTTACACGGCCATGTGTGGGGGTCCATAAGAGTACATCTCTTATGAGTTCGTACCTGCTTCTCCAGCAGTGTCCTGAATGTCTGGTTCGTCTAACTTGAATGGTTTTCGTGATAGGAGGCAGATGGCTGTACAGTTGGTGTCTTGTGGGGTGTTGCTTCCAAGACTTGTTCAAGATTGCACGCAGCAATCTTATGTAATTGCCGTCTAGCTTCTTCTCCACATAGAACATAGGAATCCCGAAACACGAAAAACACTTACGACTTCTTAGTTAAGGTACGGAACTTTTTATTACCTTTGAGTTTAAAGTTTCTTCAACATAAGGAGTGAGATACACATTCTTTCTTTTCTAGTTTTTCCATCTGCCCCCACATCTCGTGCGGCGCCCGTAGTGCGCAAATTTGCCTAGCCTCTGCGAGCCCTGAAAGTCGACCCTTCTCGTTCGGTGTCTAGTTCTCAACTCACCAACAGACTTTTTCAAATCTCTCAAAATCCTCCAAGCGCTTCCGGTGCATGACGTCATTCACATCCCTCTACCTGGGATTTTTATTTTAACATCTCTGAATGACTCGTCCACCCCACGTACGCGCGTGAACACCTGCGTTCATGTTGCAACTAGCTAACCCATGCACTGAGCCGAAAGGTTCTCAGCCTAACTAAACCCAAAGGCATAAAACGAAATCCCTTTATATTACACTAATATGATTTTCTAAGTGTATATGCCCAGTCGGCTGAGGCTGTAAAATACACCGACTGCATCACTACAGAGAGATAAGAGCTCTAGGGAATAAGAATTACTCCTTCATTCTCTTTGCTTCCAGGTTCACATTGGACCGACCAGGAAGAACCTGATAGGGTCCTCTATATGGGACAAATAAAACTGTTTGATATTTAAACTTAATGCAAACCAATGACTACCCCAAACTGAACTGTCGGAAAGAGAACTGTTTGATCATGTAACTGCGTGCATAATATTTAATTGATTTGTTCGTGATACATAGCAATACTTGAAAACATTTAACTTTGACTTATGTTAACAAAGCATATATATGTATATATGTATAAACCAGATTTGGCATTAAATAACCAACAATAGTTGATATGCCGTAAAGTCAAAAAAACCTAACGTATGTTTAGAATAAAGTATAAAAGAAGAAATTAATTAGCCTACAAATTTTTTTTTACTAAATGCAATTAGCATTTTTATTTTATTTAAAAAATTTTTTTTCGGCACTGCAATCTGCGGTCGCTGGTTCGATCTCCAGTGGTGGAGATTACGGTAAACACTGCTGATGAGACATAATAAGGTCGATACAGCTCTCCAGTGTTCCGCAAATGTTCGGCAGATTTTCTGGTCATGGTAATTCAATTCATAATAAATGGAATTAATCGAATTATTTTGCCTTTTTAGGTTTTCACTGTTGATAATTGACATTTAGCCATTCTACGAAAAGAAACAAAAAGCAAAACCATAAATTCTCTTTATTAGTACTTTTCTAAACAATATCTTCGACCGATTTTATGCACCCGAGGCGCCATTAAAATCTTTTATGTTAACCGCTCAAGGTCTTGACCGGCGAAAGAAATCTCACACACACACAAACACACACACACTATCTCTCTCTCTATATATATATATATATATATATATATCTATCTTTCTCTCGACACCCTTCTCTCTCTCTATCTCTCTTTCTTTCTCTCTCCCTTACACGCATGCGCGCATACATCCCCCTACACATTCACACACGCACACACACACACACACCATTATGCTCAGAACGTATTGCTCGAATCTTTACGGTCCATTGTCGATTTATTTATTAGATTTCCTTTAAAGAAAGTTTACAATAAAATTTCCCCAACATTTGGGGGAAATTACCAAATGTTTCAATATAGCGGAAAAATATCTTTGAGGGGGGGGGCTTTAGGAGATAATTTCAAACTGCATGTTCCGCAGTTTTCTAATTTGTATAAAGTGTGGCAATTTTTTGCGGGAACTTCTCAAAGACAGAGCGAGCGAGAGAGAGAGAGAGAGAGAGAGAGAGAGTGTGTGTGTGTGTGTGTGTGTGTGTGTGTGTGCGTGTGCGTGTGTGTGTTTTTCTGTTTCGTAGAGTTTTAATAGAATTTCTTGGATTGCTCTATGCCAATAGAGTTACGTTTTAATGGTTAAAGAAGCGAATGGCAAATACTTTTCTGTTGGTTATCTTTTTTTCTGTTTCACAGGCCGACATCCGAGCGAGTACTGATGTTTTGAAGATCCTGGCGAAGAAAATGGTGGGGGCAACTCTTGCTACCTTCTTGTCTTGGCCCATTTCTCCACTGCTGTTAATTCGCCACATTGTGATCAGTATTATTATCTTTTTGAAATAAATTTTATACAATATAATATTATGATAGGAAAATATATACTGTCATCACATGAAGTTGTTGCTGGCCGTCTATGTTAGCCAACCCTACAAACACTAAAAAATGAATGAAGTGAATCAAGAAAGACAAGAATAATTCCACGAGATATTAGATTATAATAAATTTGTCTGATCTATAATCACAAATATATATATATATATATATATATATATATGTATGTATGTATGTATATGTATCCTAATAATATATATATATATATCCTAATTATAGCAATAATAGAAAAAAAAAATATATATAGGGCTGGAGATAGGAGTTGTTTGCTTTGCATGGAGGAAAAATTAGCAATAACATCTTGTAAAAGTAGGGATATGTTAAACCAAAGATCGGAGGTGTTAAATAGTTGTAGACACAAAGGGCGTGGTTGCTCTATAATTAGGGATAGGTTTCGGAGAATTTAAAACGTTTTTTTTTTGTTTTTTTTAATCAAAGTAAGGTTTTTTTTCTTTTTTTTTTTCTTTTGATATGTAAATTCTAAGCTAGCATTAGTCGGCGTTAGACTTCCTGATGATCCGATAAAGTGAAACATTAGTAGATTTCCGACTCGCGATTTAAGTTAATTTTATAATTGGCTCCACTCGTGTTGAGCACTCTTTTGAATTGTAGCATTGCAGGATTCGCGGAAGGTTTTAGTTTTCTTTTGACCAACTGACTGCATATCCCTTGATTTTTTTCAAGGGGTCTGACGAGGTTGGCCTTTTCTTTCTTTTTGACCTATAATATTTTTTCTTTTTTCCCCGGGCGGTGATTCGAGATACTCTTATCTCTTGTTCCTGGCGGTTTTTTTTCTTTTTTTTCTGGTACCGTGAATGCTGGTAGATATTAGATTAGTAATTATATATATATATATATATATATATATATATATATATATATATATCCTAATAATTTAAAACACATGTGTAGTGTTCTGTGTGGACATTTGTGTGTCTGTACATAAAAGAAAGAAAGAAAGAAAGAAAGAGAGAAAGAAAGAAAGAAAGAAAGTATTTTATGATTTGTAGCTTGCCATATCGAAAGAGAAAAGAAAGCAGACCAGGTGTCAAGTCAGCAGTTATAACAACAGGCAGATTTGAGAACTTTAAAAAATAGAAAGAAAGAAAGAACGAAGAACGAATGATATGATTTGTAAATTGTAAGAGAAATGGAAAGAAAGCTGATCACGTGTCAAGTCAGCTGCCATAATGGTAGGCTGACTTGAGAATTAAAAGAAGAAAGAAGAAAAGAACGAAAGGTGAGATCTCTGCCGTTTTTGTCGTAATCTTAAAGAAAAGAAAAAATAAAGAAATAAAGTCTCGGCAGGTCGAGCTGTAAACTCGTCGTCACTCCAAGCTGTGTCCTTCGATCGTGGACTGGTGTCTTCAGTGATTTAAGCTAGTGGTTCGTGGGTCAGGTTGATAAGGCCAAGAGAATACAGGCTGAGTTGCTTGGCGTCACTATATTGAAATAGTCAGTCAGTCACTCCACTCCAATTATCGATTCTTTGAAGACCAATTAGGGGTGAAACAGATTCAGGTAGACACACCCGCAGAAAAGAGAGGAGTGATTTCTATATAAACCCATAACCAAGTGAAAACAATTCAAACACGAGTGAGTTCAAGTCTTATTGAGTATACCATTCACAAGACCTAGTGCAATTTGCGTTCTCTGACGAAATCAACAAGCTGGAAACATACACGTATGTAAAAACGAAATAAATAGGTAAATCTTTAAGAAATACAAATCTTAAAAAATACAAATTTCTTCGTGAACCCAATTCTCTTAGGACCTAGAATATCTTTTTTTACATATATAGATAGGTAGATAGATCGATTTATTTTTTTCCGTTACCAAAGAAAATTATTTTGAAATGAACGATAATTTCGCCTCAGTAGACTAGAATATTTTTCTTACTGTGGTCTTTCAAATAAATTGAAATACTTTGTTGATATTTGGCCGGAGACTTTTACATGGGACTACATTGTCTTTTAAAACAGTCCTGGTGTAACAGTTTTTGCCAGCAAGATTTCTTGCCTTTTAAACAAACTGACCTATTGTTTATTTCTAACAGCAGATGATAAAAAATATTTACACACCTATAAAACACTACCATTTTCTTTCTACCGTTTTTTTTTTTTTCGGTTGTAAACTAAGTTATTTCGAAAAAAAAAAATTTTTTTTCAACAATACATTAGAAAAAAATAAAACGTCATTTTTTCTTTGACAGGTTCCGTTAAAAGTCGCAATGAAAATGCAAAACAGTATTATACTATAGCCGAATCATTCAGATGCTGTCTCTGAAAAGATGACCCGCTTTTCTCAATATGAAATATATTGTTGTGAAATATATTGTTGTTGTATTCGAAGGAAATCGTTCTCTATTGAAGTAATTATCTAATATGACTGTGGCATATGGCATATCAACCTTTGTAGGTTATTTAACGCCAAATCCACTTTTATGCAAATAATCAGTTCTATGTAAAACAATTCGGTTTGGCATGAGTGCACAGTTTAATTGTCAAAAACATTTCTATTTCAAACTATTCAGTTGTATATAACAATTCAGTTTAGTGTAGTACAGTTTCAGTGTCAAAAATAGTTCAATTTAAAACAATTCAGTTTAGCAAAAGATTTTAAATGTAAGTACAGTTTAATTGTAAAAAAACATTTTTAATTCGAGCTATTCAGTTTGGTTTGGTTTGGTTTGGTTTGGTTTTATGGCATATCAACCTTTGTAGGTTATTTAACGCCAAATCTATTTTTTATGTAAATAATCCGTTCTATTTAAAACAATTCAGTTTACCATAAGTACACAGTTTGTCAAAAATATTTCCATTTCAAACTATTCAAACAGTTATATGTAACAATTCAGTTAAGTGTAAATACAGTTTTAATGTCGAAAAACAGTTCTATTTCAAATAATTCAGTTAAGCATAAGCATGCAGTTTAAATGTAAGTACGGTTTAATTGTCGAAAAAAATTTCTATTTCAAGCTATTCAGTTTACTCAAACAATTCAGTTTAGCATAGGAATACAGTTAGTTCTATTTAACCCCTAGATAGGGCCCTGTCAGTTGCTACCACTCCGGGCCTGAGTGGATCTGGGAGCGATGGTAATGAAGCTCCAACATTGCTGGAACCTCACCATCAGATTGCTTAGTGTCATATCCAGGACACTCGTTAGGTGGGGTCTTACTCCTCTGCAGAGGTGCAGTCAGTGTATTCTACAGCCCCAGGCGACTGGGCAACTGTGAAGTTTATAACAGGGGATAAGAAGCCCAGATTGTTGTAGCCAATTTGAAAAGGGGTGTCTTTTGAAGGAAATTGTAACGGTGAGTCCTTATTTCATTCACACGCGTTGTATGTAAGTTCTATCTTTATTTGTTAAAACCTTGGTCTGAATATATCAAGTAAAAAGAAATTTGGCCCAGTCGGATGGGGCTGCAGAATACACCGGCTGCATCTATGCTGAATGGTAAGACCCCTCCAAGGATTGTCCTGTATAGGATACTAAACAATCTGATGGGGAGGCTTTAGTAATTCTGAAGCTTTGCGGAATGTGGAGTACCCCTTTATTGCCATCGATCCCCGGTCCACTCTGGCCCGGCTTGTTAGTACTGGAAAGCGTCCTATCGATAGGTCAAATGAAACTAAACAGAGTATCAATGTTTAACTAAGTTATTTGAAATTGAATTGTTTTGGTTTTTTGTGTGTGTGTGTGGTTTTTTTTTTACGTTTAACTGTGTTTAAACAAACAAACTTTACTTATGCAAAGCTTAATTGTTCGAAATATAACTGTTTTTGACATTTAAACTGTGCACTCATGCTAAACCGAATTACGGTCGCCAACTTTATTTATGTTTAGGTGTATTGTTTGATGTAGAACGATTTTAACATTTGAACTGAGTACTAATGTTAAACTCAATTGTTTGAAATAGAACTGCCTAGTATGGAGCGTGTTCGCCGATGATCCGGAAAACCTGGGTTCAATCTCAGGTTGCGTCATACCAAAGACTTTAAAAATGGTACTTGATACCTCCTTGCTTAACTCTCGACAATATAAGGTACGTATCAAGGGTAAAGTCGAGCAATCCAGGGAAAGGAGTAGCGCCCTTCCCTACACCTTGGTGTAGTATCTATTGAAAAGGGAGCCTTCTAGTTACCCTCCATTACGGTCGCCAACTTTATTTATATGTAAGAAAATTGATGTATCATTAAATAACCTACAATGATCGATATGCCACTGTTGTTTCGCCACATAATACATCTGCATGCAGAATCATAACGACGACACAATAAAGAAGAGCGACACAGTTCTTTAGAAAAATATACCTCTCACTTTATTTGAAAGGGTTCGAAAGGGTTACTAAGGGTTTTACTGTGTGTGAGGTGAGTTGGAAGCTTGAACAGAACTGCAACATATTGACCCCCACTCTTATGTCCATAACAGCGTTTCTTTCCCGTTCTCCTGAGCTGCTCAACCGGAGGCCCAGCCTCTCTGGGACATGATTCTCATTCCAGCAACTTCTCTCCAACTGGTTTGAACTTCCTGTCTCCGGGGTAATATAATAATTTGACGTCCTCTCTTCTTCTTGCGAGCGTCACAATTTCGCACCTAATTCAACCCCTCGACAGTCAAGGTTATATCCTGATATTCCTCTACCTGATGCACCAGTTATTTACACAGGTGCATTTCCTATTTTGACAATATACAACACCACCAAACCATACCAAAAATAAAAGATAAAAATAAATTAGTTTGGACAAGAGCAACATAAAGGTCAACACAGCACAAATACATTAAATACCACTGATACCAAACAGATTTTGCAAATTATATATATATATATATATATATATATATATATATATATATATATATGCATAACATGAAAGCTAACTAAGTGAATAGAGAAAACGCTAGTAGCGAATAGCACAAGAATGCTACGAGCTATATTGAAAAAAATGCTGGAAGCAACATCCCACAAAAAGGCAGTTGTACAGCTTCGTCCTTTCATCTCTAAAACCATCCAAATAGAACAGACAAGACATATGGAGAACTGCTGGAGAAGTAAGGACCAACTCATTCGTGAGGCTCTCCTAGGGATCCTTTCACACGGACATGCAAGTGTTGGACGACTGACCAGAGTTTATCAAAAACAGCTCCGTGTGGACAGAGAATATAGTCTTACAGACCTAACGGAACCGATAGATAATAATAACGAATGGCGAAAGAATCAGTGACATCTGTGCAATCAGCAGGATATAATATATATATATATATATATATATATATATATATATATATATATATATATATATACCTAAAACATTACGCAAGCAGAGTATGAAGCAAGATCTATTTCTAAGTGCAGTTTAATAGAAGTGAATTCAGAGTTTTCTTCTCCTGGATTGGTTTCCATAGCAAGGTCAAATAGCCCAGTCTGCCTTGCAAAGTATTCATAGCTGGAGGGAGAGTAGTTTGATTCATAACTTTTAAAAGAAATTTTGCACACAACTTAAAATAAAAACACCCTCGACCCCACACAAATACACACTCATATATATATATATATATATATATATATATATATATATATATATATATATATATCAGTCAGGACATGATCACTTTATTATAAAATTTAGTCAGAAAGACATATGTCCTCATTTTAATTTGAG
>OY757941.1:39411582-39444082 GCA_963585895.1 Sepioteuthis lessoniana
TGTGTGTATACATGGGTGAGGGTGTATGTGTGTGTGTGTGTGTGGATGCGTGTTTTAAAGTTAAGTCAGGCCAAGGACATAAAGCGTTCTTATATATACATATAAAGAGATATTAGTGGTTCAGTTTCTTTGTTTAATGACATATCAATATTTGTGGGTTATTTAATGCGAAAATCACCCTTGTAAAAAAGCAGTAGAGGTACTTTTTAACTCGTAGCTGGGAGTAATAAGAACTACATGAATTTGCCAAGTATATAAGTCCTAAATTGAAAGTATTAATATGACTGAATTCTTACACGCTTTCGATAATATAGCAATCGAACTTGTTACCTCACGGCTACTTGCCCAGTAAGCTGGGGCTGTAGAATACACTGACTGCTTCTCTGCAGAGGGGTAAGACCCCCCTAACGAGAGTCCTGGATATGATACTAAACAATCTGATGAAGAGGTTCCAGCAGTGCTCGAGCTTTGGAGAATGCGGAGTACCCCTTCATTGCCATCGCTCCCAGGTCCACTCTGGCCCGGAGTGGTAGCACCTGATATCGACAGAGAACGAAAAACCCCACCCCTATAAGCAAGTGCCTTGGTTAGTTGGTTAGGTTTTATGGAATATCAACCTTTGTTTGTTATTTAATGCCAAATCCACTTTTAAACCAATAATCAGGTCTAATTCAAACAATTCAGTTCAGCATAAGTACACTGTCTAATTGTCAAAAACATTTCTATTTCAAGCTATTCAGTTTATTCAAACAGGTCTAATTCAGCTAATTCTGTTTAGTATAAGTATAGGTTTTGTTTACACAGTTAGATGTCAAATAGAACTAACAGCATACTTATGCTAAAATGAATTGAGTAAACTGAATAGCTTGAAATAGAAAAGTTTTTGACAATTAAACCGTACTTACACTTAAACTGCGTACTTATGCTTAACTGAATTATTTCAAATAGAACTGTTTTTCGACATAGAAACTGTACTTAAACTAAACTGAGTTGTTATATATAACTGCTTGAATAGTTTGAAATGGAAATGTTTTTGACAATTAAACTGTGTACTTATGCTAAACTGAACTGTTTTCAATAGAACAGATTATTTACATAAAAATGGATTTGGCGTTAAATAACCTACAAAGGTTGATATGCCATAAAACCCAACAAACCAAACCAAACCACACCTCACGGCTACGTGGCGAAAATATGAATTATTTAGCAGTCCAAAAATAGGTATACCTTTAGATATGTCTATGCAACTTTATTTTTGGTTACAACATTTCAATCCTGTAGAGTACGGCTTCCCAATCCTTTTAATGGATGCCCGACTTCTAGCCAAATTTAATTTTCATTCTTTACCCGAAATAAATTAATTGAATATTGCCGACATTTTTTTCAAAGTCTCACTGCCTGCCATGATAAGCTTGGTAGATCTTTTAAATATTTTCAATTTCAAGATTAAAATTTATGGAATATTGAATCATATTATAACACCCACAACAGCAAATACATAACAATACTGAGACTGACTTAAAAAGTGAAGATCTCGATCTCTTCAGTAAGAGCTGGGCTTGAATTCTAACATCTAGAATCGATACCTAATGTAGAAGTTTCTAGTTTTACTATCTCAAGATAATGTTTTTATTTTTTATTTTTTTCATCTCAGTAGGCAGCGGGTGTACAATATGCCAACTGCATATCGACAGAGGACGAAAAAACCCACCCCTATAAGCAAGTGTCTTGGTTAGTTGGTTAGGTTTTATGGAATATCAACCTTTGTTGGTTATTTAATGCCAAATCCACTTTTAAACCAATAATCAGGTCTAATTCAAACAATTCAGTTCAGCATAAGTACACAGTTTAATTGTCAAAAACATTTCTATTTCAAGCTATTCAGTTTATTCAAACAGGTCTAATTCAGCTAATTCTGTTTAGTATGAGTACAGATTTCGTTTACACAGTTAGATGTCAAAACAGTTCAATATTAACAATTCAGTTTAGAATAAGTACTGTTTCAATGTCAAAAACAGTTCCATTTCCAACAATTCAGTTCAGCATAAGTACGCAGTTTAAATTTAAGTACACAGTTTAATTGTTAAAAACATTTCTATTTCAAGCTATTCTTTTTAGTCAAACAGTTTTAATTCAAACAATTCAGTTTAGCATAAGTATGCAGTTTAGTTCTACTTAACCCATAGATAGGGCCCGTTCAGGTGCTAACATTCCAGGCCAGAGTGGACCTGGAGGCAATGGCAATGAAGGGGTACTCCGCATTCCCCAAAGCACCAGCATCACTGGAACCTCACCATGAGATTGTTTTGTTTCATAATCAGGACACTCATTTGAGGGGGTCTTCCCCCTCTGCAGGGGTGCAGTCGGTGTATTCTACTGCCCCAGCCGACTGGACAAGCAAATGTATTGGATATGATGGTGGAGCTCCAAACATGGAATTTTGGGTGAATGTTAAGTCCCCCTGCATTTGATGGTGAGGCTCCAGTTCCGAAGTATTAAGAAATGCGGAATACATCTTCATTGCTATTACTCCCAGATTCACTCAGTCACTCCAATGTACGGATCAAAAGAAACTGTTTCATTATTTGTTTTATTTTGAAGCATTCTCACGGAACTAACAAATAATTAATATTAAATTGAATTAATAGTATGAAATAGCAATGTTTGAAACTACTTAATTGTCTCAAATAGAAAAATTGCTAATGGATGGTGATATCTAAAGACATCGGACTGTGTACAAACAACAACAAATGAAATACTTGAAACGATTAAGTTGGGACTGCAGAATACACCGACCGCATCGTTGCATAGGGGTAAAATTCCCCCAACGAGTGTCCTGTTTATAACTTTAAAATATCTGATCGCGAGGCTCCATTCAGCGGAACTCTAGAGAATAAGGAGTACTCCTTCCTTGTCTTTGCTCCCAGGTCCACTTTGACCCGGACTGGTAGCATCTGATACGGTTCTATCTATGAGTCAAAGAAACCTGTTTGACATTTAAACATAGAGCAAACCAATCACTTATGCATTTGGCGAACATTCTACCTACTAGGCCAGTTCAAGAATTACTATTTGATATTTGTATATCTAGTTATAAAGTATTCCTATCTAATCTAACATTCATTATTTGTTTGCACACAGTCAGTAATAAAAATCCTTTGTTAAAACTTTTGTTTTGTTTGGTTTGGTTTGTTGTGTTTTATGGCATATCAACCTTTGTAGGTTATTTAACGCCAAATCCATTTTTATGTAAATAATTTGTTCTATTTAAAACAATTCAGTTGAGCATAAGTACACAGTTTAACTGTCAAAAACATTTACATTTCAAACTATTCAAGCTGTTATATGTAAGTGTAAATACAGTTTTAAGTGTAAAGCAGTTATATGTTAAGTGTAAATACAGTTTTAAAGTCAAAAACAGTTCTATTTCAAATAATTCAAATAAGCATAAGCACGCAGTTTAAATGTAAGCACGGTTTTATTGTCAAAAACATTTGTAAAATTTAGACGTCAAAAATAATTCTATTTTGAGCAATTCAGTTCAGCACTAGTACGCAGTTGCAATGTCAAAACAGTTCTATTTTAGTTTAGCATAAATACGGACTTTAAATGCAAAAATCAGTATAGTGAAAGAAGCACGGTTTAGTTCTATTTAACCCATAGATAGGACCCATATCATGTACTACCACTCCAGGTCAAAGTGGACAAAGGAGCGATAGCAATGAAGGGGTACTCCGCATTCCCCAAAGCTCCAGCATTGCTGGAACCCCACCATCAGATTGTTTAGTGTCATATCTAGGACACTCGTTGGGGGGGGGTCTTACCACTCTGCAGAGAAGCAGGCGGTGTATTCTTCAGCCCCAGCCGACTGGGCAAAAACACATTTGTATATGACTCATTAATGTAATACTAACAGGAACTAATCGTCCGAATAAGGGTAGACCGAGGAATAATGGTAATGAAGTTGTAATCCATGTTTACCAACCCCCCCCCCCGCTCGGGCAGGATATGACACAAGGTCAATTTTTTAGAGGAGTTTAACAGGTTTGAATTAAGAGTTTTCCTTCTCCTAGACTAGTTGCCTCATCAAGACTGAAGAACCTAGTCTGCCCTACTAATTACCCATAGCTGGAGGGAGAATAATTGGATTCATACCTTTCCCAAGGGTATTAGTGCTATGTGAAATGCAATCATTCTCGCCCAGGATTTGAACTCGTGTCGCCGTGTCCATTTCCTACGACGATAACCATTACACCATGGGCACCTCCACAATGAAGTTGTAATCCATATTTCTTAAAGCTCCCAAATCGAAGCCTCACCATTAGATGAAATTTACAGTCATATCTAGGACATTCGTCATGGAGTGGTTCCCCCACATCTGCAAAGGTACTATTTACCAACCCCTCCGCTCGGGCAGGATATGACACAAGGTCAATTTTTAAGCGGAGTTTAACAGGTTTGTATTCAGAGTTTTCCTTCTCCTAGACTAGTTGCCTCACCAAGGCTGAAGAACCTAGTCCGTCCTACTATTTACCCATAGCTGGAGGGAGAATAAGGGGGTTCATACCTTTCCCAAGGGTATTTGCCCGAAAGTGAACGTAATAGCGCGACTGGAGTACGAACTCGCGTACTACGATTCCGCAGTGCATCGCTTTAACCATTACACCACATCTGCAAAGGTACAGCGGGCGTGTTCTATAGCCCCAGGAGATACGGTTATCAACACTGTTTGATTCAATTTATACAAAGAAAGAATTAGTAAAGGACAGAAAAAACGGACCTTTTATGCTTGAATTATTTTTAACCGAAAAAAATGGTTTTAAGAAATTACAAATTCTATTTTCCCAGTCGACTGGGGCTGTAGAATACACTGATATCACCTCTGCAGAGAGGGTAAGATTTCCCCAGACGAGTGTACTGGATATCACACTTCTGATGGTGAGTTTCCAGCAATACTGGAGCTTTGGGGAATGCGGAGTATCCTTTTATTGCCATCGCTCCCATGTCCACTCTGGCTCGGAGTGGTACCACCCCATAGGGCCCTATCTCTGGGTTAAATAGAACTAACGGCATACTTATGCTAAACTGAATATCTTGAAATAGAAAGATTTTTTGACAATTGAACCGTGCTCACATTTGAACTGCGTGCTTGTGCTAAACTGAATTATTTCAAATAGAACTGTTTTTCAACATTGAAACTGTATTTACACTAAACTAAATTGTTTAACATAGAACTGTTCTGACATGTCATTGTGTAAACAAAATCTGTACTTTTACTAAAGTGAATTAGCTGAAGTAAAATTGCTTGACTAAACTGAATAGCTCGAGATAGAAGTATTTTTTACAATTAAACTGTACTTACATTTAAACTGCTTACTTTTGCTAAACTGAATTGTTTTAAATTGAACTATTTTTGACATAGAAACTGTACTTAAACTAAACTAAATTGTCATATATAACTGCTTGAATAGTTTGAAATAGAAATGTTTTTGACAATTAAACTGTGTACTCACGCTAAACTGAATTGCTTTTAATAGAACTGATTATTTACGTAAAAATGGATTTGGCGTTAAATAACCTACAAAGGTTGATATGCCATAAAACCCAACAAACCAAACCAACAAATTCTATATTGCCATTTTGTGAGTTTTAACTACAAGTAAGCAAGTACCATGTTCGCTGTTCGTTTCGGTTTGCTAAATAAATTATGTTTATAGTGAAACCACGATCCTTCCAGCTCATACCAAGTGGGTAGAGTGTTCGCCAATGGTCCTGGAGACCTGGGTTCAATCCCAGGTTGCGTCATGCCAATGACTTTAAAAATGGTACATGATATCTCCTTGCTTAACACTCAGCAATAAAAGGTACGTATCAAAGGTAAAGTGGAGTAATCCAGGGAAAGGAGTAGTGCCCTCCCCAACACCTCTGTGTAGTAGTTATTGAAATAGGAGTCTCCTGGTCGTCCTCGATTACAGTCGCCAGCTTACGATCCTTGATGTTTTCTTTTGCGGAAATATGATAATCTCCGTCGTTAACAATCTCGGAAAGTTATGTTATTTTTTGGTCAGAGTTAATTAGTTTATTATTTCATTTGTTGTGATAAAAACTTTGAATAGAAGTGTAAGTCACAAAGGTCATATGCGAGCACGTGTTATAGGATATAGGACAACAGTCAGCCTATTTTCATATTAGTTTCTTTTGAAATCCGCAAAGATACCGGATGTTTAAAATAAACACTTTGTTTTAATTCAATGACAGCTGATTTAGCTATCTGGTAGGGAAAGTTTTTTTTTAATGAAACGTGTTCTTATCATCATTAGTTAATGAGATAATTAATATATTATATGAGAAGGAGAATTTTGGAAATTAGTTCATTTGAGGCAGTTCAGAGTTCAGATTTGAGGGTCGGAGACAGTCGGTTGAGTTCAGAAATCCTAGCCCTCTGAGGTGAAGGGACGAACTGGCGAAATCGTCTGCCACCCATGAATTTGATAAAGTTTCTAAGTAAGAACTTCTATAAATCTAATTTTGTCTTCTCTCGTATTTCAGATGACGACTGCTGTATGAAATGTTAGGTCAGAATAAACTTTTCGTATCTAAAAAACACAGGACCGTCTTGTATTTTGCGTAAGTTAACACCTATTGTTATTTGAGATCCTGTGGGGTCGGTGAGACAGCGTTACAACCATTGGGGTTAAAACAAACATTAAGGCATTCTGCCAGGTATACCGTATCTAGCAATTAATCTACACGATCAATGGACTTTTAGCCCCGTTAGGTGGTGCTGTAACATATACCGACTGCATATATTTATCCACACACACACACACACACACACACACACACACACACACGTATATATATATATATATATGTGTGTGTGTGTGTGTGTGTGTATTAATTATAACAGTTTTGGTTGTCTCTAATTCGCTTTGTGAGTTTATGGCGAACCAAGTGCGATATAATTTTGAAAGATGTAAAACTTCAGGAAACCTTAGGTCGCAGACTAACTTCCATGGCATTAAATATAAAAATCTAATTATATATATATATATATATATATATATATATATATATATATATATATATATATATATATATAATTTCTTGCAGGATTTCAATGTTTAATTCCTTTCTGCTTATTTAGAAAAAAAATGTTATGATAAAAAGAAAAAAGTATTTTCTCTCTCTCTCTCTCTCTCTCTCTCTCTCTCTCTCTCTCTCTCTCTCTCTCTGTATATATATATATATATATATGTATTGTACATATGTGTGTGTTTGGGCAGCAGATATTTTGTATATATATATATATATACCAAAAATATGTTGCCTAACTATACACACACTCACACAATATATATGTGTGTGTGTGTGTGTGTGTTAATGCGATGTAAAATAGAGCGCAGTTTCGTATTTGCCGTCAGTAGCCTTACTTATTGTTGTCACTCCTCCCAACATAGATAGATAGATAGATAGATTTACCTTTGTGTATATTTTTGATTATAATTTATAGAAAATATGTCTGCATTTGAAGCCCATCCCAGAAGAAGGTTAAGAGACAGAAACAGGAGCAAAAGATTCATCATATCATGTGAAAGGGCAGAGAGATAAAGAGTAGTTGTTCAATAAACGCGGAAGACACTCTATTAACTTCTTCTTCTTCTTCTTCTTCTTCTTCTTCTTCTTCTTCTTCTTTTTCTTCTTCTTCCATCCTTTGTAAACATCCAGTCCCTTCGAATTGATCAGCGCCTGATTTTACCACCACTTTAAGTGATAGGCAGGGGGAAATGGACCATGATACAATGAAGCCGTCATCATTTACAGCCAAACACATCGATACAAGCAGGAGACCAGGGCACCATTACGGAGGATTGGACATGGAAAATTACGGGAAAAATTGATTAATATGCGCACGTGTGACCTCCAATACGACCCGAACAAAATTAAAGTCTTCTCTGGTGGACTGGGGCTGAGTTTGAAAAAATGTCTACTCACTGACAGAAAGAATCGGTACACGAACATGTTTGACATTATCACAGGTGAAGGACTTTGCGATCGAGAATAATTGGATATGTCATTTAGAGGTTGACTTCACACACCCAAGATTTCCGGTTACGGAACCTCACCACTGAAAGCAGTTTAGTGTCAAAACCAGAACACCCATTTTCGGCAGGGTCTTGACTTACTGCAAAAGCCCTAGTCGACTCATTCTTTCACTTGTCTTAAATTAGATTGGATTGGATTGATTCATTTTAATGGCAAGTCAACCCATCTAGGATTATTTTATGCCTTGAGGTTAGGGAATTGCGTTCATTGTATTTAAAAATTTAACTTTTCATGTTGTTGTTTCTTAAGAGGTTTTTTTTGTGCTTAGTTTGTTTTGTTGCTGTTTTTTTTCTTGTTTTTTTTTTTTTTACACGGTCCTATCGATGACGAAAAATCTTAAACAGATCTAATTGCCCCATACATTGGACCCCCAAAAATACTCCCACTTCAGATCGAGGAGGAACGATGTTTGGTTGGTTTGGTTTGGTTTCTTTGTTTAATGGCATATCAACCTTTGTAGGTTATTTAATACCAAAGCCATTCTTCTAGAAAAACAGTAGTGGTACTATTTAACCCATAGCTGGGAGGATAAGGGGTTTCATATTTTCCCAAGGGTATTTGCCCGAAAGTGAACGTAGTAGCGCGACTGGAGTTCGAACTCACTTACAACGATTCCGCAGTCCGTGGAACGATGTGCAATGGCAATAAAAGAGTTCTCAACACTGTCTATATCGTCAGAACTGGTGCACATGATCCTATCAGAATTGAGTAATTTTCAACGGGACTAATTAGTCAATAGAATAGACCCTAAAATGTACTACCACTCCAAATCGGGATGGAACGATGATCTGTAGAAATAAAAGTTCTTTACACTCTATATATCTTCAGAACTGGAGTCTCACCACACAGATCTTACGTATCTGCGGTGGATATAGTCAGTTTATCCCAATCCCCATTGTCGGGCCGAGTCTTAATTTAGAAGATGCTCTAATATAGAACAGGTAATGATTGACCACAAGCGATGAGGGGTGTCCTCGTGGTGTAATGGTTAAAGCGATGAGCTGCGAAATCGTAGTACGCGAGTTCGTACTCCAGTCGCGCTATTACGTTCACTTTCGGGCAAATACCCTTGGGAAAGGTATGAACCCCTTTATTCTCCCTCCAGCTATGGGTAAATAGTAGGACGGACTAGGTTCTTCAGCCTTGGTGAGGCAACTAGTCTAGGAGAAGGAAAACTCTGAATTAAAACCTGTTAAACTCCGCTTAAAAATTGACCTTGTGTCATATCCTGCCCGAGCGGAGGGGTTGGTAAATAGTACCACAAGCTTTTGTTAGAGCGTTCTTCTAGAAGAAAGAAAATATCATAAAAAAGAACACGATTTCAATAATATCCAATGATATATATGTTTACACAACCCTTCAGAATATGTTGGCCGTATGCTCCACAGAGTATGTTTGGTTTTGTTTGGTTTGGTTTTATGTCATATCAACTACTGTAGGTTATTTAATGCCAAATCCATTTTTATTCACATAAACAGTTCTATTTCAAGCAATTCAGATCAGCATGAGTCCACAGTGTAAATTTCCAAAATAATATATTTCAAGATATTCAGTTTAGTCAACAAATTTAAATCATTCCAAGTATTGCTATGTGTCACTACCAATTTAATTAAACACCAATCATTTATTTACTCAAATTTAAATGTAAAAACAGTTCTATTTCAAACAATTCAGTTTAGCATAAGTACACAGTTGAAATGTTAAAACAGTTCTACTTCAAACAATTTACTTTAGCATAAGTACACAGTTTAGTTCTATTTGACTCATAGATAGGACCTTTTCAGATGTTATCGCTTCGAGCCATAGTGGATCTGGGAGTGATGGCAATGAATGGTGCTCTACATTAACCAAATCTGCAGCATTACTGAAGCCTCACCATCAGATTTTTTAGCGTCATATCCAGGAAAATTGTTGGGAGGGGGTCTTACCGCTCTGCAGAGATGGAGTTGGTGGGCCGTGGAGATTTGAGGTGACTTGCTGTCACTCGAAATCTTGTGGAAGGCCATCAACTAATGTTGTATAATTACGGAATGATTTTTTTATATTAATCCTTTTTCGTTAATTATATTTCATCATTCGGTTTTGATTGACTTTGAACTATTCGGCTGAGTTTAGGTGCAGGTGCACACATTGAGAACAGTTCACGCTCGCACACAGAGGATATGACAATCATAAATGTCATAATAAAAAACCCTAGAGAGGAATTAGGACTGGGGTGTGAATGACGTCATGCCCGGAAGTGAGGGACTGAGATTTTTGGTGATTTTTGAAAAAGGAGCTAGTTGAGATTTGACTCTGGGCCGGGCAGTCCAGCTGGGGAGTTGACAGTGAGCGATGTAGGAACAGTCAGCATAGTAAAAATTGTTTGTCTCTCTCTCTCCTCGCGTCGAAAGACTAAAACTCAAGAAGTGAATAAATGTTTCGTACCTGAACAACGGATGTAACATATTGACCCTCAGCCGAGCTGTCAAATAAGAAATGCACCTGTTTAAATAACAGGTGTATCCGGTCCAGGATATCTGAGTATAACCTTGACTGTGGACGGGTTGAATTGGGTGCAGATGTGACGCCTACAAGAAGCAGGTGGTCGTCAAACAATTATATAACTCGTTGCCACAGACAGGTTCAGTTAGTTGGGGTCATTTAAGTTGGAGATAAAATGCTGTAGTGAGAACCAGCACCCAGCAGAGGGCTATGGGCCCTCAGGACCCCCGACTGAGCAGCCCAGCAGAACGAGAAATAACTGTTGCTAAAGACAAAGACAATATGTTGCAGATTGTTCAGTCTCCAACTCACCTCTCACACATAACCCTTTCGCAACCCTTTCGAATAAAGTGTGAGAAGTATATTTTTTCTAAAGAAGTGTGTTCGTTCGTCATTATTGTGTTGACTATGTTTCCGCATGCATCTGTATATGAGTATGCAACACGGAGAGTCGTCAGTGTTTCGTATTTCCCTGCATCTGGCTATATTACACTAACGATGGTATGTCTAACTCGCAAGGAGTAATAGAAACCGGAATACATAATTATAGCTTCAACACCAAATAGTCACGGCAAAAATACGACTAAGCCTACGAAAAAAACGCCACCTGAACAGCGGCCACAAAACGCTATGACTGGACCCTTCTCAACAACTGAGATATAAGAGATGAATATATAGTAGAACTGAGAAATATTACTGCATAGTTTGGAACGAGCCGCCGCAGGCATTGGCCTCCATGTCAATGCACACAAAACTGAATATATGTGCTATTATCAAACAGGCGACATCTCCACACTAGACGGAACCTCTCTGAAACTGGTAGACAAATTCACCTACCTAGGAAGCAGTGTCTCATCAACCGAAAATGACATCGACACACGACTAACGAAGGTATGGACAGCTATCGATAGGCTATCGATCATATGGAAATCAGACCTGACCGATAAAATGAAACTTCCAGGCAGTGGTCGTATCGATACTGCTGTATGGATGCACTACATGGATGCTAACTAAACGGATGGAGAAGAAGATAGACAGCAAATAATGCAGCGAGAATATTGAACAAGTCCTGGCGGCAACACACCACAAGGCACTAACTATACGGACACCTGCCTCCCATCACGAAAACTATCCAAGTTAGACGAGCCAGACATGCTGGAGAAGCAGGTACGAGCTCATAAGCGATGTACTCCTATGGACCCAGCAAAAGCAGGACGAACAGCTCGAACAGACAGTCAACAGATATTTGAGGATATAGGATGTACCCCTGAAGACCTGCCAGAAGCGATGAACGATAGTGAGAAGTGGTGAGAGGGGGTCAGGGATATCCGTGCTAGCGGCACGACATGATGATGATGATGATGATGATGATTTTTTTTAAATTCAAATTACTAGCAGTCAGTTAAATAGTTTCAAGTTTTCCTTTGAAACAAAAATATGATTATATTTAATGATGATCATTTCTGTGCATATATCTTTTCAAATATTCCTACACAGTACAATAATTTGAGAACAGATTTATTCCTCCCATCCATTTTTGCCGAAAAGGTAATTGTGCCAAGGATCTATATGGACCTTGGAGTAAAAATGAAGAATTGACTCCATCGTCTAAAACTAGAATCTCATTGCAATAATGCACTTCTAATCTCCCCCGAGAAGGTGTTATATAATTAAGGAATAATTTTTTCATATTAATCATTTTTCGTTAATTATATTTTATCACTCTTTTTTTTGGACTTTAAAATATTCGGCAGGTGCACACATTGAGTACAGTTCACGCTCGCGCACAGGGTATATGACAATCACAAATGTCATGATAAAAACCCTAGATAGGAAATGTTACTGGGGTGTGAATGACGTCATACCAGGAAGTGAGGGGCTGAGATTTTTGGTGATTTTTGAAAAAGGGGTTAGTTGAGATTTGACTCTGGGCCGGGCAGTTCAGGTGCATATACCCTCGGGAAAGATATAAATGCAAGCAATGGCTTAAAAGTAGGACAGAGTGTGCTCTTAAACTTAGTGTGGCAACCAGTCTAGAAGTAAAACTCTCAATTCAAACCTATTAAACACTGTTTAAAATTTACCTCGTGTTGCATTTTGATCCTGCTGAATGGTAGATAATATATTCGTGTGTATGTTTGCCTGGGATCTCAAATGAGATTGTACACCCTTTGTTGTATACCCACGATAATCATCTCAGTCACAACGTGATATAACACATAAACAAATTTTGGAGCTGCCCGTGGTGTAATGGTTATCGTCGTAGGAGTTCTATTTAAAACAATTCCGTTTAGCATGAGTACACAGTTTAATTGTCAAAAACATTTCTATTTCAAACTATTCAAGCATTTATATATAACAATTCAGTTTAGTGTAAGTACAGTTTCTATGTCAAAAATAGTTCAATTTAAAACAATTCAGTTTAGCAAAAGCACGCAGTTTAAATGTAAGTACAGTTTAATGGTGAAAAACATTTCTATTTCGAGCTATTCAGTTTAGTCAAGCAATTACTTCAGCTAATTCAGTTTAGTAAAAGTACAGATTTTGTTTACACAGTAACATGTCAGAACAGTTCTATGTTAATCAATTTAGTTTAGTGTAAATACAGTTGCGATGTCAAAAAACAGTTCAAATGGAAGCACGGTTCAATTGTCAATAAACATATCTATTTCAAGATATTCAGTTTAGCATAACTATGCCGTTAGTTCTATTTAACCCAGAGATAGGGCCCTATCAGGTGCTACCACTCCGGGCCAGAATGGACCTGGGAGCGATGGCAATGAAGGGGTACTCTGCATTCCCCAAAGCTCCAGCATTGCTGGAAACTCACCATCAGATTGTTTAGTGTGATATCCAGGACACTCGTTGGGGGAAGTCATACCCCTCTGCAGAGGTGCAGTCAGTGTATTCTACAGCCCCAGCCGACTGGGCAAATAGAATTTGTAATTTCTTCTGTACCCACTAAAACCATTTTTTTTTTTTGCTTAAAAATAATTCAAGCATAAAAGGTCCGTTTTTCTGTCCTTTACTAATTCTTTCTTTGTATAAAGTGAATCAAACAGTGTTGATAACCGTATCTCCTAGGGCTATAGAACACGTCTGCTGTACCTTTGCAGATGTGGGGGAACCACTCCATGACGAGTGTCCTAGATATGACTGTAAATTTCATCTGATGGTGAGGCTTCGATTTGGGAGCTTTAAGAAATATGGATTACAACTTCATTGTGGAGGTGCCCATGGTGTAATGGTTATCGTCGTAGGAAATGGACACGGCGACACGAGTTCAAATCCCGGACGAGACTGATTGCATTTCACATAGCACTAATACCCTTGGGAAAGGTATGAATCCAATTATTCCCCCTCCAGTTCTGGGTAAATAGTAGGACAGACTGTGTTCTTAAGCCTTGGTGAGGCAACTAGTCTAGGAGAAGGAAAATTCTGAATTCAAACCTGTTAAACTCCGCTTAAAAGTTGACCTTGTGTCATATCCTGCCTGAGCTGAGGGGTTGGGTAAATATGATAACACATAAACAAATGCATGCGGATACAATAATTCATGCGACTCTGTTGTTCAGGTAAGAATGTTTATTACGTTGTGCATTCAATAAGTTTCCAGACTTTTTGTACAGGCATTTAAAATTGCCATAAACTCTTAGAAATTCACTATGTTATTTCAGTACACCTTATGAGATGACTGACCATTTTTTTATGATTTCACGTTCAAATGAACTGCTACCGCACGAATACACCCCACTAAAGCCTGATTGTCACAGCTGGTGAATTTCAAAAATGCAATATGGACATGAGGACTTTTTAGAAGAACGATATGCAATAAAATTGTTTTAAACTTGGAAAAAGTGCCACAAAAACGTATGAAATGCTTCATACTGCTTTTCAACCATCTTGCATGAATCGAGCATCAGTTTTTGAGTGGCATTAGAGATTCAATTTAGTATGTGAGGGGAGTAAGGAAGTCAATACGCCAGAGTTGATTGGCCAAAGGGTTAGGGTTAGGGTTACTATGTTGAGGTTTTAAGGGAGTTCAGGAAGAGATTCCTTGGGAAGAGGCCAGCACACTTCAAATCGGGTCAGTGGCATTTCCTCCAGGACAATACACCAGTGCACAACTCCATTCTTGTCACAGACTATTTGACCAAGATGGGCATTAAGACAGTTCGTAAAACTACCTATAGTCCAGACCTTGCTCCCTGTTACTTTTGGTTATTCCCTAAGCTCAGAAGCTGTCGTTATGGGACAATTGAGAAGATGACACGTTGACACGCTCACAAAAGAGGGCTACCGTGGGGCCTTCTCGAAGTTGTTGGAACGGTACAACAAGCGCATTGCAGCCGGATGATATTACTTCGAAGGGGACTAGAGTTTCATGTGTGTACTATCAATAAAAGTGCCCATACAAAAAAGTCTGGAAACTTATTTAACGTAAAAGCAATTAATTCAATTGTTACCTTTGTGTAGAGAGAATGAGAGACAGAACATAAACCTGGGAAGGTAAAAAAGTGACACTGACAGGAAACCAAAGTATTTTTGCAAGCGTTCTCGCTATGGTCAAAAAAATTTAAGGCTTTAATCTTTTCACCTTTTAATCATTCGTTTGCACCCCCTTAAATTGCTTCAAGTATTGCAATCTAATCCTATTTGCCGAACCCCTCCGCTTGGGCAGGATATGACACAAGGTCAATTCTTATGAAGAGTTTAACAGGTTTGAATTCAGAGTTTTCCTTCTCCTAGACTAGTTGCCTCACCAAGGCCGAAGAACCTAGGCTGCCCTACTATTTACCCATAGCTGGAGGGAGAATAATTGGATTCATACCTTTCCCAAGGGTATTAGTGCTATGTGAAATGAAAATCAGTCTCGTCCAGGGTCTGAACTCGTATCGCATTGCTCATTTCCTACGACGATAGCCATTACACCACGGGCAAGTATTGCAATCTAATACTAATTATTTAGTTTAACATTAATCATTTTTGCACAATTAAAAAGTCTTAAGCAGAGTAAATGATTAATTATTTATATTTGACCCATGGCTGGGACGCTAACAGATACTATCACTCCGGGTCATGGAAGTAATGGCAATGAAGGTGTTCTCTACATTTTCCTAAGCTCCAGGACTAAAGTCTCACCATCAAATGCAGTTTAGTGCCATACCCAGAACACATTCTAATTGACCAATAAATAGGGGCCTAACAGGTACAAACACTCCAGTTTAGAGTGGACCTGGGAGTAATAGCAATGAAAGAGTTCTCTACATCTTCCAAAGCTCCAGGACTGTAGTCTCACCATCAAATGCACTTCAGTGTCATACCCAGGACGCATTCTATTTGACCAATAAATAGGAGCCTAACACGTACAAATACTTTTAGAGTGGACCTGGGAGTAATGGCAATGAACGGTTTCTCTACATTTTCCAAAACTCCAGGATTAGAACCTCACCATCAAATGCAGTTTAGTGTCATACCTAGAACGCATTCTATTCGAATAATAGATAAGGGCCGAACAGGTATAAACACTCCAGTTTAGAGTCAACCTGGGAGTAATGGCAATGATGGGGTACTCTACATTTTCTTAAAGTCCAAGACTGCAACCTCACCATCAAATGCAGTTTAGTGTCATACCCAGGACGCATTCTATTTGACCAAATGCAGTTTAGTGTCATATACAGAGCACTTGTTGAGGTTAGTGTCTTAACCCACAGTAGATATGCAGTCAGTGGATTCAACCCCCCACCAGCCGGCTGGACTAGTATTGAGTTGAAGTATTAAGTCTAATGTAAATGTTTATAACAGAAAGTATCCAATTAGTTGACGGAACATTTTTAGCTTTTAATATCGTTCACTTGAAATCCAACCCCTATATATCATTCTTTTGAAAAGTTTCGATATTCCTTGGCAGATCTTTGCAGCCCTGACCTTGAAGTTAATTGCTCCCGTCAGAATCTGATAACCAAGCAACCCAACAAACAACCTAGCAACCAACCCCTCTTTTTCCTTTTTTTTTCTCTCTTTTCATTCATTCACTTGCTCGATTCATCGACGGTCCACAGAGAGATAAACGAGCATATTCCAATGAACAGACCTTCCTCCATCTTTCCTCTTGGCTTTAATCAATAGTCGAGGATGGTGTCAACAACATGACAAAAAGATCCAAAATCTTTCCCGCCATCGACCATATAGCGGAAGTCGCTGTCGGAAAAGTTGGGCGGCCATTAATGAGGAATTGTCTGCGATCACTTCCCATCCGATGCCCAAGATTATTAGAGCTGTCAGAAGTAAATGCCAATGTCAGAATCCAAGATGGGAGCCTGCTTTCTCGAAGAACGGTGACCTCTTTTCTTCGTCGTCAATAGATTCGTTGGTTATTAGTGATGTTAAATAAGCTAAAAGACGATAAATTAATCTTATCTCGGATTCGCCACAACACACCATGCTTTGAAAAAAGATGCGAGATATCTTAAAATGGTCATCAATTCTAAGACGTTGTTTAGAAGACACGTCATGATTGATGGTGGAGTGATTTGCATCGAGGCAACTGTAACAAACTTAAACAATATCATTAAAGTGTTTAAACAAAATAGAAGTATCTATCGTACAATCTATTCCAGTATTCATCTTTCTATCACTGTTTCTTTTTCTACCCCCTAAGTTCATATGTATATACTATCTATTTAAATTTCTTTTGTTCATACTATCTATCTATCTATCTATCTATCTATCTAAGGTCATATGAATCTACTATTTATTTAAATTTTTTAATACTATCTATCTATCAATCTATCTATCTAAAGTCATATGAATCTACTTACTATTTATTCAAATTTCTTATTTATACTATCTATCTATCTATCTAAGGTCATATGAATCTACAATTTATTTAAATTTTTTATACTATCTATCTATCTATCTATCTATCTATCTATCTATCTAAGGTCATATGAATCTACTTACTATTTATTTAAATTCCTTTTTTTATACTATCTATCTATCTATCTATCTAAGGTCATATGAATCTACTTACTATTTATTCAAATTCCTTTTTTTATACTATCTATCTATCTATCTATCTATCTATCTAAGGTCATATGAATCTACTTACTATTTATTTAAATTCCTTTTTTTATACTATCTATCTAACTATCTACCTATCTATCTAAGATCATAAGAATCTAGTTACTATTTATTTTTATTCATTTTTTATACTATCTATCTATCTATCTATCTAAGGTCATATAAATCTACTTACTATCTATTTAAATTTCTTTTATCATACTATCAATCTATCTATCTATATTTACCCAACCCCTCCGCTCTAGCAGGATATGACACAAGGTCAATTTTTAAGCGGTGTTTAACAGGTTTGAATTCAGAGTTTTCCTTCGCCTAGACTAGTCGCCTCACTGCGGCTGATGAACATTGGCTGCCCTACTATTTACCTATAGCTTGAGGGAGAATAATTGGATTCATACCTTTCCCAAGGGTATTATCTATCTATCTATCTATCTATCTATCTAAGGTCATATGAATCTACTTACTATCTATTTAAATGTCTATCTATCTATATATCTATCAATTTATCTATTTAAATTTCTATCTATCTATCCATCTATATTTACCAAACCCCTCCACTCGGGTAAAATATATCACAAGGTCAATTTTTCAGCGGAGTTTAACAGGTTTGAATTAAGACTTTTCCTTCTCCTAGACTAGTTGCCTCACCAAGGCTGAAGAACCTAGGCTGCCCTACTATTTACCCATAGCTGGAGGGAGAATAATTGGATTCATACCTTTCCCAAGGGTATTAGTGCTATGTGAAATGAAAATCAGTCTCGTCCAGGGTTTGAACTCGTGTCGCGTGTTCATTTCCTACGACGATGAGTATTACAAAACGGGCACCTCCTATCTATCTATCTATCTATCTATCTATCGCAGTCTGTCATCTATCTATCTATCTAAGGTTATATGAATCTACATGCAAACTACTGAAATTTATTTTTTCATTCTATCATTTACATTCTCTGTCTATCGATCTACCTCGCTCTCCCTCGCTATCTAGCCAGCGATCCAGTTACCTAAGGTCATAAGAATCTATTTACTATCTATTTAAATGCCTTTTTTATACTATCTATCTATCTATCTATCTAAGGTCATATGAATCTATATATAATCAATCCAGGCCATAGCTAGGTTTTTCCGTCTGGTCTTGCTCTCATTTAGAATGTGTTGATCTATGTAAAGTAACTCTGTTGTGTCTCTGGTTCTTTTCTGCAGCATACTTTCTGTTCCTCAGGGAACAACCCGTCGCTTGTTAGCGAGTAGTAGATCTCTTCTCTGATTTGTGGTGTTAATATTTTCCACATCATCGGTTGGCAAAGTTATGGGTCTGTATTTGTTTGAAGCGGTTCCTTTGCTTGGGTCCTTTTGGATCAATGTGGTCTTTCCTTTGGTCATCCAGACAGATACTCGTGCACCTTGGAAGCATCTGTTCACTTCTAGTGCTCGTCTGTCGTGAATGGAGGTGAATTTCTTGAACCAGAATCCATGCATTCCATCATAGCCTGGCGTTTTCCAGTTTGATATTTTTTTGCGTTTTTTTTTTTTTTTTTGAGTAGTTCAATGTGTATTTCTACTTTTGAGCCTTCTTCGAGTCCTTCTAGTTTTCTTGTCAGATTGTTTATCCATTTAGCCTTTTCGTTATGCTTTTTCGGTTGCCATATTTTAGCCCAAAACCGTTCGGTTTCTTTGGCATCCGGTTCTTGGTATGTTTTTATGTCATGCCCTTCCAGTTGTTGATAGAATTTTCTTTCCTTGTTTTGGAATGTCCTGTTTTGTCTGTATTGTTTTACCCTTTGTCTATATCTCTTTAATCTCCCTTCTTTCGCCAGAACTTTCTGGTTTATTTCCCCAAGTTGTACTGTTATTTTTTCTCGTGTTGTCTTTTGCTATCTGTTCCCTCATCTTCTAGGATATTTTGTTTTATCCTTTTGGCCTTTTTTCCTAGATTTTTATTTGCGTTTCCAGTTGAATTTCCCATCCCGGATTTGACTGTCTCTTCGTGCTTCTTGAGGGGATCCCAATTTTCTCACTCACTAACTTCGCCTCTGCATATATTAGTTCATTTAGTTATTAGTTATATTATTCGTTGATGTGTAAGGTAGTATTTGATTTATTTTGTTCGTTTCTGTTGTTACCTCGTATAGACCCCCTCTTCTACTTGGCCTTGGGAGTAGACTTTGTGTAACCACTGTGAACTAAGAGTCAACTTTTCCTTTCCTTTTGATCTGGGTCATTTTGAATACTACCTTGCATAGCTCATTTGTTTGTTCCCTCAGCCCCCTTTTGGCCTTGATTTTTTGACTTGAGACTACTACAATTTTGGTCAGGTGACGCTTGTGTCTCCGATGATTAGTTAGAATTACTTCAGCCTCTGAGAGAGTTGGACGTAGATGAGATTTCTCCAAGAAATGAACATACCGGTAACCTTTTTACTTGCTGTATTCAACTTTGATTCAAATTTTTATTGTGTTTGTTTTCGCTGGCCAGACCTGGAATGATGTTCAAATTTTTAATCCAAAATAATTTCACGTTGCTTATAGCCTATGTTTTTACTTCTTGACCCCTTTCTGTCCACGGGTAACTATTTTGTTTTGCCTTTGCATGTTTTCATCCCCAGTATATTGCCTGTAAATAAACCTGGGTTAGTTTTACAAACCTGTTTTTATTTGACTATTTTACGTACAACTGTTTTGTGTTATGACTGCGTAGGACCAAGTCTACCCCAAGACAACTACCCCAAATTCACCGGTGTTATAACACTGTTTTAAGTGTTCTCCATTCTATGTCTATTAACTAGGGTAGATAAGTCTTTTCACTATTCCTAATTCTCTTTACATTCTTTAGATTTGTCCTTTGTTCGTGTGATTGTGTTTCTTTAGGGTTAAGGTTACTTGGTTGTGAGTTGTTTGTTAATGTGGCGTTTTCATTTTCAAAAGTTGGCAGTTCATTTCTGATAAGTTGTTTTTCGATGGTGCCACTTGATGTGTCTGATATTGTATTGTCTTGTTTCTATATATTCTGCTGTATTTCAAGTATTTTAATTTCAGAAAACAAACCCTTTTTTATTATTGTTCTAACTTGATTGGCAAGTCTGAAAACTAGCGTATTCTTGCCAGATCTCATTCTTTTCTTATATCCTCTTTGTGAAGGGTTGACCTCAAAAAGCAGTGTAGTGCAAGTTGATTGTCTTCCCTAGCCCATGTTTTGCGTTTTGATCGCTGATCGTTGTGGTTCCTAACGTCGCCACACATGTACCTGAAAAGAGAGTAGCCAACATTCGCAGGATGGCGATTGGGTCTCCCATGCTGGTTATCAAGAGAGCAACTGCCGATCATGACACCCAAGCATATTACCTGGGTCCCACGTTTTGTAATAATGTGATTGGACATTTTTATCATGGGTGGTATATTGTGGCTATACCAGAACAAGGGTTTGTTTATGATCTGCGCGCCTGACCGAGAACGGTCGTGGTGGCTGTTCGTGAATAGCAGGTCACGAAACGAAAAAAACAAAAAGAAGGGGAAAAAATGAATGTATATATAACCCTAAGTTTTATGTCTGTTGTCCAGCTATTTTATATTTTACTTCCCGAACTAAAACCTTTACCTACTTTCAGGTTTTTCTGTGTCACATTATTGAACAGTAAGGGTGATAGTGCAACTCCTTGGAAAATACCACTTTGGATCTTTATTTGGGCTAACTTTCTTTCTCATGCTGTCAGCTCCACTCTCCATGTTTTCATGGTTTTCTCGATAAAGTTTATGACTTCCTGTGACATTTTGTACATTTTTAATATTATTATTATTCACTCATTAGAGCTTTTCACATCAACGTTAGCCGATGGGTTTTCCCTGGAGTCTGAGTTACAGCAAGTCTCCTCAAGTCTCCGGGACTCTTCTCAGTATTCTGGCCGTTCTCAATAATGCTGTCGTTTGGATGGTATTATTATTATTATTACACGTTTGGTGTTGTCTAAAATAAAAATCTTGTGTTAACATAATATTTTCATTAGAAATTCTATCAAAAATCTTAAAAATCAAGTTTGATTTTTGATTCATCCATAAACACACACACACACACATATATATATATACGTGTGTGTGTGTTTGTGAATTTTATTAAATATTTATTTGGCATAACGGTTAGAGTGTTCGCCAATGGCCCGGAAGACCTGGGTTCAATCCCAGATCGAGTCATACCAAAGACTTTAAAAATGGTACTTGATACCCCCTTGCTTAACACTCAGCATAATAAGGTACGGATCAAGGGTAAAGTGGAGAAATCCAGAGAAAGGAGTTGCGCCCTCCCCTACACCTTGGTGTAGTAGCTATCGAAAAGGTAGCCTTTGGGTCACCCTGGACTATTGTCGCCAACTTTACTAATATGTATATATGCTTTTAATGATTCAAATGTTCACAGATGGCGAAATCTAACATTTGCGAATGCTTGGATGTTGTTCGATCACGAATTCGTTGTGAAACATGCTGTTTCACCCTTACCTTAAAACGTTGGGAAGTACACCCTATATATGTTGCTTCACAACAACATCGAAATTTATGAATTAAATTATTAAATTGTATATATATATATATATATATATATACCCATTTGCTCACCGTGTTCTTCCCTTCATGATCACTTGAAAACTTTATTCCAGTCATAAATTATTTGAAATAGCCAAAATCTGGAGTCAACTGATATTTTCAACTGTTCTTGCCGCAGAATAAGGCCCTGGGCTCAGGCGTCAACATTTTTAGATTTTTGGTTGGTTAGTTGGGTTTTTTATTGGCATATCAACCTTTGAAGGTTATTTAATGCTGTTGCGTTCTGTTTAGTGAACTCTTGTAATATTAAATAAAGGACAAACCACGATATTAGTGGAAATAGAGATATATTCTCAGGAAAAAGTATATACAATAGAAAGACTGTTAGTAGACAAGAACATAGGATTAGTGAATACACAATAAAGATATAGTCCAACGATAGAATTGGCTTCCGTTATTACGGTAGCAAGTAAGGTGATCTTGTGCGATCTCCAACGCTCTAATACTATTCCTATAAGAATCTGTTCTTCACCTTCTAATCTGCCCTGATATTAGTAGCTACTACTATATATCTCAGATGGACTAGTTCATTGTGTGGAAAAAGGTGGGTAATACCCAACAAATGCCAAATCCTTTTCAAACAAATAATCAGTTCTATTTTAAACAAATGGTTTAGCATTAGTTTGTCAAAAAGATTATTTCAAGCTATTCAGTTTAGTCAAAATCTTTTAGTTCAATATATTTAATTTAGCATTAGTATAGTTTTTGTTAACACACAGTTAAATGTCAAAACAGTTCTACTTCCAACCGTTCAGTTTAGGATAACTACATAGTTTAAATGGTAAAACATATCTATTTCAAGCAATTCAGTTTAGCTTAAGTACACAGTTTAGTTTTATTTGACCCATAGCTAGGAAACTATCAGGTGCTACCACTCCGGGCCAGGGAGAAGCCGGGAGCGATGGCAAAAAATGGCTACTTCACATTCCCCAAAGCTCCAGCATTACTGGTTGGTTGGGGGGTTTGGGGGGTTGAGTTTTATGGCATATCAACCTTTCTTAGTTATTTGGCGCCAAATCCATTTTCATGTAAATAGTCAGTTCTCTTTCAAACAATCCAGTTTAGCATGAGTACACAGTTTAATTGTCTAAAACATTTCTATTTCAAGTTTTTCAGTTTATTCAAACAGTTCTAATTCAGCCAATTCACTTAGGTATAAATATATTAAAAGTAATTCAGTTCAGCATAAGTATGCAGTTTAGTTCTATTTATCTCACAGATAGGGCCCGATCAGGTGCTACCATTCCAGTCCAGAGTGGACCTGGGAGCAATGGCAATGAGGGGATACTCCGCATTCCCCTAAGCCCTAGCACCACTTGAATCTCAGCATTAGATTGTTTAGTGTCACACCCAGCTCAGTCAGGGAGCGGGGTTACCCCTCAGCAAAGTTGCAGTTGGTGTATTCTACAGCTTCAGTCGACTGGATAATACACTGAGTTCATGTCAAAATTCAGCTTCGCATCAGTACACAGTTTAGATGTCAAAACAGTTCAATTTTAAACAATTAAGTTTAGCATAAATACGCAGTTTAAATGCAAAAAAACAGTATGGTCAAGAAACCACGGTTTGCTTCTATTTAACCCATAGGTAAGACCCTTATCAGGTGGTACCACTTTCGGCTAGAGTGGAATTGGAATGATGGCAATAAAGGGGTACTCTGCATTCCCCAAAGCACCAGCGTTACTGGAAACTCACCATCAGATTGTTTAGGGTCATATCTAGGACACTCTTTTTGGGTCTTACTCTTTGCAGAGAAGCAGTCAGTGTATTCTACAGTCTGGGTCACATTATGAAGAAGAATTGATAGGGAATTAGTTGTTAAATGATACTGGAGAAATTTATTAATATGTTTACCATTAAATATCGATTTGCATTCTTTTTTATCAGCAATTTCTTTGCAGAATTTTAGGGTATGTATAATTTTCCCCTAAGGAATCTGCAGCTATTGTCAGCTGCTTCTTAAATTTCTACTTTTATTTAGAATATATCACTTATTATAGGTTATTTGCCGTTTACTCTTTTATATGCCATATATGTTTCGATACAATTATACTGTTGACGTATTTTATATTGGTAAAGCTGAGGTTTTGATTATATGATCTCATTATCGATTTCAATTCAGTGACACCAATGTATAACCTTTATAATAATTATCATTCTCTACACATTCTTTTTCGATAGAATTCTAGTGTTGACTCATTTTATATTTTTATATTATAGCGTCAAAATTTTAGGAACCCAGAGATGGCTAACTGTAAAGATAACAAAGTCATCATGTATATTTTTGTCTGTTGTAACCAGAGAAATTTGGAGGCATCCGTGGTGTAATGGTAATCGTCGTAGGGAATGAAAAAAGCGACGCTAGTTCAAGTCCTGGACGAGACTGGTTAACTTTTCCCATAGCACTAATACCCTTAGGAAAGGTATGAATCCAATTATTCTCCCTCCAGCTCTGGGTAAATAGTAGGACAGACTGGGTTCTTCAGCCTTGGAGAGACAACTAGTCTAGGAGAATGAAAACTCTGAATTAAAATCTGTTAAACTCCGCTTAAAAATTGACTTTGTGTCATATCCTGCCCGAGCGGAGAGGTTGGTAAATAGGGTAAGTTTTCTCTAGTTTAGTTCTTCCGCTAATTAAAACGAACAAACTAATTGAATAAAAAGTTTTAGGTGTTCTCACCTGCTTTCTCTTCATCTTGAATACTCTTTCGACCTTCTTTAAATATTTTAGCCCATTTGGAAACTAGGAAGCAGCGTCGAATCAACCGAAAAGGACATCAAAACGAGGTTAACGAAAGCATGGACAGCTATCAATAGGCTATCGACTATATGGAAATCAGACCTAACCGATAAAATGAAACGCAGTTTCTTCCAGGTAGCGGTCACATCGATACTGCTATATGGATGCACTACATGGACGCTAACAAAACGGCTGGAGAAGAAACTAGATGGCAATTACACAAGAATGCTGCGTGCAATCCTGAACAAGTCCTGGCAGCAACACCCCACAAGACACCAACTGTACGGCCACCTGCCCCCTATCACGAAAACTATTCAAGTTAGGCGAACCAGACATGCAGGACATTGCTGGAGAAGCAGAGATGAACTCATAAGAGATGTACTCTTATGGATCCCCACACATGGCCGCGCAAAAGCAGGACGACCAGCACGAACGTACATTCAGCAGCTATGTGAGGATACAGGTTGTTGTCCTGAAGACCTGCCTAGGGCGATGAACGATAGGAAGGAGTGGCGAGAGAGGGTCAGGGATATCCGTGCTGCCAGCACGATATGATGATGATGATGATGATTCTCACTAAAACATACTTTCCCGTTCACATCACACATTTTTTTCCGAAAATTTCATGTGGTTTACACTTCTCTGCCACTAAAAATTTCATTGCTAACTGTAGCATAAGACCAAAAATCATTGAGTCTAAAAAGAAAGGAATTCGCTGAAAAGAAACTCTCAAAACTTGAATTTCAAGAAAGAAAATAGTATTCACTTTTATTCTCGGGGACAACAGCGAACTGTAGTTAAAAAAAAGTTTGTTCAATAGCGTTCTTCCTCGCCTTCTCTTTTTTTTTGTCGCTATCAAACGTCTCCTTTCTTTCCACGCACTTCAGCAAGCATACGTAGAAAATGTTCACCTTCCACTTCTTGGCGATGACGACGGCGTTGCTATCGTTGGCCAGTTGATACTTTCATATCAGTCGAATTGCTGACAGGCTGGAGTATGACATGGGTCGGGGCGTCGTGTACTTCTGTTGAACCTGTTTGGAAACCTGTCTTGAACTGCCTAAATCTCGCTACTTGATTTCCTTATATAGCGATTTGATGGATCAATTCGAATGTTCCCGAAGGTTCGATGATCACCAGTGAGAACAGTAGTGTTACACGTGAATGTTCACCCGTGATTATTTTGAAATTACGCTTGAACTCTACGTGTCACTCTGCCTGCACGAGCGAGGTTCAGACCTATTTAGCCAATGACTGATGACAACTGATGTGCTCGAACGTTCTCCAACCTTGAGACCGCTGCAATTCAATGACGGCGCCCGTCCGTAATATTATATAACCTCTGTTCAAATCAGGTGCACTCTGATTTGAAACCATTTTGAATAGCCTCCAAACAAATATTTTGAGAGATGATTATTTTAAAGAACAAATTGTAAACAAGTATAAGTTAAGTATTTGGACCTTTTCCGAAATATTCACTTTTTTATAGATTAACCGTCTTATATATATATATATATATATTAACAATAATTACTTAGTGAGTCAGGAAGTAACCTCCTATCATCATCATCATCATGTTGTTCAACTTGCACGGATATTCCTGACCCTCTCTCGCCACTTCTTCCTATCATTATCGACTCTGGCTGGTCTTCAGGGCTACATCCCGTATCCTCACATAGCTGCTGTATCTATGTTCGAGCTGGTCGTCCTACTTTTTCTTGGCCATATGTGGGGTTCCATAGGAGAACATGAATTATGAGCCCGTCCTTGCTTCGCCAGCAGTGTTCATCATGTCTGGTTCGTCTAACTTGTATAGTTTTCGTGATGGGAGGCAGTTGGCCGTATAGTTGGTGCCTTGTAGGGTGTTGCCGCCAGGACTTGTTCGATATTGCTCGCAACATTAGTTTCGCCTAATCCCGACGGAATTAGGTACCCTGATGAGCCGCTTAGGCGAAACTATAGTAGGTTAGTTCTTGATCCACTAAGTATTTATCGTTACTATTTTGCTCTACTTAGTATTGAGCACTTTCTGCATTGTAGCTTAGCAGCCCTAACGGTGTTTTTTTTTTCTTTTGACCAACCAATTGGTGTCTTTTGATTTTTTTCAATTGGTATGACAAGGTTGTCCTTTCTTTTTTAACCAACATATATTTTCCTCCTTGACAGTGATTCTTTGTATATTTTCATCTTCAAATCACTTGCCGGGTTTTTTTCTTACCATAAGGGCTATTATTTGATATATATATATATATATATATATATATATATATATATATATATATATATTGTCATCCGCAGACAGACTGTCTTGTTGTATCACAACTCACCAGTGTAGCTAGAACACACAAGACGCTTTAAGCTGGGATCGAAGCTCGACTGATTTTACATTAGCCGGATAACATAATCTCACCGCTAGAAGCAAACCTGACGAAAGTTAGGGAATTTAACGTACATGATTTAACTTCCATTTCATTATATTTTACGCTATTAGACACTGACGAGCTGTTTTCGTAAGAAGAGATTTGCGTTACGCCAGTGGCAACCGTAAATTCCTTCAGTAAAATGTTGACCCCCCGGGGTGGGAGTATGAATATATATATATATATATATATATATATATATATATATATATATATGTACGTATGTATGTATGTATATTGGCTGTATATTTAGGACTGGGGCTCTCACTTCTGAATACAATTCAGAACACCTTTTTGGAGAGCTTCTACATCTACGCAGGGGTTTCTAGGGTTGTATTCTTGAACTTACCGACAGTACACAGGTTTCGTTTAGGGTTAGATGAAGCCCAGAGAGTAAATCAATTTAATTGTTGTAACAATTACAACAATCAAGATGAGAAAACTTGTATGAGGGTACCAATGCCGAATAATAATAATCCCTCATCCAGGAAAATCTTATTCAATGAAAATCGTCCATGCCTATTCCATTTGAATTTCATCTTGGGAAATCAATTTTATATTATGCTCTAAATGCCATCTGCTTTGTCAATTCAGGGAAATTTAAAGGCAGGTGAACACCAGAAATAACCATTTAATTAGTAAAGAAAAGAAAAACGAGGTTTCCATCTTCAGAATTTTAGTGCCTGCAAGGTTTTCAAGACATAACTTAATACATAATTGATTGCCTCGTTCCTTAAAAATCATGAGTCAATTTTCTGCTCTAAGTGGAAATGGTGAACGGCATCTGGATCAAAAGAAAGAAAAAGAAAGTATGATATGCTGCAAGCTTCTTTTGAATCAGGGAAGACATTGGAAAAGAAGGATCTAAATGATCCCACTTAAACCCAAATAAGATTAAGGAATTCGACAAGCACATGGAGCCTTCCTAGCTTCGTTCATCACAATTTTAATAAAAGAATTAATTTTCTCCTAAATCCAAAATGCTGGTGAATATTTTCTTAATATTTCCGCCAAAGGGTAAGAAAAAGGACGAAAGCCCAATTTTGAAGCAGAGTAAAATTGCCTTGAATTTTAAGTTTTTCTTCTTCATGACTGACTGCCTAACTAAGTATGGAGCAGCTTATGTTCTTTTTTTATTTATGTATACTTGAATGGGCAATAGATGGGTTCATGCCTTTCTTATAATTTCACTGAGAAAATTTAGTTTTTCAACAGAAAGTCAGGATAATGGATATAAGTATATGCTTGTCGGTCAATACGAGTGTTTCTATGTGTCGACGTCCATTGGAGAACCTCTCTGAGTAATTCGTTCCATAAGCGCCAAGCAGGTATTTTTTTTTAGTTACATGGTTTGTAAGATGGCCGGTAAGTAGCCGTACAACTATAGTTTTGTAGGTTGCTGCTTCTATGATTTGTTCCACACAACACCCATAATCCTTGTGTTAGTTCCCCACTGGCTTTTTCTCCAATCGTTTCTTTTAGAGTACAAGTAGTGAGACTATACAATAGTTTTGACGTAGAATTATAGGATCGATTGAATGGTTTTAATGACATGTCAACTCGTCTTGACTTTTTTATGCCTAGACATTAAGGCATCACTTTCATTATACATCCATATTTATATTGTTTATGTATATGTTTTTTAAAAACTTCAGAGTTCTTTTCTTCACAGTCCAATAGAATGCCAACATATTTCAAACAGATCTTTTTGACCAATACATGGAACCCTGATAGGTATTAGGCCTCCAGTTCAGGGTTGACCTGGAAATAACGGCAATGAAGTATTACAATCCAGTAACCATATATCAAAAAATTGAACCTCACCATAAGATTAACCTCTTCGGTTGCGTTGGGGGGGTGTAGAAAACACTCATCGAATCTCTGCAGAGGGTTAAGACCTTCGCAACAAGGGCCCAGTCAGCTGGAGCCGGAGAATACACCGACTACATCTCTGTAGAGGAGTAAGAATATGCCGGCTGACTCAACAGAGGGGTAAGATCCTCTCAAAAAGGTATCAGGCAAATTTTGCTATGAAATACACTGACTGCATCTCTGCAGAAGAGTAAGACCACCCCCCAATGAAGTTCCAGAAGATTGGGACTATAAAATAAACAAACAGCATCTCGACGGAGAGGTAAGTCCCTCTTATTAAGGGACCAGTCAGAATGGACTGTAGAATACACCGAATGTATCTCTGCAGTGGGCTAACCCCCTCCCAATGAAAACCCAGACGGCTGGGGCTGTAGAATATACCGACTGCATTTCTACAGAGGGGTAATACCCGTCCAACGAGTAACCTGGATATGAGACTAAAACATCTGATAGTGAGACTCCACAAATTCTTTGGTGAATGGGGAGTACCGCTACACTGCCATCGCTCTCAGGTTCACTCTGACCCGGAGTGGTAGCACCAGATAGGGTCTTATCTATGGGTCGAATAGAACTGTTTGAGATGTAAAATATGTACTTGTGCTCAAGTGAATTGTTTGAAAAAGAACTATTTGATAATTTAACTATGTGTTAAGAAATGCCTGATGTTAAATTAAATTGTTAGTGATACATAGCAATACTTAGAACAATTTAACTGTGTGGCCCTGCTAAACTGAATTGTTTGAAATAGAACTGTTTGATCATTCAACTGTGTAAAAACAAAACAAACTATACACTTGGGCTAAATTGAATTGTTTGAAATATAAATATTTGATAATTTAACAAATGACGCATATTTAACTAAATTGTTTGTGATACATAAGAATACTTGCAAAACATTAAACTGTGTACAAAAAATGAGCTCAGCCTCAATTAAAAATGTTATCTTCAAAATGTTATCTTCAAATCATTTCTATTTAATATATATGTATCAAAAGGATTTTGCATCAAATAACCTACAATTGTTGATATGCCACAAAACTAAACCAAAACAAATCGTATATATTTAACATATATATATATATATATATATATATATATATATATATATATATATATATATATATGTATGTATGTATGTATAAAAAAATAAATGTATATATATATATATATATATATATATATATATATATATATATATTAAGGAGTTTGCATTATATAACCAACTATTGTTCCCATGCCACAAAACTAAACCAAAACAAATCATATATATATATATATATATATATATATATATATATATATATATATATATATAAAGGATTTTGAATTATATGATCTACAGTTCTTGAAACTTAAAACTAATCCAAAACAAATCATATATATTTAATATATATATATATATATATATATATGTGTGTGTGTGTGTGTGTGTGTGTGTGTGTGTGTGTGTGTGTGTGTGTGTGTGTGTGTGTGTATATATATATATATATGAAGGATTTTGAATTATATAACCTAGAGTTCTTGATATGCCATAAAACTAAACCAAAACAAATCATATATATCTAATATATATGTATCAAAAGGATTTAACATTAAATAACCAACAATTGTTGATATGCTATAAAACTAAACCAACCAAAAAATGTAATACCAATAACGCTTTTTTGTAGCTAAATTGTTTATTTCATTTTATTAAGTTAATGCAAAAGTTTCCAATATTTTCTGCCATTGCCTTTCATTTATATGAATTCTTGATATAATCATTCATTCAGTGAAGCAGGTTTTTATCAATTTACATTAAACTGCCGATGAATTATATATTCTATCATTCTTACAGGAAAATTTCACTACGTTGAACTTGTGTGATCAGAAGAGTCGATTTTGTCTCTAAGTGATGAGTATGGATTCACAATACCAGACAAAATATCATTAAAGGAACTACAAACCCCAAAAAACGTAGAACCCGTAGCGTACGTCTCAATAAACAACAAAAACAACCGGGCAATATTAATAAGAATATATTTATATTTCATAATTTTCACCGACCAATAAAGTGTTGATTTAGTCTCTAAGTAATAAGTATGGACTTGAAATTGCTGACAAAATACTTTTAAAAGAGCTACCAACTCCAAAAACGTAGCAACAAAGAACCCTTACCATACGTCTCAATATACAAAAAAAAAATCCACAGAACTATCAATCTGCGTCTTCAGACAAAGAAATCATCTTTTTCCTCTGTCTGAAGATGCAGATCGAATATTTTAAAATCATAGGGTCAGCTCAAATAAATATTTTTACAATTTTAATTTTTTTTTCTTTTATATGGATTTATTTGCTGTGCAATTTAATTTATTTCTATTTTACATTGAGCTCGCCATTGAAATTTGAATTACATGGATATTGTAGATAGAAAACCCGAACATAGAATCGTTCCCACCATCGGCTGACTTGGCATTCGATAATATAATTAAGTTGGCTGTGCGTAGACGAGGGTGACCCGTAGGCTTCCATTTCAATAGCGACTACACCGAGGTATAGTGGAGGGCGCCACCTTTTTTACCCTTTATTTCTACACTTACCCATGATTCGCACATTATAACGCTGATTGTTAAGCGAGAAGGCATCAAGTGCCATTTTTTGAGTCTTTTGTATAACTTGTCGTCGGATTGAACCCCTGTCTTCCGGACAGTTGATGAACACTCGAACAAGTACGCTGAATTATAATATTTATACTAATTATGCTAAATTATATAATTTCTTTCTCTCTCTCTCTCTCTCTCTCTATATATATATATATATATATATATATATATATGTATGTATGTGTGTGTGTGTGTGTGTGTGTGTGGTTAGGCAGTAGTCCTTCATTTAAGGATGCTTCATTAAATAGTAAAGACATATTTTGTCTGTATAGTTTAATTAGGATTCTTTTGAGTTTCCTAATAATTGTCTTGGTTTCAGGTTGGAATTGGTAGATAAATTTACCAAAATCGTCCCGAGCGTCTTAAAACCCATTCTATTCCTAAATCCAAATTTCGAAAAATTCTTGTTGAAAACACCATTATAATTGCACACAAAATTGATAAGCTACGACTACAAATCCTAGAAGCCATACATATAAAAACAAAAAAATAAAATAAAATCAATCGAATTAATTTTGAAAATAGCGACAATGATTTGAAATGCTGATAGAATTTTTTTTTAGT
>OY757941.1:39449082-39586582 GCA_963585895.1 Sepioteuthis lessoniana
GGGAATGTGAACTACTGTTTCATAGTCAGGTTCACTCTGGCCCGGAATGGTAGCACCTGATAGGAGCCTATCTCTGTGTTGAATAGAACTGTTCGACGTTTAAGCTGTGTACTTATGCTAAACTGAATTGTTTGAAATTGAACAACTAGATCATTTAACTGTGTGTCAACAAATAACTAATATTTAATTGGTTTGTTGGTGATACATAGCACTACTTGAAAACATTGAACTGTGTACAAACAAATGATTTATAGTACATAGAATTATTCGTATTAGATAGAAAATAACAACTTGAAAAGGATAGGTATAGCGTTATCGTTAAAGCTGTGGAGATTGGAGCAAGAGGTTTCGTTGCAGGCACCCTGTACCAATTTCTGGGACAAATTGGAATCAATCGGCGTAATAGAAGCAAAAGTATGAAACGCCTAACAGAAATAACAGAAAATTGTTCAATGTGGGTATGGAATAAAAGAAACGTCCGTAGAACATTTCAAAATAAACACGTCATATTATCACCTGCTTGCGAATGTGCCACAACATTCTAATAACGCGTGCATATTTGAAATTTACATTTCGGCATTAAACGTTGATTTGATTGGAGGCTATAATGAGGCCTCATGTCAGTGAAGATGGGGGCGATGTGTAAATAAATCCGCTAAGAGGAAGGCCCTGAAACGGTGCACATTCTCTCCTGATCTTATTTACCAACCCCTCCGCTTGGGCAGGATATGACACAAGGTCAGTTTTTAAGCGGAGTTTAACAGGTTTGAAATCAGAGTTTTCCTTCTCCTAGACTAGTCATCTTACCAAGGCTGAAGAACCTAGTCTGTCCTACTATTTACCCATAGCTGGAGAGAGAATAATTGGATTCATACCTTTCCCTAGGGTATTAGTCCTATGTGAAATGCAATCAGCATCGTCCTGGATTTGAACTCGTGTCGCCGTGTCCATTTCCTCCGACGATAACCATTACACCACGGGCACCTCCACATTCTCTCTTGATGACCCCAAAACAAGCATGGAGTTAACCTGCTCGATGGAAATGAGAATGGCTAAAGGAGCATTTTCAATCCACTCACTTTTTGGTGAGTTTCTCTTACTAGGTAAGTAACTTCCTTCTTCTTAGTGAAACCATTTAATTGTGAGAAAAAAATATTGGTCAAGCTCGTTTAAAAATGTTATATATTTATATATTTACATATTGATGTAAATGTATAAAGAGGGTTTGGTATTAAATCACCTAAAATGGTCGGTATGCCATTAAACCAAACCAAACCAAACCAAAAAGCTGTGGGTAAATAGTTCAGATTTGGCTTAGTGGTCTTGCTAAGGCAGCCGGTCTCTGAGAAAGAAAAAAACTCTAAATTCTAAATCAGGTGGAACTGAGAAAAATAGAAGAAAAAATACAAACATAATATCCTTATGTTACAAGAAGTCCCTTACGTTTTTCGTCAATTGAAATGGAATCAGCGAACCGGGATCAAATCCCGAATAAGGTAACGTTTCAGTTAGCGCAAACAAACAATTAAAACAATTAAATCATGAACTGTTGTCGATAGTTTATCGACCATAAAGAATTCCGAATCTCTCTGAGAATTAAACAGTAATTCTTCCAAGTTTCAGCTGTGTCACTACTACTGTATGATAGCACCATTTAGACTCTAACGAAACAACTGGAGGAAAAGCTAGGTGGGAACTTCACAAAAATCATGCTTGCTGCTTTAAACAAATGCTTGAAGCTGCATACCATAAAACAACAGCTGTACGGCCACCTACCTCCTATCTCACAAACCCTTTTAGTAAGATGACCAAGGTATGCAGGACACTGCTGGTGAAGTAAAGATGAACTCATAATCCACGTTCTTCTTGGCCGACCAAGGAAAAGATTCATAAGCTCTGTGTGGATATTGGGTGCGTGTAGCGGACCAACCGATAGGGGCGGATGATGGGGAATTAGTAATGGGAATCTGTGCTGTTGGCACCTCTTGATCATGATGATTACATTAAACTGTATCAATGATTTGTATTAAATAGGAATAACTGTTAGCGTATAACTGTGCAAACAAAGGGGTTATTATTCTTGTTCAATGGATAAAGGAAACGAAACAAATGATATTGTAATGCAGTTTTGTAAATAAAAGCTTTGATTGTAATCAAAGATTAAAAATGCATTAACTTTTAGTGCTAAAGAAAATCGGTAGAGCTATGTGATGAAAATTCTATCCGGAACAATATCATTCTAATGTATCATGAAATGAGGTCAAAAAGCTATGTGTAGCAATAAGGAATCCATTTTGAGCACTAAAGTAAATCGGTAGAGCTAAGGGATGAAGATTCTATCCGGAACAGCATCATTCTAATGTATCATGAAATGAGGTCAAAAAGCTATGTGTAGCAATAAGGAATCCATTTTGAGCACTAAAGTAAATCGGTAGAGCTAAGGGATGAAGATTCTATCCGGAACAGCATCATTCTAATGTATCATGAAATGAGGTCAAAAAGCTATGTGTAGCAATAAGGAATCCATTTTGAGCACTAAAGTAAATCGGTAGAGCTAAGGGATGAAGATTCTATCCGGAACAGCATCATTCTACCTTATTATTAAATGAACCCAAAAAGTTGGGTGTACCGATAAGGAATCAATTTTGAGCGCTAAAAAAAATTCTGTAGGGCTATGGGATGAAAATTCTATCTGGAATAGCCTCATTCTCCCTTATCATGAAATGAGCCCAAAAAGCTAGGTGTAAGAATAAGGAATCAACTTTCAGTGTTAAATGAAAATTGATAGTTCTATAGAATGAAAATTCTATCCAGAACAGCATCATTCTAACGTATCATGAAATGAGCCCAAAAAGCTAGGTGTAGAAATAAGGAATCAACTTTGAGCAATGGAGAAAATAGCTGTGTTATTGGATGAAAATTCTATTTGGAACAGCATCATTCTGACATTAAATGAAAGGAGCCCGAAAAATTATTCGTAGTAATGACGATTTCACCAGTCTTAAAAACATTTCAACAGTAAAACCACAGTGTGCACCGGTCCAACTCATGATCGTAATTGCTCGTATCTAAAATGAAAAATATTAAGCAATTAACTAAAACGAGGAACCATCACTACTAGTTTAAAGTTTACGTTTGCTAAACAGGTCATAGTTTAGAATTTGAAAAGTTTTTCTACCGCTGCCTATATCTATCTATCTATATATCTATCTATATATATATATATATATATATATATATAAATGCCAAAAAGAAGTATTTGCGTAAAAGTGCTATTGCAAGTATAAAACCTCAAAGAAATGTTGATTTTGCATTTTGGAATCCGTTTCTTGAAAGTTTGTGTGGATGGACAATCATCAGACGCATTTGTGAGAAAAGGGACTAATCAATCATGTTTATTGTGTGAGGTATTGCCACGTAATAATACATAAATATATCTGAAGCTCAAACAAGGAATATATCTACATATACACATAAAGAGAATGAGGGAGGAGATGAGAAGAAGGAAGGAGGGGAGAGGGAGGTGGAGTGGAATAAAGAAAAGTCCTGAGAGAGAGAGAGAAAGAATTAGGGTTCTCCTAATGAAGATTTGGTTTGAATTTGTTTTATGGTGTATCAATCATTGCTGGTTATTCAATGCCAAATATATTTTTATGCATAAAACATTTCTATTTCAAACAATTCAGTTTAAAATAAGCACATAGTTTGGTTCAATTGAACCCATCGATAGGACCCTTATCAGGTGCTACCACTCCAGGCCTGAGTGGACCTGGGACTGATGATAATGAAGGGGTACTCTGCATTCCCCAGAGCTCTAGCATTACAGGAGCATAGCCATCAGATTGTTTAGTGTCATATCTAGGACATTCGTTGAGGGAAAATACCCATCTGCGGGGGTGCAGTCGGTGAATTCTAAAGTCCCCGCCAACTGGGTCACATAATGAAGGAGAATTGATAGGGAATTAGTTGTTAAATGATACTGGAGAAATTTATTAATATCTTTACCATTAAATATCGATTCGCAATCTTTTTTATCAACAATTTGTTTGAAGCATTTTTAGGGATGTATAATCTTTTCCAAAGAACTCTGCAGATATTGTCACCTGCTTTTTAAACTTCTACTTCTATTTAGAATATATCAATTATAGGTTATTTGCCCGTTTTCTCTTTTATTTGCCATATATGTTCCGATACAATTCTACTGTTGACGTATTTTATATTGGTAAAGCTGAGATTTTGGTTATATAATCACATTATCGATTTCAATTCAGTGATACCAATGTATAACCTTCAACAGTCTCTACACATTCTTTTTTATCGTACTGTGAAGATTAAGACTCCGGATCAAATATCCTAGCAGACTATCAACTTGAGAATGTGAGCTTTAATGTCTAGTCCCGGTTCCAGTAGCGGTTAAAAAGGCAAAAACAGGCTTATACGTGATACACCCCAGGAATGGTCACCGGAAAGAGAAAAGTATACACTAGCGATTCGAATAAAGGGTTACCAAGTAAGACAAAAGGCGCCTAAATAAGGCTGAAACCTCGTAAACATTGCAACCAAGATGAGAACAGCAATTGATAATGTGTAAAGAATTACAATAACAATGCCTCATTTCAAAAATAATATTATTATAATCACAAATTAACGCTGAAAGTTCCCTAACACTTTTTCCTTTGCGTCTGGCAGGTCTTTTAGATAACACCATGTGTCTGTACAGAGCTGATGGGAGTCTTTGTTGGTTAGCCAATTTTGGCATGTCCTTGTGCAGGGGTAGAGAAGAGAACGTCGTGTATAAGTTTGTATTTATTTGTTCTTATTTAATATTGACCGTATATCCCAAAATATATTAGTACATATATGATTAATCAAAGAGTGACACAAAAATAAGAAAGGGTCTTCGTCGCATTTAGGTTATTTAATATCAAATCTTCTTTATACATACGTATTAAATTTATACAATTTGGTTTTATTGGGTTTTATGGCATATCAACCATTGTAGGTTATTTAATGCTGAATTCTCTTTATTCATATATATTAAATATATAGAATTTGGCTGGATTCGGTATTATGGCATATCAACCATTGCAGATTATTCAATCTCAAATCCACTTTATTTATGTGTATTAAATTTATGGAATTTGGTTTGGTGGTATTTTCTGGCATATCAACCATTGTAGGGTAGATATCATACAATCACTGATGTTTGTACAACAGCATTAATTCTAACAATGCCTTCATCAGATGATGACTCTGGGTTCAGGCATGGTTTCGGCGACACCACAAGACTTTGTCAGATTGTTGTCGCTCTATAGGATTGACAGATCCACGCTGATTCAGTTAGAGCCTTATCTTGGATCTTTTCAATGCATTTCCTCTTGTCTGATGGAGGAAGTCCAAGATTAGTCAAGAAAACGGAGGTTGAATTGGCAATAAAACCTCTGCATCCGACTTTGATAGGAAATACATTTGTTATCCAACCATTTCTGACACATTGTTTTCGCAGATCTCATATTTTTTTAACTTACGCTGATGTGCCCAGTCGAAATTTTCTTCAAAAGGGACCCTTAACACATTAACGAAAACTTTTTTTTGCATTAACAGACCAAATGACAATATCTGGACGCTTAATCGTTAACGCTATTTCAGTTAGAAATACGAAGTTATGTTTTAAATTGGTTGCCACGTGCCAGTCAGTACAGCCCTCAAGCGATGATATTTTACGCATATTTCTACGTGTAAGTTTTGAAATATTTCCTTCTTTAACGAATTGAATTGCTCTGTTGTTGATGATATTTAGAGCTTTATTGACAGTCTCTCAACATATTTTTGAAACCTCAGCAAAAATCTCCAGGACTTCGCTATGTATCCAAGTATAGCTTCTTTGAGCGTACTCACATCTAGTGAGAATATGTTTGAGGCTTCAGTTTTCCCATATGCTTTGCATCGGTCGGGTGTATTTAACCCCCTAGCATGAAGGTTGGCTGGTGTTGGTATGGAGTCATAGACTGCTTTTATGAGGACATTTAATTTCTTTGGTTCCATGTGCCTGAGGTCGCTCCATGGGACAGCTCCGTCTTTTGCACTATCCCACTTGGTCCATGCGCCCTGTTTCCTTTGTCCAACAGCTGTAGCAAAAAGCCTAACTTCCACAAGATGATCAATTTCTTCCAAAACTATTTTTCTTCTATTTAACATGGATTCTTTGGACCACCAACGCTGTGAATGTAGGCCAAGACCTGCTTTTCCATTTGCTACAGTGCCAATTATTCCTTTCATCCTGAGGGCCGATTCTGCATTCTCAACAGCTATTTTTGTCTTCCATTTCCGACCGGTTATTGCAGAAGACTGGGCGTTCTTCACAAGGGGGTCACGAGAGTCAGGCAGCATTTGGAATAGTCGCACTTTTCCTAATTTATATATCTTAACAAGCGACAACATTTGAAGTTTTAGTTTTGTTGATGAACTATATAGTACCACGTTTGTTAAGGAGTTAGGTACTCCGAACCATTTTTTTAAATAAATTTACTGATTGACCGCTCCAGTGTTTCAATTTTTGTAAGTGATACGTCATATATTTGCAATGGCCATGCTAATTTAGGAATTAATCCAAAACAAATGCATCATATTTTATCTTTGTTCATGAGGTAACATTTATCAATGGAGCGTAATCTATTTTGTAGCTGTTTTCTTATTTTATGCCAATTCCTCCTTATACATATGTATTAAATCTATTTATTGGTTTGGTATGGTTTTATGGCATATCAACCATTGTAGGTTATTTAATGCCAAATCCTCTTTATACATATCTATCAAATATGTAGTTCTCTGACTTCCGATAGCCTATCGATCATATGGAAGTCTGACCTGACCGATAAAATGAAACGTAGTTTCTTCCAAGCAGCGGTCGTATCGATACTGCTATTTGGATGCACTACTTGGACGCTAAAAAAACCGCTGGAGAAAAAGCTTGACGGCAATTATACAAGAATGCTGCGAGCAATATTGAACAAGTCCTGGAGGCAACATCCCACAAAGCACCAAATATACGGCCACCTACCTATCATCACGAAAACTATCCAAGTTAGACGAACCATACATACAGGACTGCTTGAGAAGCAGGGACGAGCTCATAAGTGATGTACTCCAATGAACTCCCACATATGGCCGAGCAAAAGCAGGACGACCAGCTCGAACATACATACAGCAGCTCTGTGAGGATACGGGATGTAGCCCTGAAGACCTGCCAGAGGCGATGAACGAGAGGGAGAAGTGGTGAGAGAGGGTCAGGGATATCCGTGCTGGTGGCACGACATAATGATGGTGACGATGATGATATATGTAGGATTATGTTTGGTGTGGTTTCATGGCATATAAACCATTGGAGATCATTTGATACCAAATCCTTTTTATTCTAATATTAAAAATATGATATCTAACATTTTTAAACAAGCCTGAGCTCATTTTTTGCATACAGTTAAATGGTTTCACCTAATTTCAGACAATTCAGTTTAGCATATATACACATTTTTGTTAATACCCAGTCATTTGTTTCAATAATTTTTTTTTTTACTCACAGTTAAAAGTAAAAATAGTTCCATTTCAAACTATTAAATAAAAAATAAAGACAGTTTAATTCTCAGCAGTTCTTTTTCAAAAAATTCAGTTAAATATCAAGCAGTTTTATTGGAATGATCCGGAAGACCGGGTCCAATTCCAGCTCGAGTCATACCAAAGACTCAAAAAAATAGTACTTGATACCGCCTTGCTTAGCACCTAGCACTATAAGGAGAGAATCAAGGGTAAAGTGAAGAAGTTCTGGGAATAGAGTAGCGCCCGCCCCTACACCTCGGTGTAGTAGCTGTTGAAAAGGGAGCCTTCGGGTCACCCTCGACGAAGGTTACCAAGTTTACATTACTACTTATTTGACCTATAAGCAGGACCCTATCAGGTATTACCATTCTGGATCTGTCAATGAAAAAGTACTCTGCATTCCCCAAAGCTCCAGCATTACAAAAGTCTCATCATCAGATTGTTTAGCGTCATATCCAGAGAGGCAGTTGGTGTATTCTAAAGCCTCTGCCAACTGGACAATCGAACTGTTTAATAAATGACAGATGTTGAATTGTAAATGTTTTATAACAATACTTAAAATCATCTAACTGTGTGCAAACAAATACTTAACATCGAATAGAATAATTAGTGTTAATTAGTAATACTTGAAAGCATTTAAATCTGTGAAAATAAATTATTTATATTAAATAGAATTATTAGTGTTAGGTAGCAATACTTGAAACCATTGAAACAGTAGATCTCTGGCTTGTTTATAAATGATACTTACAAAGTATTTGTTTGGAAATATTTAGTTGAATTATGTATAAACAGTGTTTAGTATTAGACAACATACAATACTTGATATCCCATAAAACTTGCCCAACTGTATGGATTATCCTAATCTCCCTAGTTGTGCGTTATATAATTGCGATATTGTGTTGTATATCCATAATACAACTGCATGTATACATATACAAATATATATGCGGAAATAATCAACCGGTAATGAACGACTTCAATAACGAACGAATACACTTCTTTATATAAATCTCTCACACTTTATTTTCGAAAAGGTGATGTTTGTTGTGTGTGAAAAATGAGTAGAGACAACGACAGACTGCCATATTGACCCAAGTTCTTCCTCGACCATAGCAGCACTTCCTTCGCATCTTGACTTAGGTTGCTCAACCGCGGGTCACTGAGGGCCGTAAGCCCTCTGTCTGGAGCTGGTTCTCACTCTGGCATCCTGTCTCCAACTGTCTCAAACCGTCTGGGCATCTGATTACATTATTTTCTACGTCCACCTGCTTCCGCTGTTCTTCCACATATTTAAGCAGGTTTATCTCTTGATTGTAGGCTCGGTCGAGGGTCAATATATAAAAATTGTTCTTCTACAAGGATGGCTTTCTCATTAGATAACCCACGAATGTTAATACGCTTTTAAAAAAGGAAACCATATCAATCCAAACAGAACCCTTCAAACGATATCTAGGTCTATCCTTGCAGTTTCAGCTGTCAATTTCGTCATAATCATTTTCATTACATATATATTTTTTTTAATTATGCCAGCTTATCCTATTTACCAACCCCTCCGCTCGGGCAGGATATGACACAAGGTCAATATTTAGCGGAGTTTAACAGGTTTGAATTCAAAGTTTTCCTTCTCCTAGACTAGTTGCCTCACCAAGGCTGAAGAACCTAGTCTGTCCTACTATTTACCCATAGCTGGAGGGAGAATAATTGGATTCATACGTTTCCCAAGGGTATTAGTGCTATGTGAAATGCGATCAGTCAGGTCCAGGATTTGAACTCGTGTCGCCGTGTCCATATCCTGCGACGATAACCATTACACCACGCCTGCTTATAGAGACTTTATATTGTTCATTATGTAAGAACTCTTTTTTAAAGGAGTTAGTCTCCTTGGCGTGGTGGGTAATATTCTGAACTGTAATCTCGAAATGAAAAAGTAAGTTCCAACTTCACCTGAAAGAAATATGTGAACACCCTAATTCCCACAGCAATCGGCTAAAAAGTACAACTATTGTTACATGGGTAAATGTGATATTAAAAAAGCCCCGAAGACTCATATGAGCCATCTAGGGGTCAAATAAAACTGATCAATTATTTACTTATTATTATTATTATTATTAGTAGTAGTAGTAGTAGTTATTTAAAACAAATTACATTATGTATGAATATTTGATATATACAGGATCGTTAAATAAGTTTCCAGTTTGGGCACTTTTATTGATTGAACACACATGAAACTCTAGTCTCCTTCAAAGTAATCTCCTCAGACTGCAATGCACTTGTTCTACCGTTCCAACAACTTCTGGAACGCCCCATGAAACTCCTTTTGTGTGAGCGTGTCAATGACCATCGTCACAGTCTCTTTCATCTCCTCAATTGTCTCATAACGACAGCCTATGAGCTTAGAGAATAACCAAAAGTCACTGGGAGCAAGGTCTGGACTATAGGGAGACTGAGGAGCTGTCTTGAAGCCCATCTTGGTCAAATAGTCTGTGACAAGGATGGAGTTGTGGAATGGTGCATTGTCCTGCAGGAAATACCACTGAGCCGATTTGAAGAGTGCTGGCCTCTTCCGACAGAATCTCTTCCTGAACTCCCTTAAAATCTCAACATAGTAATCGTAACCCTCACCCTAACCGTTTGGCCAACCACTTCTGGCGTTCTGACTTCTTTACTCCTCCCACACTTCACATCATCCCTCACAGGTTCCCTGCCTTCCTTGAATCTCTAATGCTAACCCAAAAACTGATGCTCGATTTATGCAAGATGCTCCAAAAGCAGTCTGAAGCAATCCATAGGTTTCTGTGGCATTTTTTCCGAGTTTAAAACACAATTTTATTACATATCGTTCTTCTCAAGTGTCAGATTGCATTTTTGAAATTCACCAGCTGTGACAATTAGGTTTTAGTAGGGTGTATTCCAATTCCTGCTGTAGCTGTTCATTTGAACCTGAAATCATAGAAATAGGTCAGTCATCTCATAAGATGTATAGCAATAACATACTGAATTTTCAGGAGTCTACGACAATTTTAAATGCCCATACGAAAAAAGTCTGGAAACTTATTGTATGCACCTCGTATATATAAAGGATTTGGCATAAAATATATATCAAAGGTTAGTATGACATAAAACACGGGACCAGCCGTTACCAACATCGTCTTTTTTTTCATGCAGTTTTGTTTTGCCTTGCACATTTTTCGATTATTCTTTTTAACAATTAATTTTGGTTGGTTTTTAATCAAAACCCTTTCCTGTGGTTTTTTTCTTTGAGTGTACACTGTGTATCGGAAACATCAGTAAATAATAAACCCCCAGTAAGATTCTGGCTTTCTTCATGGGCTGATTTTCTTGGTTTTCTTCTTTTTTTTAATTATTCTTTGATACGCGCAGTTCACTCGATATCGGCACGAAGGTTGATATAGCATTAATCAAAGAAACCACACCATTTTCTGCAATGGAGATAAGGAGCTGAATGACTTAACATTAAAGAACAAAAAAAAAAATAGATAAAAGCAAAATTAAGATAAAGAACACATTCTACTCATTAGGCTAACTAAAAATACTAAGAACAAATATTGCCGAGGAAAAACAAAGATAGACTATAGAATGTTATATATCGATAAGGAAGACGCAACAATGTATTTCTTTACAAAATATAACTCTCTCGGCTTTATTCTCCAAAGGGTTAAAGCCTCACGTTAGTGTGACAGAGAGAGGGAGACGAAGTAGACGGAGACAGAAAGACACAGACTAATATATTGACCTATTACTTCTTCTTAGCTGCGTTGTGCCATATTCAGGACCCCACTTAGCACTTCTTTTGCTTCTAGGCCCAAGGAGGAGGCACTGCTCTCCCTCTCGGAACTCGCTGGCCGCTCTCTGTGACTCCGTGAAAGCCAAGTAACTGACCCAATCTTACTGGGTACCTGCGTATATATAATACCATAACGCCTATACTTTTTTCCGATCGTCAACTCACGATAGCTGCTTACACCGACGTATTGCTTGTTCTCGGTAATTAATTTGTTTACACAGCTGCATCCAATATGGAGAAATCCCCGATTGACGGCTCTTTCGAAAGTCAATATGCAACAGAAAGACAATAAATTATCAAATAAAATAATAATGAATGTTTTGGTTTGGTTTGTTTGTTTAATGTCATATCAACCTTCATGGGTTATTTAATGCCAAAACCATCCTTATACAAAAATAGTTGGGATGGATAGGGGGATCTATACTTTTCCTAACAGTATTATTCCAAAAAGGTACATAATAGCACTCTTGAAGTAAGAACACGCTTATTTCGAGGCCCGGATCTAACATTTTTGGTGTTACGATACGATGTTTCCCCCCAAAAAATAATTGACTTATAATAACGAATAATAATCGCTAATAAATATTAGACCAATAATAATTAACAAATGTTTTCTCAAAACTAGAAAAATAAATAGTTAAGTTACTTACGAGTATGTAAAAAATGAAAACAAATATGGCGGAGATTATACAGAAACTAGAGAGTAGAGAACAAATAAGTCTTCTCTTGTGTTGGGGGAGTTATTTTACATCACACGTTTGTTGGTCACGTATTAATCAAGCCCAAAAAAACATCCAAATTTTGTAACCGATCATTGTATTAATATGACCTTTTATTTCAGTCTTCGCTTGTGGAGCGATACCGAGATGTTTACCATTCCAGTTCGTTGAATAGAATATAGAATTTACAATTCTGACTAGTACTTTGTTTTGCCACAACATGAAAACCATCGAAGACCTGAAAAGCCTTTTCGAGATTTTCGTATTTCTCCGTGCTATATTTTAGGAAGAAATATTTTTAATTCGCCTGTTTTGAGACACGTTGCATGTTGTTGCAACACTCGTAAGCCTTTTATTATATTTGTTTGCTTGCTTGTTTGTTTGTTATTTAGTGGTATATCAACCTTCTCGGGTTGTTTAATGCTAAATCAAACTTTTTAGAAGGACAGTAGTGGTACTATTTAACCCTATGATAGAAAGATAAGGGAGTTCGTATTTTTCCTAAGGGTATTTATCTGAAAGTGAACGTAATAACGCTACTGAAGTCCAAAATCGCGTACAACGATTCTGGAGTCCAGTGCTTTAACCCCATTTTATTATATGCATTCATTAAATGGCTTAATTCACTTGCTCAGCTGCAATGTAAATTAAGCAAGTTATTAGTTATGTCAAAAAGCACGAACGCCTGGTGACCCTGCTAGTCATAGGTTAACTCCGTCCGATAGCCAACTGCAATATAAACTATGCAAGTTATTGGTTATGTCAATGGCACGAATTCCAGGTGACCCTGCTGGTCATGAATTAACTCCGTCCAAAGGCCAAGTGCAATGTGGACTATGCAAGTTGTTAGTTATGTCAAACGGCACGAATGCCAGGTGACCCTGCTGGTCATAGATTAACTCCGCCTGAAGGCAGAGTGCAATGTGAACTATGCAAGTTGTTAGTTATGCTAAACAGCACGAATGCCAGGTGACCCACGAAGGCCAACTGCAATGTGAACTATGCAGGTAATTAGTTATGTCAAACGGCACAAATTCCAGGTGACCTTGCTGGTCATAGATTAACTTAACCTGAAGGCCGAGTGAAATGTGAACTATACAAGTTATTAGTTATGTCGAAAAGCACGAATGCCAGGTGACCCTGCTGGTCATAGATTAACTCCGCCCGAAGGCCGACTGCAATGTGGATCTATGTTTGTTGTTACTGCAGTGTTGTTTTGATCGGCTATTTCTTTAAATTTTCCGAATAGTAAACATTTATTTGTACACAGTCATATGGTATTAAGTATTTTTATCCACTAGTAATAATCCATAGACAATTATTAGATTTTTAGTAACAGTTCCTATTTAATCATCGTTGGCTGTTCATTTTTTATAGGAACTAGGGAAAATATGCGGTGGCAATTTCTGAAGTTTTAATGTGATAACATTATATTGAATTAAACTAAATAAGTTAGGTAAGAACGCCTATAAAAAGATGACACTTATCTTTTTTTTTCTATTTTAATTGACTTCTAAATATAATTATCCATAGGATTGCTTTTTGTATGTGTAAATATTTTTAAAAAATGATTTAAAAAAATAGCATTTGATATAATTTAAAATTACGTTATCGTGTAAAACCTTTGTGAAACGGAGGGTGTATAATCAAAGAATGGAATAGCTTGTATGCTCGGTCTTCCCAGCACTACCAACTTTTATTGGTAAATTTCCTCAATTTAACTATTTAACTAAATTAGATGGTGAAGAATAAAATAACAATATCTTTTTTTAGATTGATTTCTTTGTAAGATTTATCGACGGCGTTTTTGCTGATATTTATTGAAATAAAACCAAACAATTAAAAATCAATAATTCCGAGTAAATATTTCTAAAAATGAAATCTTTTAAAATCAAAATCCCAATTAACCTACCAATTCATACTGTAAATCCTTTTTTCCTGTATATATAAATACATTTTTATTTACATGCTAATAAAGCCGATAGTGTTAATGTTATTAAACGTTTTCTTAATGATTCATCATCATCATCATGTCGTGCGGCTAGCACGGATATCCCTGACCCTCTCTCTCCACGTCTCCCTATCATTCAATGCCTCCGGCAGGTCTTCGGAGTTACATCCCGTATCATCACATAGCTGCTGTATGTATGTTCGAGCTGGTCGTCCAGCTTTTGATTGGCCATATGCGGGGGTCCACAGGAGCACATCACTTACGATCTCGTCCTTGCTTCTCCAGCAGTGTCCAGCATGTCTGGTTCGTCTAGCTTGTATAGTTTTCGTGACAATTGGTAGGTGACCGTACAGTTGACGCCTTGTGGAGTGTTGCTGCCAGGACTTGTTTAATATTGCTCGCAACATTCTTGTATAATTGCCGTCTAGCTTCTTCTCCAACCGTTTAGTCAGCGTGATGTCGATAAAAATAAAATCCAAGCGATTGTTATGTAAATAACAAAAGAAGTGGTGTCAATGTTTCGGTAATAAAATGTCTTATAATCTCCATTATAAGAAGATACGCGTAAAAAAAATCCATAGGTAGATTAATTAGACTAAGATTTTAATCGATCATCAAATCTATTTTTCAAATTCATTTTTATAATATAAGAAAGAAAAGATTCATAAATTTTCTCGGCTTTGGATCCAACGAATTTTACGTGGCAAAACAAATGTTGTCGTCAGCAAAAATCGGAGAAGAATCCGTGTTCTATTCGAAGTCGCGGATTGCTCAACTAAACAAATATGTGTACTGAAACTTTTTCCTTCTGGGAGCCTCTTTTTTTTTTGCAAAAACAATTGATCCTTTGATTTACTATGTAAATCAATTGATTTTTCATAATCATTTTTATCATGAAGGCGATTATGTGTTTGTCTCTCTATAGCCAAAACTACATTTATAATATATTAACGTGACCTGCAGGTGTTGAACACAGCGGATGTTGTTGACAGATACATTGATTAGATCGGAGTGATTACAGGAATGTCACCATGTCCTGCAGGTGTTGTATCGGCGGATGTTGCTAACAGCTTCATCCGGTCGAAGATAATATCAACAAGGTACTATTTACCAACCCCTCCGCTCGGGCAGGATATGACACAAGGTCAATTTTTAAGAGGAGTTTAACAGGTTTGAATTCAGAGTTTTCCTTCTCCTAGACTAGTTGCCTCAACAAGGCTGAAGAACCTAGTCCGTCCTACTATTTACCCAATGCTGGAGGGAGAATAAGGGGGTTCCTACCTTTCCCAAGGGTATTTTCCCGAAAGTGAACATAATAGCGCGACTGGAGTACGAACTCGCGTACTACGATTCCGCAGTTCATCGCTTTAACCATTACACCACGAGGACACCCCCAAAATATCAACAAGGTGATTATCGGAATATCACTTTGACCTTTGGACGTGGTTGAACTCGGCGAATGGTGGCTGGTACGTCCACCCATAGAAGTGGGCTTGGGCAAGTAGCCAATGGGGAACAAGCAACACATGGTCGTGAAATGTAACCAATGGAAAACAAAGAAGTGAGACGTGGGCGTAACCATAACCAATGAAAAAGAGGAATTGCTGCAGGTCACGTGGGCAGTTGTAGACTATTTAAGTTCCCTAATTTTGGCTTAAGTCAGTTGTTCACTGGCTCTTCCGACTCCCGATGACCCCTTCGCGTGTGTTCCACTCAAGTATCATCATCAAGAATAAAAAATAATCTTATATTTTTTATATATACGTGTTCCTCGTTGTTCATCAAGACACAGCAGCAATATACAATACATTATTATTATTATTATTATTATTATTTTACACATTGACCTTTGGGAGGCCGTATGGTTTCGTGGATTCTAAAACAGGTTATGCGTCTGTGTCTTAAGTTAATCAAGGGACAGCAGAAATGCCGCGTGAATATCGTAGGAAGAGTGCGTAGGCGTCCGAAAAATATATAATTTCAGATGTTTTAAATCCCAGGGAGTCAGAGTCGGCAGGTGTGCAGTAAGAAGTGATACTTGACATTACGCCGTTTTTAGGCACTCGTCCAGAGGGTGGAGGGGCAGATGGCCCCGGATTGAGAGGTGGCTCTGTATCAGGTTCATGTAAAAGAAGCTCGAAGAAGAAATGTAAATGATTAAATGTTTTTAGTCGACCCAGCACCTGTCTTTTAAAAGAAGCTCAAGGAAGAAAAGAGGATGATCTAATATTTTAAGTCTGCCCTGAACTAGCCAAGAAGAATCAGTGTGAGGAAGTAAGACTCAATGAATATATGATGTAAGTCTTAGTGGTTTACGACTCTCTCTCTCTCTTTCTCCCTGTCTGTCTGTCTGTTTGTCTGTCTCTCTCAAGCACCCATTTTGCCACCTTTCGTAATAAAGAAGCGAGATTATATAATTATTTACAAGGGCTATTTGTTCCTTCATCCACCGATATACAGCAATTATACAACTTTTTTCAGTTTTTCCCACCAGAGAGAGCCGGTGGTTTCTCTTTGGAGTTCTTGTACAAACAAGTGTCCTCAAGTCTCCAGGACTCTTCTCAGTATTCTTGCCGATCTAAAAATGCTGTTGTTTGAATGGTCTCCACTCGTCCTCTTATTTCCAACTCCTTTAGTCCTTATACTAATGCTTTGGCGACTGTGCCAAGAGCACCAATTACAATTGGTATCATCGTCACTTTTATGTTCCACAGTCTTTTCAATTCTCTAGCAAGGTCCAAATAGTTATCTTTCTTTTCCTTTTCTGTGGTCAGCCGGGATAGGAAAGTTTACATTTTGGTAAGTTCTCTTTTTGTTGATTATTACAAGTTCTGGTCGTCTCGCCGAGATTAAGTTATCTTTTGTATCTCAATATTCTAAAGGAGCTTGTGCGCCTCATTCTCTCGGGCGGATTTTGGATTGTACATATACTATTTGGTAGTATGGTCAAATTTCCATTTTGTGCAAAATTCCCAGTGAAACACCATGCCTACTCAGTCGTGTTTAGTCTTATACTTTTTCTGTGCTAATTTACTGCATTTGCGTACTATATAATTGATCTTTTCGAGCTTATCACCACATAAACTTCAGCTGTTTTGTTGCGTCTTATCTATTCTTTCGTTGGTATGGTTGATCCCTTTGGTGTTGTTTTGTGTTATTTCTCTCTTAAGGTTTCCATTTCTTAGCCACGTCCACCTTTTCTCAGAGAGATTTCGCTTGTTAGTTGCTTTATACGTCCATAGAGTTGTTTTTCTTCCCACTTTTGTTTTCTGGTTATTCCCATCCTGCTGTTCTTTGTGATGTCAGGATAGTTTCTGGTGGCTTTAATGAGTATTATTTTTATTATTTACTCAGAGTTTTTCATATCAGCGAACGTTAATGGTCTTTCACTGGAGTCTGAGTGACAGCAAGTCTCCTCAAGTCTTCAAGACTCTTCTCGGTATTCTGTCCGTTCTCAATAATGCTGTAGTTTGGATGGTCTCCACTCGTCCGCCATCTTCCAAGTGCTCTAGTACCTTTAATAATCCTTTAGTTACTATTTCAAACACACCAATTACAATTGGTATAATTGTCACCTTCATGTTCCATCATCATCATCATTTCGTGCCGCCCGAACGAGTATCCCTGACCCTCTCTCACCATTTTTCCCTATCGTTCATCGCCTCTGGCAGGTCTTCTGGACTATATCCCGTATCTTCACAGAGCTTCTGTATGTATGTTCGAGCTAGTCGTCCTGCCTTTGCTCGGCCATAAGTGGGGCTCCATAGGAGTACATCACTTATGAGCTCCTCCAGGCAGTGTCCTGCGTGCCTGGTTCGTCTAACTTGGATAGTTTTCGTGATGAAAGGCAGGTGGCCGTGTAGTTGGTGCTTTGTTGGGTGTTGCCGCCAGAAAACTAATAAAGGCACAAGATCAATTAACAGGCACATATCTGAAAGAACAAACAGAATACATACAAAATCAGATAGATAAGATTAGAGAGTCAGTGGAAGATAGGCAATCTAGGATAGCCTGGCAAACAATAAACGAAGTGAGTAGAAGGAAGAGCACAACCAAAGCAAAATTAACAGCTGCAAACCAACAAGAAAGAATAAACAATGGAAACAACATTTCGAAAATCTACTAGGAAACCCATCGAAACTAACCACGAACCAATCACCACAATAATTAGTAAGCAATTGGACATTAAACTAGGACCGTTCACGCAAGAAGAACTCCACTCTGTTCTAAAAAAAATTTAAAATAGGTAAGCTGTAGGGCTTGACGAGATTCCACCAGAAGTATGAAAGACCAGACAATTTGACGACATACTGCTCCGACACAGTAACGCTGTCTATAATCAAAATCCGATAGACAGATGGATAAAGGGATGCATCCTCCCCTTCCCTAAAAAGGGCGACCTCGGATTTGCCAAGAACTACCGAGGTATAACACTTACTTCATGTACCATAGTTTTTTTAATTACCTAGCAAGGTTGAGGTACTTACCCTTCCTTTCACATTCTTTCAGTTTTTTTCTGTGGTCAGTCGGGACAGCAAAGTCGACAATTTTGCAAGTTCTCTTTATTTTCGGTATTATTATTAGGTCTGGCCGAGAATCGGTGGTTATTATTATTATCATTATTATTATTATTATTATTATTAATATCATTTTGAATTCCACTTAAGCACTGAATTCCGAGAGATTGCAAATCTTATCATGTCTCCTGGACTCTTCTCAGTATCCTGGCTGATCTTAACAATAGTTTAACCGTTGTTTGAGTCGTCTCGATTATTCCAGCTATGTGAGAATTAATTAATGACCGGATACAAAGTAAACAAAACAATTTTTGATTAAAATTTGGGAAGGAAAATAAAATACGAGAAAAAGTGAAATGTATAAATAGAAAGTGAAGCTTATGGAGAGAAAAGGATGAAACGGTTAATTGCTGGAAACTAGAACAAAATTTGCACAAGACGAAGGACGACTGGGTAGGGAAGGTAATCCACTTGGAATCGCACAAAAGATTAAAATTTGATCCTTCTACAAAATGGTTGAAGGACAAATCATCATCATCATCATGTCGTGCTGGTAGCACGGATATCCCTGACCCTCTCTCGCCACTTTTCCCTATCGTTCATCGCCTCCGGCAGGTCTTCTGGACAACATCCCGTGTCCTCACATAGTTCCTGAATGTATGTTCGTGCTGGTCGTCCTGCTTTTGCACGGCCATGTGTGGGGGTCCACAAGAGTATATCGCTTATGAGTTCGTCCCTGTATCTCCAGCAGTGTCCTGCATGTCTGGTTCGTCTAACTTGAATAGCTTTCGTGATAGGAGGCAGGTGGCCGTACAGTTGGTGTCTTGTGGGCTGTTGCTGCCAAGATTTGTTCAAGATTGCACGCAGCATTCTTGTGTAATTGCCGTCTAGCTTCTTCTCCAGCCGTTTTGTTAGAGTCCATGTGGTGCATCCATATAGCAGTATCGATGTGACCACTGCCTGGAAGAAACTGCTTTTCATTTGATCGGTTAGGTCTGATTTCCATATAATCGATAGCCTATTGATAGCTATCCATGTTTTCATTACCCTCGTGTTGATGTCCTTTTCGGTTGATGCGACGCTGCTTCCTAGGTAAGTGAATTTGTCTACTAGTTTAAGAGGGGTTTAGTCTAGAGTGGAGATGTCACCCGTTTGATTATAGCTCATATATTACGTTTTGTGTGCATTGACATAGAGGCCTATGCCTGCGGCTGCTCGTTCCAGACTATGCAGTAGTGTTTCGGCTTGTTTGGGTGTATTTGCCAGTATCGATATGTCATCGGCGTAGTCGGCGTCGGTAATTGTTTTTGCGGGGTAACTTCTGCTTCTTTTCTTTGTCAGCTCGAAGCCGTTCTCTCTGATTTTGTCAATCGATGTTCTCAGAACGTAGTCTAGACATATGATAAAGAGGTATGGAGCTAGCGTGTCCCTTTGTAGTACTCTTGCTACAATGTCGAAGTATTCTGTGTCTCCATCTGGTGATCGTACTTTTACTTTGGTGTTTCTATAGAGAATCGTTATTGCCGCTACGGTTTCTTTAGGTATGTCGTATGCTAGTAGGATTTGTTCCATATTTCCTCTGTGAATGGAATCAAAGACCTTTGTAAAGTCGACAAATATTAATGTCACTTGTAGGTTTTTTGCCCGTACACCTTCAAGGATTCTACGGATGGTTAATATTTGTGAGGTCGTGGATCTATTTCTTCGGAAGCCATTTTGGTTTTTTCTAAGTATGTTGTCGATTTTAGGTTCCATGCGGTTTCGTAGTAGGGCATTGTGGATTTTGGCTGCTATGGATGTAAGTGTTACGCCTCGGTAGCTTTTAGCTAATCCGAGGTCACCCTTTTTAGGGAAGGGGAGGATGCATCATTTCATCCATCTATCAATCGGATTTTGATTATATACTGCGTTGCAGTGTCGGAGCAGTATATCGTCGAATTGTCTGGTCTTCCATCCCAGATTAAAGACCAGAACGGGCGTTATTTAAAAGAAAATTAACTGGTTATCTCGTGGATCTTGTCGTCCCGGCTGACGACAGAGTGAACATAATAGAAAACTTAAAGATCGATAAATATTTGGACCTTGCTCGAGAACTAAGAAAAAACTATGAAATATGATTTAGACGGTGATGTCAAGTGTGGTTAGTACTTTTTAATCTTTTGATGTCAAGTGTGGTAAGTACTTTTTAGTCTTTTGATGTCAAGTGTGGTTAGTACGTTTTAGTCCATTGATGTTAAGTGTGGTTAGTACTTTTTAGTCTTTTGATATCAAGTGTGGTAAGTACTTTTTAGTCTTTTCGCCCCCGATGGTGGATTTTCACTCGAGCTGAAATTACTCCCAGTCTCATCAGATCGCCATGTCTCTTCTCCATATCCATCCGTTCCTAACAATTTTGTGGTCAGGGTGGTCTCTATTCTTCTTTCGATTTCAGATTCCTCGTGGAGAAATGGACAAGAGAACAAGAAAACGAATGATGGTAGTTTGATTTGGTTTTATTGCATATCAAGCATTGGAGGATATCTAATGCCACATTCTTTATATACATATATATCAAATATATGATTTCTAAGCACATTTTGTTGATAACATTTTTAAACGTGCCTGAGCTTATTTTTGCTCAGTGTCAAATAGTTTCACTTCGGTCAAATACAGATAATTCTATTTACTATTAATCATTCGTTTGCACACAGTTTTGTGTTTTCTGAGTATGCAATGTATCACAAACAATTTAATAAACCAGTCATTTGTTAACACTCAAACGGTTCTACATCAAACAATTAAATTTTACATAAATCAACAAAGTTACATTGTTCCAAGAATTGCCGCGTATCACAAACAACTCAATAAAACATAAGTCATTTGATTACACAAAATGAAATTATTAAACAGTTCTATTCCCAGCAATTTAGTTTAGCATAAGCCATGTGTTTGCTGTCCGTTTAAATGTCAAAGTACACAGTCTGAATGTCAAACAATTCTATTTGAACCATAGGAAGAACCCTATCAAGGGCTACTATTCTGGGCTAGCAATGGAGTGAAGAGGTTGTCTGCATTCCCTAAAATCCTGAATTACGGGAGCCCCACCATCTGATTGTTTTGTGTCATAACCAAGACATTCGTTGGGAGAGTCTTACCCATCTGCTGAGATGCAATCGGTGCATTCTACGGCACCAGCCTATTGGACTACTTATGATGAAGCATAAGGTCTTACATCCCAGAGATGACGTTGACATACTGAATGTATTAAGACAAAACGAGATAGAGGATTAGTTAGCATTGAAGATAATGTTGATGCATCGATACAAAGACTCGAAGACTACGTACGAAGTGCGGGGGAATACTGATTATGACGACTAGAAACAATAGAGACAACACAAGGATCAACAAAACAAAAATAACTAGAAAACAAAAATGGGAAGAAAAGTAATAGCATAGATATTTCCTGGACGTGGCCGTGGGGTAATGGTTATCGTCGCAGGAAATGGACACGGCGATACGAGTTCAAATCCTGGACGAGACTGATTGCATTTCACATCGCATTAATACCCTTGGGAAAGGTATGAATCTAATTATTCTCCCTCCAGCTATGGATAAATAGTAGGGCAGACTAGGTTCTCCAGCCTTCGTGAGGCAACTAGTCTAGGAGGAGGAAAACTCTGAATTCAAACCTGTTAAACTCCACTTAAAAAACTGACCTTGCGTCATATCCTGCCCGAGCGGAGGGGTTGGGTAAATATGATATATATTTCCATGAACAAACTAGCAAAATCTCCTAGGAGAAGATTAGGACATAGCTAAAAAAAGGAAATCTCAAGAGAGAAACTGAATCTCTTCAAATTATGTTGTATATTGACCTCCGAACCCGCCAAACATGGCATTCCAAAGACGGCAGAAGTGCATATTCCATTGGCGTGGGCGGGCTTGGCTGACAATATGGGATAGGGTTAAAATCCCACGGTGCAGTCACAAACTGATTCACCGGAAGAGAGTGACCTGTGAACTGCATGACAGTTATTTCCGCTCGATGACAATCAAACATGCCATTCCAAAGACGGCGGAAGTGCATAAGAGATTGAGTGGACGTTGAAATATTATATAACTCGGTGAAGACAGGAAGCCACTCAGTTTGGAGATCAGAGAGATTGAGAAATGATCCCGTAGAGAAAATAGCACCCAGCAGAGAGCTGGGCCCCCGGGCCTCTGGTTGAGCAACCCTGGAGAACGGGAAAGAAACGCTGATGGCCATAAGTGTGGGGGTCAATATGTTGCAGTTCTGTTCGGTCTCCAACTCACCTCTCACATACAAACCTATCAAATAAAGTGAGAGGTATATTTTTCTAAGAACTGTGTCGCTCGTCTTTATTCTGTCGTCGTTATGATTCTGCATGTATATGTGTATAGTATTATGTGGCTCTACAACAATTGAAGGACAAAACAACAGTATAAGGATAAGCTACGTTCAAGTGAAAATAGATGAGATACGACATAACAAAAAGTGTGAGTTAAGTGTGATAGATATGAAATGATCAAGCATATAATAAGTGAATGCAGCAAAATAGCGCGAAAAGAAGACGAGATTCGAATAAGTAAGGAAGGTGAAACGCTGGGAATTAGGCAAGGTTAAATTCTAACCATATGAACAAGTGGGGGTTGTGGCCCCGGAAAGGGTCACTAATGAAAACACAAACACGGATATAACATAACAGATTATATAACACAAGAAAGATAGAGTTAAATAGAAAAGGTAAGAAGTCTCGAACTGTTCGGATAACGACGATATTGATCTGTGGTATTTGATGACCGCCCCACCTAACGGGCATGTGTGGCACAGGGCCTTTTATGGGTGGGTCCGGGCGCAGGGCCGTAGCCCATACGCACCCGGCATTTCCAAAAATGCCTACGGCCCCGTCGGCATTCTCCTTATTAGGGGCACCTCAAACGCCGGGCGATGAACCCCCTCCAAAGGGGGTAAAAGCCTTGGGGGAGCCTTGTGTCAGATAGTCCTGAATAGAAAGAAAGAAAAAAGTATTTTACATAATTTGGACGCAATGTAGTCTTACCTACAGACAACATTATGAAGAAGCGAAGAGAGACTAAGATAACCCTACCCCTAAAGGTAGCCTAGTGCAAGACCTGTTGAGGCGAAGCGAAATTGAGATGATATGATAGTTAAGGTAGCCTAGCGAGATAAAAGGAGAGAGAAGCACGTGAGTTGGTGTGCAGTTTCTCGGAAACTTGGAGTTTTTGACCTTGTACCAGACTACCCTGAGTATAGAAAATGAAGCAAGCTGACCATAATATAAGGCTGTGATAAAAGCAAAGAAGCTGAACGTAATAAGCACTTGTGAAGTAGAACCAATGGTCGAAGAGAGCGAACATAACCTCCATTAGAGATTGTCTTGCACCAGACAATAGACAGCGAAAATAAAAAGCCCTACAAGGAATTGACGGACTGTTAATTTGTAAACTGGTCATTGACTAAAACCTACCACTTCTGCGATGAGGGAATATATGTATAATTTTCAAAAGACATTTTGTCAGTTCTAAATATTATTTTTGCGACCCATTTTTTATTCTGTGTCTCTCGGACTCGTCTTTTATCTATTTTTTACTTCTTAATCGTGGGTTCTCTGAGTGTTCGCCAATGGTCCGGGAGATCAGGGTTCAATCCCAGGTTGAGTCAAACCAAAGACTCAAAAAAATGGTACTTGATTCTGCTTTGCTTAGCACTCAGTATTATAAGGTAAGGATCAAGCGTAAAGTGGAGCAACCCCGGAAATGGAGTAGCGCCCTCCCCTACACCATGTTGTTGTAGCAATTGAAAAGGGTGCCTTCGGGTCACCATCAACTATGGTCGCCAACTTTACTTACTACTATCGTTTACTCGCGGATCATCGACTCTGACTAGTTACTGGGCCGGTGCCGGGATCTAAAAAAAAAAACACAACGTGGGCAGATAACAAATCCATCGTGACATCCGAAGAGATATCCAACCAAGGAAACGATCAGCAAATTGGAAGCGAAATCATCCCCTTCTTTGGCAAGAACAGCCGTATTGTAATAATCATACGTAAAAAGTTCTCTGGGATTTTGAGATACAAACGGGTCAACTAATCTCCGCTAGACGATCAGACCTAGAGATAGTTAACTAAAATGAGATCCTACCAAATAAGGGACATTGCCATTAAAGGCAGACCACATGGGTAATGAAAAGAAATCGAAAAGAGAAATATGTACCGAGACTCTGCTAGAAACTTTTAAAAAATGCTGACGGTGATATTAATTGTAATTGGTGCGTACGGTTCATTCACTAAATGTTGTATTTTGGCCTTTGACCCGGCCCAAAATGCCATTCAAGCTGATCGAGTGGGTGTTGAACTATTATATAACTCAGTCAAGACAGAAGTCAAGACAGTTGAGTTCGACGGGCAGTTGCAGTAGTGTTGGAGTGGGAGAGAGACGAGGTGTGGTAGGGAAAGCCACACCCGGCTGAAGGGGCCCTCAGGAGGACTGATTGAATTGGGGTCCAGAGAAGATGCTGAAAAGATGCAGTAAAGAAAGCCAGCACCCAGCGAGTGGACCCCAGGGCCTCCGGTTGAGCATCAGGAGAACGAGAAAGACACAACGTTGACGGCCATAAGAGTGAGGGGTCAAAATATTGCAGTTTCTGTCCGGTCTCCAACTCCCTCTCACACGCAAACCTTGAATAACTTTTTCGAACCCTTACAATAAAGCATTATGTATTATGTGTTTGGTCATGGTGGTGACTATACAATATTCTCCGTATTCTGGCCGCTCTTAATAATATTGCAGTTTGGACCGTCTCCTCTTGTCCTCTTATGATCAAGACTCCTACTCTCTATACCATTTCTTTATGTTATATTGTCATCTACATGTTCATGCAGCATCATAACGACACAATAATAAAGAGGCTGGATGACTTCTTTATAATACATAATCATAACGACGACACAATAAAGACGAGCGACACAGGGCTTAGAAAAATATACCTCTCTCTTTATTTGAATGGGTTGTGTGCGAGAGGGGGTTGAGGACCGAATAGAACTGCAAAATATTGACCCCCTCTCTATTGGCCATAACTGCGTTTCTTTCCCGTTCTCCTGGGCTGCTCAACCGGGGACCTGGGGGCCCAGCTTCTCTGGGACATGCAACTTCTCACCAACTGGTCTGATCTCCAAACTCTCAATCGGGGGTTCCGAGGCCCCTTTTGCCGGGTGCTGGCTTTCTCTACCGCATCTTGTCTCCAACTGGTCTGGTCTCCAAACTAACTTACTTCCTGTCTTCACTGAGTTCAACGCCCCCATCCATGGTCAAGGTTATAATTCTGATATTCTTCGACCGGATGCACCCGTTATTTACATAAGTGCATTTCCTATTTTGACAGCCCGGCCGGGTCGTAGGTCAATATACAACAAAAAGAGTCATGAAGATTTGAAGAGACTTACTGTTACTCAAACTCCAGAAGAAAACTATCAGCAAAGGAAATTTCAATTCGACCATACAAACAAATGGTATATGCACAACCCAGCACCTGTCCTAGAAAATGAATCGCATAAACTCCTATGGGACTTTAACATACAAACGGATCACCTAATCCCGGCCAGAAGACCAAACCTTATAATAATCAACATAAAAAAAGATAATTTGCAAAATTGTCGACTTTGCAGTCCCGGCGGACCACAGAATAAATCTGAAGGAAAGTGAAAAGAAGGATAAGTGCCTCGACCTTGCTAGAGAATTGAAAAAGCTGTGGAACGTGAGGGTGGCGATTGTCCCATTTGTGACTGGTGCGTTAGGCACAATAACAAAAGGATTATTAAAAGGCCTGGAGGACTTGGAAGTTGGCAGACGGGTAAAGATTATCCAAATAACAGCATTGCTAAGAACGGCCAGAATCCTGAGACGAGTCCTGGATACTAAAGGAGACTTGCTGTCACTCAAACTCCAATAAAAAACTACCAGCTTACACTGACGAGAAAAACTCTAAAGGAGTAAATTATAATAATGATAATTGGCATGAACACGGATCACCTAATCTCGGCCAGAAGACCAGACCTAATAATAATCAACAAAAAAAAAGCGACCTTGCAAAATTGTCGACTTTGCTGTTCCGGCTGACCACAGATTAAAACTGAAAGAATGTGAAAAGAAGGATAAGTACCTCAACCTTGCTCGGAAATTGAAAGAACAGTGTAACACATACGTTAAATTATACCAATTGTAATTGGTGCTTTTGGTAGAGTAACTAAAGTATTACTAAAGTAACATGAGGACTTGGAAGTTGGAAGACGAGTGGAGACCATCTAAACTACAGCATTATTGAGAATGGACAGAATACTGAGAAGACCCCTGGAGATTTGAGGAGACTTGGTGTCACTCAAACTCCTGTGATAAACCATCAGCGTTAGCTGACATGGAATCCTGAGACTAGTCCTGGGGATTTGAGGAGACTTGCTGTCACTCAAACCCCTGTGAAAAACCATCAGCGTTAGCTGACATGGAATCCTGAGACTAGTCCTGGGGATTTGAGGAGACTTGTTGTCAATCAAACTCCCGTGAAAAACCATCAGATGTCGCTGATGTGAAAAACTCTAATGGGTTAATAATAATAATAACTTTTCTATACGCTGATATATAGTTTCATAAAATCTTCTACAATACTAATTTCTTTCAAACATATTCATTTGAGACATAAATTGTTCTCTAAAACATACTACCAATCCGATTTAGATAGCACCTGGTATTAAAGGCAATGAATCTTACTCTAACTAACTTATCCACGTTCAGTTGCCATTGTTTTATCATCGCCTCACCACCGGATCCTGTTTAGTGTCAACCCAAGACACCCTATTATGATGGGGTGGTACTTTATCCATCAACAGAAGATGAAGTCAGCATGTTCGAAGATCCGCCTACACAGCAGATTTTGCTTTTCATAGTAAAAAAATTGTTTTTCCATCGAGAGAAATATTCTTAGAAGTTTTTGAGTTATTCTAATGTCAGGTTTGTTGGTTTAGCACACCCTAGGGGCAATAACCACCGTATTTCATTACCAATAAGTTCTTATTTGTGTTGTATGAGGTCCGGGGATGTTATTCCGAAGTTATTTAAGTATTGGTGGGAAATGCTGAGTTGAAAACCAATGAACCACTTGTCTACCTTCATGCATACAGGCCTATCTTTTATATCTTAGTTTTCTGGACGACTTTATATATCACAAAAAGAATGTAAAGACAAAAAAATACCTGACACCTTAGCTAAGCACATCAGCTTCGAAACGACATTATGGCTTGATTCATGGCCAACACCCAGCCACTCCTATGAATAATGCAAAACAAGTCTCCTCAGACCAAATCGTTTATTTTAGCGACAACGTGAAAGCAACCGGTGTGAAAAAAAGTAAGAATAAGGAAGAAAAAGTGTTTAAAAAAGAAAAAAGAAAAGAAAAAGAGGGGAGGAAAATAGAGGAAGGAAATGATAAAAAAAATATCGGAAATGCGATGTGGAATAAGTATTTGATGAACTTAGAAAGGGAGAGAGAATATAATGTAGCCCAATGTGGCTAAGAATATGCTAACTGTATCCCCAGCTGAAAAGTAAGATCCACCCACTCATAAAAAGTTTATCTGGGTATGATACTAATCTAGGTGTGATACTAATCTCTAATTACTCTAGTCAATGACAGGACAGCACAACAAATATAAATAAGATTTTGATAAAAGTAAGAGACAGATAGTTGGAAACAGAGATAGAAAATGAGAGAGAGAAGGAGAGAGAAAGGGAAAGAACTTGGATTTTTTTAAAATTCTGTGGTTGCTGTTATAGATTGATTTACGAGATCTAACTAAGGAAAGTCATAGCAAACCTGCAAGGTCGCATAATAGCAACTGACGCAACCTACTCTTCATATTGCGTTTAGCTATATTTTCATGTTTCGATGTTTGAAGAAAGGTAATACTCCAGATTTCGAATGTTTTTTTTTAAATACAAATAGGTCCTCACCCTCTCGAAATAAATTGATGCAACATTTTTCCTATCTCATGGGAACGTATTTTCTATTTTCATTGTTTGAGAAAAGATAAAAATTAGAATTTCGAATGTTTTTATCAAAAAAATACAATTCCTATCTCTCTTGAAAGAAATCGACGTAATATATTCTTCTTGTGTCGTTTAGATATATTTTCTACTTCCATTATTTGAAAAAGGCAACCACCCGATTTTTAATATTTGTTTTAAACACGTACAGATTCTAGCCCACTTGATAGAAAAAGTCGCAGAATACTTTGCCTACCTCATTTGGACATGTTTCCTACTGTCGACGTTTAAGAAAAATAAAATTCAACGTTTCGAATATTTTTTTTAATCGGAACAGGTCCTAGTTATCTTGAAAAAATTGACGCAACATCATTTTCCAGTATATCATGGCCATGTTTTTCTACCTGTTCATTGAGCATTGGTAAAAACAACAATACTTATGCCTAATGCAAACAGGTCCTAACCTCCTTGAAATAACTTGGCGCAACACACTCTTCCCACCATACTTTTGATGTTTTTTCTACCCACCCACTGTGTACTGATAAAAAACAGAATTTTTAAAACTCATTTTCAATACAAAGAGATTCTGCCTTCCTAAAAAATTGGTGCTACACACTCTTCCCACCACATTTCGGCATGGTTTTTCTACTCACCTTTTGTGTACTAATAAAAACAAGAATTTCCAATACTTATTTTTAATGTAAACAGGTACTAACCTCCCAGAAATTAATTGGAGCAACACACCCTTCCTTCATCATGTTGGCTATATTTTTCTACCCAACCTGAGTACTTAAATAAATTACCAATGCTTAATTTTAATGTAAACGGGTTCTAACTTTCTAAAAAAATTGGCTCAACACACTTTTCCCAATACATTTTGGCTACGTTTTTCTACCCACTCTTTGGTTACTTATAAAAACTAGAATTTAGAACTCTTATTTTTAATACAAACAGGTCCTAATATACTTGAAATATCTTGGGGCAACACAGTCTTTCTGCCTCAAGTTGGCTATATTTTTCTACCCACTCTTTGAGTACTTAAAAACCAGAATTTTCAATACTTATTTTCAATGCAAGCAGGTTCTAACATCCTTGAAATATCTTGGGGAAATACACTCTTTCTGCCTCATGTTGGCTATATTTGTCTACCTACTCTTTAAGAGCTCATAAAAACTAGAATTTCGAATACTTATTTTTAATACAAACTAGTCCTAATATCCTGGAAATATCTTGGGGCTACACACTCTTCCTACCTCATGTTGGCTATACTTTTCTACCCACTCTTTGAGTATTTATAAAAACTAAAATTTCGAATACTTATTTTTGATATAAACAGGTCCTAACGTCCTTGAAATATCTTGGGGCAACACACTCTTTCTGTCTCATTTTGGCTATATTCTTCTTCCCACTCTTTGAGTGCTCATAAAAACCAGAATTTTGAATACTTATTTTTAATGCATGCAGGTCCCAACCTCCTCGAAATACCTTCGGTCAACACTCTCTTCTTACCTCATGTTGGCTATATTTTTCTACCCACTCTTTGAGTATTTATAAAAACCAGAATTTATCAATACTTATTTTTAATGCAAGCAGGTCCTAACCTCCTTGAACTACCTTCGGTCAACACACTCTTCTTACCTTATGTTGGTTACATTTTTCAACTAACCCTGAATACTTAAAAAAAAAAAGAATTTCCACTACTTGTTTTTAATACAAACAGGTTCTTACGTCCTAGAAATAACTTAGCACAACACACTTTTCCTACCTCATTTGCATATGTTTTTCTTCAACTTGTCACGTGATTGCCCACGGAGACGATAGAGGTAAAATTACTACTCCTCGTATTTGAATTAAACAGTATCAAGCCGTCAAAAAAAGTGACCGTTAAGGAAGGATGTGGGTCACAGAAGGAATAGATAGATGTTGGTACTTGGTGACCTTACTCATGTCGCCGGACACCGGAAGGGGAGGGAGAGAGAAGCCAAATGATTGGCTGGGACCCCAAAACGGAAATGGGGACTCTCCTCCCCTCAGCGGAAGTAAATATTAAGAAAGTTAGTTTTTGAGCAAGGCAGACGTGGCAGACGAACCATAGCCATTTTACTCCGGGTTGAAGACAAAAGAAAAACTGAGACACGAAGGACCCCAAGTTCTTCAAACCAGTATTAAAAACAGAACAAAATCTAGTAGTCCGTGAAAGAAGAAAGATTCTCCAGTGGAACCCCGTCGTAAAATAAGATAAGTAACTTTGGGGACATTTTTCCTTTATACCCAAATTTTGTATACCACTCTCTCTCTCTCTCTCTCAATTTGAAGAAAGACAGAAGTCAAGAAAAGACATTTATATTCGTGGACTGTCCAAATATTATATGTTTTGACACTTTGAAAGTGTATATAACTGTAGTAAAGGAATCATATATGTTTATGTTACCATGTGGTCTATGTTGTTACTTCATGCTTTCTTTTCAGCTTCTATTCACCTTATGTTATCTTGCTTAGAATTGTCCTATTAATTCCTTAAAAATATCACACGGGAAACCGGAGTTGCCGACTACTACAATATTAATATTATTACGACTAAAACCTATAGGCTCATTATCTTCCATTGTCTCGGGGAAGGAAGAAAGCGGCCTGGTGGGTGTGTGATAGTGTGAAAATTGGAACCCCTTTGCCAGCGGTGGTCAGTCTGGTCATGAATTATTCCCTCACGTAATATGCCAGTTCTTATATGCCAGAGAGAAAAACTCTGAACGAGGACTTATTCTATCGGGGATCAAGTGCCAACCTGCCCCGTCTTCACACGTGCGAAAAGAAAGTCCCGTTTTGGGATTTTAGTCAATTTGCCGTCACAAACTCATATTTAAGTAAACGTAATGATTCCGAAATTTAATTTTTTTTAAGACCTGTTGATCCGTATCCGTAATCGGCCACTGAAGATCACAAAATTCCTCCAATTGTTTAGAAGTCTTTTGTCACAGTCTCTCCCAACAACAAGACGATCTCTAGTCACCCAGAACAATCACCGGACAACGCAACAGATGAAGAGGATATGAATGGAATCATATTGAAAGCAAAAAAACTAGAGTGACCGATAGACCGAGAGATATCAGGATTTGAAAAAAAAATTGTGATCGGTATTCTAAAAAATAACACTTAGCATTACAAGGTGCGTATCAAAGCTAAACTGGGGCAATCCAGGGGAAGGTGTAGCATCCTCCCCAACATCTCGGTGTAATAGCTATTGAAAATTGGACCTTTGGTTTGCTGTTATGTTTTGACCTTTTCGCCCAAAAAAATGCTATTCCAAGGTGATTCACCGGAAGGAAGTGACACATTCCAATGGCCAGTAATCGAAAGAGATCGTGTGGGCGGATTAAGGCTTATAATATGTGACAAGGTGAAGGTCCCACTATGCCAATACAGACTGATGCACCGGAAGAGAGTGACCTCTGAACTGCATGACAGTTATTTCCGCTTGATGACGATTAAACATTCGATTTCAAAGATCCAGTGGGGGATCGTGTGGGCGTTGAATTATTATTTAACTCAGTTGAGTTCGAGTCCAAGAAGCAGTTGCCAGCAGAATTCCAGACAGCTAGAGACCAGATGTGGTAGGGAGAGCCACACCCGACCGAGGGGGTCCTCGGAAACCCCGATGGATTTTGGGGTCCAGAGAAGATGCTGATAAGATGCAATAAAGAAAGCAAGCATCCGGCAGAGTAAGCCCCTAGGCCCCCGGTTGGGCAGCCCAAGAGAACAAGAAAGACACAACGTGATGGTCATAACAGTGGGGTCAAAATATTACAGTTTATGTTCGATCTCCAGCTCCCTCTCACATGCAACCCTTGAACAACCCTTTCGAACCCTTGCAAATAAAGTGAGAGGTAAAATATTGTTAAAGAAGTCTTCTTGCATCTTCCTTCAGTATTTATCCAGCATATATATGTATATTTCCGCATGAATCAGCAAATGAGCATATAACATTGCCCTCGACGACGATGACCAAATCACTCGTCCATTTATATTAAATTCAGATATGTAATATGACTATATTAATATAAATTACTCTCGTAAATAATTTATTTCTTTATATTCAAATCGTCTCATTCCTAAATTAGCTCCTTTTTACCAATGGATAAATTCCTTCCCATGTTTAATTAATATTTATTTCACTTCTTTTAAATATGACCGTTTCCTTTGAATCATTTAAATTACCAGATAAAGATAGCTAATTCACTTAGGGAAAACTAATCCAAAATTTTTCAGTTTAATATTAATGTATAATTTTATATTTAATTTGTAGGTGATTTTTTAAGAAATTATTAATATCATTATATAATCATATTGTAATCCTCATATGATTTAAATTGAGCACACAGTGAGAATATATTCATATTATATATTCTGTATGGATTGTTTCTTATAAGTCAATTCTTAGTCTAAATTTATATGTATATACGAGGATCATTAAATAAGTTTCCAGACTTTTTTCGTATAGGCACTTTTATTCATAGTGCACACATGAAACTCTAGTCCCCTTTGAAGTAATCTCCTCAACTGCAATGCACTTTTTGTACCGTTCCAACAACTTCTGGAACGCCCCATGGAAGTCCTCTTGTGTGAGCGTGTCAATGACTTTCGTCATAGCCTCTTTCATCTTCTCAATTGTCCCTTAACGACAGCCTCTGAGCTTAGGGAATAACCAAAAGTCACAGGGATCAAGATCTGGACTATAGGGAGAATGAGGAACTGTCTCGGGGTCCATATTGGTCAAATAGTCTGTGACAAGGATGGAATTGTGGACTGGTGCATTGTCCTCGTGGAAATGAGACTGACCCGATATGAAGAGTGCTGGCCTCTTCCGACGGAATCTCTTCCTAAACTCCCTTAAAACATCAACATAGTAACCATAAACCTAACCCTTTGGGCAATCAACTCTGGTGTATTGACTTCCTTAATCCTCCCACACCTCGCATCATCCCTTACAGACTCCGTGCCTTTCTTGAATCTCTCATGCCACTCAAAAACTGATGCTCGATTCATACAAGAAGGCACAAAAACAGTCTGAAGCATTCCTTGCGTATTTGTGGCATTTTTTCCAAGTTTAAAACAGAATTTTATTGCATATCGTTCTTCTAAAGTGTTCACACGTCCAAATTGAATTTTTGAAATTCACCAGCTATGACAATCAGGCTTTAGTACGGTGTATTTCAATTCATGTTGTGTCTGTTCATTTGAACTTGAAATCATAAAAATTGGTAGTTGTCTCATAAGATATATAGCAATAACATACTGAATTTTCAAGAGTCTACGACAGTTTTAAATGCCTGTACAAAATATGTCTGGAAACGTACTGATTTCGCCACTATATATTTGATCTTAATATCTTATCTATAACTCTGTTGGTGTGAAAAAAACCAGATTGTACAATCTGCAAATTCTACAAACTCATGTTTGGGAAAAAAACTCGTGTGTGTTTAATAACACCCCTGCACGAACAGGATATGACACAAGATCTATTTTGTTGCCACGTTTAACAAGATTGAACTCTCCTGGATTTGTTGCCATATCAAGTTTAAAATTCTAATCAGACCTACTATGTACACATAGGCAGAGGGAGAAGAGTTGAATTCATACGTTTTTTAAGCGTATTTTCACTATATGAAATGCAAACAGCCTCGTCCTGGATTTGAACTCAGGTCACTATGTTCATTTCCAAGGACGATAACCACTACACCACAACCGCCTTATCAATAACATGTGGTGACAGAGTAATTGATTAAAGTTCCTATAAGCATTTTGAATCCTATTCTAGCAGTAAAAGTCTCCCTGGCGAAGCGATTAACGTGCTGGAGTTTGAACTTTCGTCGAGTAAGTGTGTTCCCTTTCAGACAAGTACTCTTGACCAAGATGAAAAATTACATATCCCCCAAGTATCGGTTAAATAATATCACTACTCTTCTTCGAGAAGGACGGCTTTGGCACTAAATAACCCAAGAAGAAGGAGGTGCCCGAGGTGTAATGGTTATCGTCGTAGGAAATATACACGGCGACACGAGTTCAAATCCTGGACGAGACTGACTGCATTTTTGCATAGCACTAATGCCCTTGGGAAAGGTATGAATCCAATTATTCTCCCTCCATCTATGGGTAAATAGTAGGACAGACTGGGTTCTTCAGCTTTGGTGAGGCAACTAGTCTAGGAGAAGGAATACACTGAATTCAAACCTGTTAAACTCCACTTAAAAATTGACCTTGTGCCATATCCTGCCCGAGCGGAGGTGTTGGTAAATATATATTTATTTATTTTTATGTCTTTATAAAACGCAGCCAGATATACGCAACCCCACCTCATGTCACTCAACAAGGCTGAAGAACCTAGTCTGCCCTACTATTTACCCATAGCTGGAGGGAGAATAATTGGATTCATCCCTTTCCCAAGTGAATTAGTGCTATGTGAAATGCAATCAGTCTCGTCCAGGGTTTGAACTCGTGCCGCCGTGTCCATTTCCTAAGACGATAACCATTACACCACGGGCACCTTTCACCACGGGCACCTCCTAGAAATAAATAAATAGATGAATATGTAAATTAATAGAAATAAATAAATAGATAAAAAAAGTGTGACAATGAATTCAAGGAGGATCTTTTTTGTCCCCAAGGACAAAGTTTTCATTTCTATCCCATTTTGATCCCTGAAAAAGGTCATGTATTCAAGAAAGGTATTTTTTGTCCCCAAAGACAAAGATTTCATTTCTATCACATTTTGATCTCTTCAAAAGGTCAGGGAACGAAAGAGGTTGTCACATAATCCTGATGATGAAATAAAAAAAAGGTTTAGAATTTAGTTCACACATTTACTAATTCGTTAGTAATACAGGCCGGTCGTTTCCGTGAATTTCTTCACTATCTTTCGTAAGGAGGAGGAAATACTTTCAATCTTGAAAAGAAAAATACTGATGTCTCAAAAATACGGGCTTCGAACGTGTTAACACCGTCCCTCCAAAGAACAACCGAACCCAAAAACTCAAGCTTTCACATATAAACATATAACCCCAGCAGTCATATCTCTGTATCACAAACATCGAGATTGGGAGTTGATAGTGGTGGCTCATTAAGTAACCTATAGGAAGAGTCCCAGTAGCCTAGTGGTAAATGAGATGGATTGCAACGTCGTATTAAGCGTTTTTGAACTCAAATAACGCAATTACGTTCACTTTCGGATTAATACCCTTGGGAAAGGATGAACTCACTCGCTCCAGTTTTGAGTTAAATATTACCTTTACTCTCTTCCTACAAGGATGGGTGTGGCATAAAATAACCGACGAAGGTTTATATACTGACAATTAAAGAAAACCAAGATTAGTAACATATTTTATTCATTTCAGTTATTTTGTTATATATATATATATATATATATATATATATATAAATATATTGTCATCTACGGACAGACTGTTTCGTTGTATCCCAACACTTCAAGCCGAAATCGAGAGCCGGCTGCTTTTATACTAGACCCATCGTCATTCTCAGCATAAGCGGTGAAATGTTTTACGTATATCTTTTTATATATACGTTATCGGCTACTGAAGTGCTCACTATATGAGAAGATCTATTGTATTTCAGCGTATATGGCAGCCGGAAAATTTCTCACACGGAAAATTTCTCACACGGGCTGAGGAATCAGATGTATATATATATATATATATATATATATATATATGGGGGGGTGTATGTATCTATATAGTGGGTTAATAAGTAGATATTCAGCAATGAAAAAAGAAGAAAACACCCTCAATACTCATTGCATTTATTATACAAACAGAGCAATATTGAATATTCATGTAATAACAGGCGAAACCTGAATCCCTCTGATATTCAAACTGCCTGGCCCAGTTATTCATACAAACCTCTAATCAAGAGCAGACCCTCGTGCGCAATCTGTCGCAAAGGTCTAAATCAGCATCAATATTCTAACATGCCAGCAAGTTAAAATTGAATGATGTCATCAACAGAGCGTGGGTTGCGTGCAAAAAACCCTATCCTTCAATGCGCACTAGCATTATCGCTATTCTCTGTTTTCTAGGATTGTTTTAAAATCCATTTGCGCTCCTCGCCTGTCAAATTACCAGGCGTAGTTAGATTACCTCCTTACTTGCTGAAGATTTATTTTTATCAGAAGTTTAAAAGTTATAACAGAATTATTTTCAAAGTTATAAATGTATTATTATGATTGGTTAAACGCAGTTTCTTCCAGGCAGCGGTCGTATCGATACTGCTATATGGATGCACTACTTGGACCACTAACTAAACGGCTGGAGAAGAAGCTAGACGGCAGTTACAGAAGAATGTTGCGAGCAATATTGAACAAGTCCTGGCGGCAACACCCCACAAGGCACCAACTATACGAAAACTATCCAAGTTAGATGAACCAGACATGCAGGGCACTGCTGGAGAAGCAAGGACGAGCTCATCAGTGATGTACTCCTATGGACCCCCGCATATGTCCAAGCAAAAGCAGGACAAGCTCGAACATACATACAGCAGCTATGTGAGGATACGGGATGTAGCCCGGAAGACCTGCCAGAAGCGATGAATGATAGGGAGAAGTGGCGAGAGAGGGTCAGGGATATCCGTGTTCGCGGCAGGACATGAAGATGATGATGATGATGATGATGATTGGTTTGGATTTTATGGCATATTAACCTTTGAAGGTTATTTAACGCCAAATCCATTTTATACAAATTGTCAGTTCTATTAAAAAAAACAATTCAGTTTAGCATGAGTACACAGTTTAATTGTCAAAAACATTTCTATTTAAAACTATTCAGTTTAGTCAAACAGTTCCCATTCAAACAATATAAGTATGGATTTTCTTTACACAGAGTTAAATGTCAAAACAGTTCTATTTCAAACATTACAGCTTAGCGTAAGAACAGTTCAATGTCAAAACAGTTTTATTTCAAGCAACTCAGGATAGCATAAGTACGAAGTTTAGATATCAAAACAGTTTTATTGCAAGCGTTTCAGTGTAGGATTAGTTCACAGTTTAAATGTAAGTACACAGTTTAATTGTCAAAACCATTTATATTTCATGCTATTCAGTTTAGTCTAACAGTTCTAATTCAAACAATTCAGGTTAGCATAAGTATGCAGTTTAGTTCTATTTAACTCATAGATAGGGCCCTATCAGGTACTACCATTCTGGGCCAGAGTGGACCAGGGAGCAATGGCAATGAAGGGGTACTCTGCATTCCCCAAATCTCTACATGAAACCTTAGCATTAAAATGTTTAGTTTCATATCTAGGATACTCTTTGGGGGCGGGGTCTTAACCCTCTGCAGAGACGCAGTCAGTGTATTCTACAGCCCCAGATGACTGGGCAAGTATTATTATAAGTAATGACACAAAAAATGTTTAATCATATTACTAATTCAAAGAGTTAATAATCTTTATCATAATTATTATAACATCGATGTGATACTTTTCCCCAGCCTTGCATACATTGAGTTTCACAATTTTTGAAACAAAAGTATCGGGTTCAAATCCAGGAACAAAAAGGAAAAAGAAATGAAATCTACATTTTCGAAAGGTTTAATAACATTTTAGGATTTGCAACTACAGGGTGTCTCAATATACATTGAACCAATATAACCCCTATTAACTCTACTAATAATAATGTTGTGTTAAACACTAAAGTGAAAGTACGATCACCAGATGGAGACACAGAATACTTCGACAATGTAGCAGGAGTACTACAAGGGGACACACTAGCCCCATACCCCTTTATCATCCGTCTAGACTACGTGCTTAGAACATCGATTGATAAAATTAGAGAGAACGGCTTTGAGCTGACAAAGAAAAGAAGCAGAAGGTACCCCGCAAAAATAATTACCGACGCCGACTACGCCGATACTTATCGATACTGGCAAATACATTCAACCAAGCCGAAACATGTCAATGCTCACAAAACGGAATGTATGTGCTATAATCAAACAGGCGACATCTCCACACTAGACGGAACCTCTCTGAAACTAGTAAACAACCTAGGAAGCAATGTCTCATCAACCGAAAAAGACATCAACACACGGCTAACGAAGGCAAGGAGAGATATCGATAGGCTATCGATCATATAGAAATCAGACCTGACCGATAAAATGAATCGCAGTTTCTTCCAAGCAGCGGTCGTATCAATACTGCTGTATGGATGCACTACCTGGACGCTAACTAAACGACTGGAGAAGAAGCTAGACAGCAATTACACAAGAATGTTGCGAGCAATATTGAACAAGTCCTGGCGGCAACACCCCACAAGGCACCAACTATACGGCCACCTACCTCCCATCACGAAAACTATCCAAGTTAGACGAACCAAACATGCTGGACACTGCTGGAGAAGCAGGGACGGGCTCACAAGTGATGTACTCCTATGGACCCCCGCATATGTCCAAGCAAAAGCAGGACGACCAGCTCGAATATACATACAGTAGCTATGTGAGGATACGGGATGTAGCCCTGAAGACCTGCCAGAGGCGATGAACGAGAGGGAGAAGTGACGAGAGAGAGAGAGTCAGAAATATCCATGCTGGCGGCACGACATGATGACGATGATGATGATGATTTTTTATGATATGAAAATAGGATACTATAGCAACTATTAATCCTCGATCAGAATGCCTTAAACAAGAGAGGAAAAACATTTTACGTCACGACATATTTGAAAACAAAATCATTAAAAATTGTCTAAAAATAGATGCAGCCTATTAATATAGGATATCTCAATTTATATTGGACCCATGTGTCTGTTAATAACTCTACTAATAATAATGTTGTGCTTTTTTTGTTTCAGATTGGAAAATAGTATACAACAATAAACAATAAATAATTTTCAGATTGGAAAATAGTATACAACTAATAATGCCCGTGGTGTAATGATTATCGTCGCAGGAAATGGACACGGCGACACGAGTTCAAATCCTGGACGAGACTGAGTGCATTTCACATAGCACTAATTCACTTGGGAAAGGTATGAATCCAATTATTCTCCCTCCAGCTATGGGTAAATAGTAGGGCAGACCAGGTTCTTCAGCCTTGTTGAGGCAACTAGTCTAGGAGAAGGAAAACTCTGAATTCAAACCTGTTAAACTCCGCTTAAAAATTGATTTTGTGTCATATCCTGCACGCGCGGAGGGGTTGGTAAATATGATAATAACTAATAATCCTTGATTACAATGCCTTTGATAGGAGAGTAAAATATTTTACGTCATGACTGATTTGAAAACTAAATCATTGAAAACTGTCTCAAAATAGATGCAGCTCATCAATATGTTAATGAAGTATTAATGAGACATACAACTGAAAAGTTTTAGATGTGCCGGAAACTGATATAATAACAATTAAAATGACATTGATTTGATATCTTTAGCTTAAAGGATGCATTTTTTTACAAGACGTGTTCTAAATGACCACCATTGCGCTTGTCTCAGTAATAAATCATTATCATATAAATGAGTTGAATTTATTTTGGGACACCCAGTATTTAGACTCAAATCTGAGCCAAAAATGTCGAGAGGAAACCTTGACTACATGCTCCAGATGTCCATCGTAGAGTTGAATGTGGTGCGCGAAGTTGTTGATAACTTAGACATTCCTCCAACATGACCGAAGGCTCAGATAATGAGAAACACGTTGTCGAACAATCTTCAAAGGCTCCATGAGTTTCAAATTTCTTGTTCACCTTGAAAATCTGATTTGTTGTTTGGAAATGTGTCAAAACTGAACTTCTTTCTGTAATTTTCTTGAAAATCTTGAAAGATTTAGTTTTGTAATATGTCTTCACGCAAAGGTCTTCTACTCCATCATCTAAGGCTTGAATTTGGTATATTTCGTTTATATACAAAGGAGTGATCTACTTCCGTTCAATAATCTGAAAGGAGAAAGAAAATAAATGCTACAGAGATTTGAGAAGCCGCTACTTTGTTTCAACAATCGTGGAAAACTATATATATATATATATATATAGTTTTAACAATCGTGGAAAACTATATATATATATATATATATATATTGTGAGAGAGAAAGAGAGAAAGAGATTCAATTTTATTTTGTGTCACAGGGTGTTGCAACTTTATTTTTGTCTTTTTGGGTTTTTTGTTTAAATGCTGAGTGTTGTATATGCATAATGATATCAATAACAACAATAATAATATTCTTGTTTAAATGCTGAGTGTTGTATATGCATAATGATATCAATAACAACAATAATAATATTCTTGTTTAAATGCTGAGTGTTGTATATGCATAATGATAGCAATAACAACAATAATAATACGGACCGGAGACGAATGAGTTTATTTCTTTCTACCGAAAGTCCTTGGAGACACGAGAAAAGAGACACAAATCATAAAAGCCTATGCTAACAATATTATACTGACCCCCTCCACACATGGGGCATCTTGTGGTATCTAAGATCTCAACCCATCGAGATCCAAACTGATCAGCTTTGATCAGTTCCGAAAAACCCAACCATGCGTTACAACGGTCGAACCCCAACTACTCGTCTTTTCAAAATCCTTAAATGGTCTGGACCATCTCTTCCGGGCCCGACGTCATCTACACTCTCAATTCACTCCAACGGCCGTCCAGCCCAGTTTCGAGTCTGGGGATTTATTATGACAGATGATGATTGATATATCCTTTCCGCACGGGCGTAAAAGTGCATATCAGACTATGGCACCGGAACTAAGGGACACCGAATAGTTTAAAGCCTTACCAAACTAAATGATAAAATACATTTAATAAAAAAGGATTAATGTAAAAATATCATTACCTTAATTATATAACATGAGTTGTTTAGGAAGGAAGAAGGAATCTAATAAGTATTTCATTGATACATTTTTTATACATGATTGGAAGTCGCTATGTAATATAATGGCCGAGGGATTTCGTTTTATATAGCTTGCCTTTCGGTTTAGTTAGGCTGAGAACATTTCGCTTAGCACATGGGTTAGTTAGGTGCAACAAGAGCGCGGGTGTTCACGCGTATGCGGGGAGGATGTGTCATTCAGAGATGTCAAAAAAAATCCCAGATAGGAAATATGACCGGGGGACGTAAATGACGTCATGCACCGGAAGCTTGCGCGGAGGATTTAGGGGATTTTAAAAAAAGTCATTTAGTTGAGTTTCAGCGTCCGAGGAAGACAGTTGACTTTCGGGGCTTGCCGAGATCAGACCAGTAGTTTGCGGTGGGGTGCCGAGGCAGATGGAAAAGTCAGCATAGAAAGATTGTGTATCTCTCTTCCTTATGTCGAAACCTTTAACTCAAAGGTAATAAAAAGTTTCGTAACTGAACTAAGAAGGCGTAAGTGTTTTTTTTTTTTTTTTCGTGTTTCGGGATTCCTATGTTATCTATATATGAGTTATGAACATTCTATGTACATTTCCCATATTCATGTATGGCTATGTAACAGCCATGGCAAGGTGGGATGTCCTCGTGCTGTAATCGTTTGAGCGACAGACTGCAGAGTCATAGTAAGTGAGTTCGATCTCTAGTCGCGCTTTTACATTCACTTTCCGACAAATATTTTTGGGAAATATATGAACCCCTTTATCCTTCAAGCTATGGGTTAAAGAGTACCACTACTGTTCTTCTAGATGCATAGCTTTGACATTAAAAAAACATAAAAAGGTTGATAGGCCATTAAACAAAAAAGCAAACCATCGCAAGGCAACCCGTTGCTCTACGATCTTCCCAGGTTTGTTTTGGTTGGATTTTATGGCATATTAACCATTGCAGGTTATTTAATGCCAAACCCTCTTTATACATATATATTAAATTTATCTATATATATTATTTAACACATTTTGATGATAACGTTTTTATACGAACCTGAGTTCTTTTTTACACAGACTTAAATGGTTTCAAGTATTACTATATTACAGTCATTTTTACATCAGTTATTTGTTTTCACATAGTTTATTCTATTTGACCCATAGACAGCCCTCTATCAGATGCTACCACTCCGGGTTAGAGTAAAACTGGGACAAATGACAATGAGGAGGTACTCCACATTCCCCAAATTTTCAAAGCAGGAGCATCGCCATCAAATGGTTTAATACCATTACTAGGACACTCGTTGGTGGTGTCTCACTCCTCTCTAGAAATGTAGTCGGTATATTCTACAGCCCTAGCCGATTGGGGTGATCTTCACAAATGCCATGCGCTTCGGAGTTCTTGACAAATTTGAAAACCTGACTCTCGTTTGGGAATGTGTTGATAGTGAATTTTTTCTTATATCCTGCTTGACTAATCTGGAAAGATTTAATTCCGTAATACGTCTACACAAAAAAGATCTACTCCATCGTCCACTGCACGATTTTTCTATAATTGGGTAAATATATCAAAATGTTATTTATTTTCGTGCATATAAGAAATAAATAAAGTCAACAACTCACTAGTCTCGCAGATGGTCCCCATCAGAGAGACTAGGGATTTGTTTCAACAACTGCAGAACAGTATATATATATAAACAAACAAATAGGGGAATCATTTGTATAAGGGAGGCCAAATTATTTTTAAAAAGTAAAAGAATGATAGGGCCCCTTCGTCCGGTACTATTCATACAATCCCACCGGAGAAACGTTTAAAAACGGGTAATACAAATAGGGAAAATGATGACAAAATGTGAAAAAAAATGGGGAACGTTATGTTACGCCCAGTATGTCTACCAAAATATGTAAGTTATGACTGTTTCTTTGTCTACCAAGAGAAGGGCGATCAAAAAAAAAATGTATATATATATATATGTTGGGGGCAAGAAAACGAAATCAAATCCTGTAGTAGAACAATAACAAAAACATGAACTCGTCCCGAGGTTCCAACAAGCATCCAGTTGGCAGACAAAAATAATACAAACCCTGTTATACTACTACATTGAAGTGCTGGTACTTATAAACTAATATGTCCACTCGTAGACCATCAACCAGTTATAATCTAAGGAATGAATTTGCCCACGTACTTTACAGTGATCTGCCACATTGTGCCATAAATAACACTCCTTCTTCAGACTTCAGGCTGAATTAATTCATCTCTCACGCAACAGAGTGCTGATTTTGATTACCTACAAAACTCAATGAATTCAAACAAGAAAAATCCATAAAAAGTGCTCGATGCTCGTATGGCAGAGCAGGTCAAAATTCTAAAATATTCTAATTACGTATTCTTAAAGTCTGTTACATAAAGAATACAATTATTAGTTTATCCGCTTTTATAGTTATTTTTGGCATATTTCTAGATACATAATTTTTCTTCCAAACGCAGTCTGAAGCTATTATAACTTGTTTAATACGAGGTGTTTGAAAAGTTTGAAAAGTTACGGGATTGATGTCCCAAACAATTCATTTCAATTCCAGACAACAAACTATATCGTTTTTCCTTGAAACTTACCCATCTTTGTGTCTATTGGACTTTCCAATCCTTCTCTGTTACGCTTCTATGTACAACCGGAAGGATTCTTCTGGGATGCCTCTCATATCAATTGTTACGGCCCTTAAATGGCTTCCATGTCTTCAAATTGGGCTCCATTGATGATTACCCTTCATCTTGGGAAAATAAAAAAGACGCAAGGAGCGAAATCAAGTGAATAGGATCGTTGTTGTAGTACGGTGATTTTTCTCTAGGCCAAAACTGACAGATACTCAAGATACTCAGTCTCGCTTTTTTTTTTCAGACATGCCCAAATCTTCAGTGATAGTCTTCCAACCACTATATTTTTTTATATACAGCTGACTTGCAATCATTCGAACAGTTAACCGACAATCACAGCACACCATCCACCTTACCCGCTCTACGTTGACCGCAGTCCTGCTTATTGAAGGCCTCCCGCTTGTGGATCCATCTTTCAAGTCCACCTTTGAACCTCTTTCACCCTCTTCAACACGTGGTATTATTGCCACACAAACATTTCCACAGTTTGGGACAGTTTTTTCTCCAAGTGGACAAGTGTCTGGTTTATTCGTTCCTTACAGCTCATGGATGTGTTAATAAATCATGGGGAAAATTCACTTGTTACAAAAGCTAAGATCACAATTATATACTTCATCTATCTCATCATTATCATCATCATAATCATGGAACGCTGCAAGCACGGATTCCCCGACTCTTTCACCATTCGTAAATATCGCCAATCGACCCAGGCTGTTCCACTATACAATATGCTGTGTCCGTATAGTTGTAGATAAGTTCTGTCTGGTTGTCTAACACCTGCTCGTCCCTGTGAAAGGGTCCACTGGAGAACGTTGATTATGAGTTCTTCCTTACTTCTCCAACAGTGTCTCGCATGTCTTGTTCCTCTTACTAGGATGGTTTGAGATGGGTGGTAGGTGGCCAGAAAGCTGCTGTTTTCTGGGGTGTTGCTTCCAGTACTTGTCAAATATAGCTTGTAGCATTTACGTGAAATTGTTACCAAGCTTATTTCTATCTTGCTAGATGATAACAAAAACCGTTTATCACTCTATTATATCAGTCTACTGTACTGCCATTTTTTCCTGTAGGATTATCTTTCACGCCTAATCTATCTATGTCAATGTGCCCATATCTATCTATCTATCTATCTATCTATCTATCTATTTCAGTCTGTTCATATCTATCTCTATCTCTCTCTCTCTCTCTCTCTCTATATATATATATATATATATATATATATTTCAGTCTGTTCATATCTATCTATCTATCTACTTATCTATCTCAACCTTTTTATAATCATCTATTTATATAAATCAGTTTGTTTATTTTTTTTATCAAATATACACATTATCTATTCATCTACGGTAGTGGGTCCATATCTATCTATCTATCTATCTATCTATCTATCTATCTATCTATCTATTTGAGTTTACCAGTTCGTAATTATCTATTTATCGAAGTCAGGATAAGTATTTGTTTTCATCAAGTACGCAGCTGTCGTTCATTATCTATCTATCAATCTATCTATCTCCTTCAGTCAATTATCTATCTATCTATCTATCTATCTATCTATCTATTATATCAGTCTACTGTACTGCCATATGTATGATTTTTTTTCTTTTATTTGCCAAAGAATGCTTTCTGGCTATGACTTACAATGACCCTAAAATGGTTATATTTTTAAGATTCTTACCAAGGGTGGTAGTACGTTCAATTTAGTTGAAAATATCAGATTTATCCTTAATTAACCTACGTGAATCTTAAATGTTGTTACATATTCAAAACCACGAAAATAACCCATTTGCCACCAAGCGCCAAGAAAAATTTTTCAATAAAACACACATAAAATAAATGTTGGATTTAATTACACAAAATTAACGGATTATATTCATAGTTTTTAAATCTAATTATTAAAAGGGTTTTTTTTTTCACTAAAATAAATATGTCATCACTAAAACATGCCCTTATCCAGAAAATCCTTAAACATTGAGCTCCGGCCTCTCCAGGACGAGGATAAACATGGATTGCTGATAGATATCTATTTAATTAAAACATTTGCTAAATATTTATATTGATATTTGATTTTATAATGTTTTGTCATTACATAATATATTTTGCTTAAGGCTGATTTTAATCTAATTTTTGAAAGCCTTTCAGTAAGACGGATACTGTGCTGCCTCTATTTTTTCTTTTTTTTTTTTTTGCTTCCTCAATATTTCATTTTGATTTAAGACAAAATTAAATTTAATGTGGACTGGCAAGTTTTGATTTTGTATTCCCTGGGGGACTTTTTTCGGTTACTTTTTACGGAGAAATAAAAATGAAAATAAAATATAGATAAATAGATATTTTATTGTCAATATTCCCTAAGTTTTCTCTTTTTTTTTTTTTTCATCCAAGATTTGAAACTTAATTTCACATTGACGTTTTAAAAAATCCTTCTATTCATTTACAGATGTTTCTATTAATAATAACTTAACTTTCTAGAACAACATTTCCCCGATATAATTTTTAAAAAAATATATTTTTGCCTTTAGCAAAAAGCCCACTTAGATTTACGTTTCAGTTTACGAATAGTCAGCTGTTTTTGTTCATTTATATTTTCAATTCTCCTTGATAAATTATTTTTAAAAAATAAACGAAATAAGACTTTCTTTCAAATTTTAGCATTACCAGGTTTTATTTTTCTTTAAATCTTGTAAAACCTTTTGCAATTTCCTTTATATAGATTCTATGTATTTAATACAATTTCGTCGAGTAAAGAGAGAATAAACAAATTTTTAAAAGATTGTCTACCGCCTATGAGCATACATACAGATATAACACTAGAAATATAAATTTTTCAAAGGTCCCTGTATCATCTAATTTTTTTTTTTGGCACATTACGAGATTTAAATACAAGGTATTTCAAAAAATGTTAACATTTCTGAGAAAGTTCCATTATGATATGATGAAGCTTCGGGGAATGTGGAGCACCTCTTTATTGCCATCCCTCCCATGTTCAGCGCAGCCCGGTGTGGTAGCACTTGATAGAGTCCTAACTATAGGTTAAATAGAACTAGTCACTGTACTTATGCTAAACTGAATTATTTGAAATAGATTTTTTTTTACATTTAACTGTATGTAAACAAAAAACAATACTTATACCAAACTGAATTGTTGAAAATAGAACTGTTTGTACGTATAAAAATGGATTTGGCATTAAATAACCTACAATAGTTCATATGCCATAAAACCCAGCCAAATCATTATGATATGATTTTTAAAATGACCAGCTGTTCACCCTCCTGGTTAATATATTATTGGAATCGTTCTCTGTGGGTCTCGGAAATATAAGTTCTGTTTTTTGAATAAAGATACTCCCATAGAAATATTGATAAAACACTTGAGGAGACTGATATTATATTTTAAAGATTTGGTTTGGTTTATTTATATCAGTCTTCGAGGCTTATTTAATATCAAGCCCTTCCTTATAGAAATACAATTGTGGTAATATTTAATCCATAGCAGGAGGATTATATATTTCCCAAAGAGTATTTGTCCGAAAGTAATCGTATTAACTCAACTGGAGTTCAAACTCACTCACTACGGTATCCCAGTCCAGCACGTTTGCCACAACGCAACGGGGAGACACCTAATATGATATAGGTACTCCTAAAACGGAGTTAGCATTTTTAATTACTGTGAATGAAAATCATGTAAATTCTCAACTTTTAACGAGTGGAGTTTCCGGTAGACGACTGGATTATCAAGGTCAAACGCATGATCACGTATACGCAGGAGTAACCTGCTAATCAGCTTAACCATGAGAAGAAAACATGGGAGGACGAGGTTAGCGAGGTCACTAAATTTGATTGATATGAAACCAGGTGCCCTTTGTCCAGTCAGCTGGGACTGTAGAATACACCGACTGCTTCTATGCAGTGGGGTAAGAAAGACCCCTCCCCCAACGATTGTCCTGATATGACTCTAAACAATCTAGTAATGTTGGAGCTTTGGGGAATGCGGAGTATCCTTTCATTGCCATCGCTCCCAGGTCCGCTCTGACCCGGAGTGGTAGTATTTAACAGGGTCCAATCTATGTGTCAAATAGAACAAAAGAGTGTACTTAAGCTAAACTAAATTGCTTGAAATAGAACTATTTTGTTATTTTAATCTGTGTACTTAAATTAAACTGAATTGTTTAATATAGAACTTTTTTGTATAAAAATGGATTTCGCGTTAAATAACCTACAAAAGTTCATATGCCATCAAACCAAACCTAATCAAACGAAACCTTCAATGGCGTGGCATTTTTCTTTTTTATTCAGCTGTTTGCTTTTTATCATTTTTAGTGGAAAATTGTTCACGTCTTACATTTTGAAATGAGTGCTGTATTTATCTATTCGTTTTGTATTCGACCACGCAGCACTTTTCTTCAATATTTTCCCCTCTGCTTTTTCCCTTATGCTTGGGGTTAAACTGATGAGACCTAATGTTCACTCATGATATAGAAACGCAGATGGGATTCAAATATCTGCGAGGGTCAATGAGATTGGTGACATCATTGAATAAGATTTGAGTTCACAAGTGACGTGGAGGGCTTGGGCCTTTTTGAGGAACAGTCACCGAAATACAGATTTGCATTCATTTGGTTTGGTTTGTTTTTTTTTGTTTGTTTGTTTTTTTTTGTTTAATGGCATATCAACTTTCGTGGGTTATTTAATGTCAAAGCTATCCTTGTAGAAGTGCAGTCGTGGAATTATTTAACCATTGTAAGGCAAGATATAAGGGCTCTCACCTTTCCCAAGGGTTGTAGTCTGAAATTGAAGGTTATTGCGTGATTAGAGTCCGAACTCACTTACTCTACCTTAGAACACCGCTCTTCAGAAAGACAGGAAGGATTAAATTTTCGTGTTCGGCCCCCCCTTAAACATTGGAACGAATATTACGTTTCAATTTATCTTATTCGGGGTTGAGTCTTGAAGGAACGTGTTCAGCTAATATTATATCAACTAACTAACCACATTCTTAGGGGTAATCCGGTTAATTTCTGACATTTCTAATATATATATATATATATATATATATATATATATATATATATTACTGTTTTTATATATATATATATATATATATATATATATATGTATATATCAGAAGAAGACGAAGAAGAAAGAATGGAAAAAGGAAAAAAGTGAGAAAAAAGAAAGAAAGAAAGAAAGAAAGAAAGAAGAGAGAGAAGAGAAAAGAGAAGAAACGAAAGAAAGAAATGAAAAGAAAAGAAACAAATAAAGAAGAAGAAAAAAGAAAGGTAAAAGGAAAAGAAAAGAAACGCAAAAAGAAGAAAAAAGAAAGGAATCAAATAAGTGAAGATGAAAAGAAAGAAAAAAGGAACAGAAAAGAGAGAAGAAAAAAGAGAGAAAAAAAAGAAAAGGAAAAAGAAGAAAAAAGAAAAGAAAAGAAAGCAATGAATAAAGAAGAAAAGAAAAAAGTAAAAGTGAGAGGAGAGAAAAGAGAAGGATGGAAAGAAAGAAAGAAAAACAAAGAAAAGAAAAGAAGAGAAACAAACAATCTTTATGTAAATGGATGAATAAAGGACTCTAATTGAATGATTAAACGATTTGAACACTAATATATGATCTTTCTTTTGTTACGGCCACGGTAGGATTATAATGCGGGGAAGCAAGAACTAATATGTGAACCGGAAGTGGGGGCAGGCGATTGGCGGGTCTCCGAGCCATAGCAACAGTGAAGAAGCAGCCGAGAAGGGACAAAGGTCTTGACCCAGATAAGGAAAAGACATGCCATTGGTCGAGGCAGGGAGGGCGTTTTACCGCCAAAAAGAAACGAAACCCAAAAAGTCAGTTTCGAGCTTCGTCAAGGAGGAGAAAGGTCGCCTTTTCACGTCGTCCGGTGAAAGGGGAAATTCTAGTCACAGAATGGCCAAATAGAAAACGTTGACTCCGTTGGGTAAGAACTTGAGGCTCAACGTAAAAGAAAAGGAAAACAAAAACCGGTGCCTTGCAACTCGTTAATAGGAGATTAACGAATATAAGAAAGAAAAACTTAACAAAACAAAGGAAAGAAAAAAAAAAGGTTAGTCAAAAATTTTATTACGAATAATGTACGTAACCTAAGTAAAGGTCCGTATAAAGACTATTCTAAAGAAACATTTTTGAGGTTGTTCATTAACAGTTAAAGAAAAAAGAAAAAGGAGAATTTTGTCTTATTGGAAGGACATAGTCAGATACTATTGGGAGCGACTTGTCCTCCACATTTCTGTATATTTTTTGTTGTATCCGTATTGCTCTTTGTTTGTCTGTTTTTACAGTTGTGCTTTCTTAAAAATAAAAATTGTAAGAATGATACATATATAAAGAAAAGGAGAAAACCAACTACGCGTCATATTGTTTGTCCGGTTCAGAATACCCCACGTGTTCATTCATATCTCATCGACCTCTTTAACCTTGAAACACCCTCATTCATCCGTGGTCTTAGTAACCCCCACATAGGACATCGTCCATATCTCGAAAATTTAAAAAATTAAAAATACGTGTGAAAAACCGTAACATGGGACCTCGTCCGGGAAATTTTTGAATCAAAAAAAAAATTAAGAAAAAAAAAATTAAGAAAACAAAATTAAAAAGTTAAAAATACGTGTGAGAAATCTCCGGGCTTCTAGACAACGAACACATCACACAGAAGGGGCTCGTTAGCCACAAAAACATCCATAAAATTAAACGCGAATGGACGGAATAGAGGACTTTCTGAGAGAACCGGCGTTGGGGAAACTGGAAGCGATGAGAAAGTGTTCACTACTAGAAATAGGTGAAAAACTTGAACTGGAAACCAGAAAAGCGATGAGGAAAGAAAGATTAGTCAGAATCATCTCAGAGCACATGGTGGACGAACAAATATTTGAAGCGGAGATACTGGACAGGTTACCAGCCGAATTGACCAACCCCACAGCAGAACAGATTGAACTTGAAAAATATAAGCTACAAACCAGACTAGAACTGGAAAAAGCGAAAATGGAGCAAGAAATTAGGTTACAGGAAATTAGGCTAACAGAGATAAGGCAAGAACCAGACCGCAAAGGATTTGACTTGGAGAAACAAGTCAGGCGTATGCCGAAATTTGTTGAAGCTAATATAGACGAGTATTTCCCTCACTTCGAAATAACTGCAACAGGAAATGGCCACGAGAAAGTTGGGCTATGCTCTTACAGACCGCCCTCACAGGAAAGGCACAAAAAGCATATACCACATTGTCAGCAGAAGACTGTAAAAACTACGATTCAGTCAAAAAGACAATATTACAAAGTTTCGAATTTGTGCCGGAGGCATATCGACAGAAGTTCCGAAACCAAAGAAAAAACGAGAACCAGACGTTCATGGAATTTGTCAAAGAAAAAGAGCGACTAATGAACAAGTGGTATGCTGCAAAAATGATCGGAGAGGATGTGGAAAAGTTGAAGCAACTCATCTTAATAGAGGAAATATCGAATTGGGTGCCAGAGGAAATGAGAATCTACCTAAATGAAAGGAAGATAAACTCAGGCAGCGAACTAGCGATGCTAGCAGACGAATACGTGATAACACGTAAAAGAAACAAAAGCAAGCCTAACATGGAAAATCGGGTGAGCAGACCACCAGAACTTATCATAAGGAAAGATAGCATGGTGAATACTCGGGTGACACCCCCAAAGAAGAGGAACCAGATCACATGTTTCAGATGTGGCCAGGCGGGTCACATAGTAATAAAATGCAAACTGGGACGCGGACCCGAAACGAATAAAGCTGGAGAGTCTAAGCCACAGGGCATGGTTTCAACGACACTAGCTAATGAGATATATCGACCCTTCACAAGAAAGGGAAATATTAAAGACGGGGAAGGAAATAATATCCCTGTAACTATATTGAGAGACACTGGTTCGACTCAATTCTTAGTACTAGAGAAAAAATTACCGCGAGGTAAACCGCTAGGATTTGCAACGATTAAAGGAATTGGAGGAAGGGCTCTGAAAGTACCCCTGAGGAAAGTGAAATTGACGACAGGGAAAATTAGCAGAGAAATAATAGTGGGGGTAGTGAAGACTCTACCTATGAAAAAAATAGACCTCCTACTCGGAAATGAAGCGAAAATCGAATTCGCACAACAAGGATAAAATTGTAAAAGCAAGGAGAAAGGCCAGAAGGCAAATCCATATATCCTACGCAGAAAAAAACAGGACGAAACGGGAGAAAATATTCCGATGATAAATAAGACGTCTGAAGAACTTAAGCGAGCTAAAAAAAAATGATGAGAGCCTAAGAAAGTTATATAAGCAAGAGGATAAACCCATGGATAGCAAGCATGGACATCGATATTATATAGAAAATGGAATATTAAAACGAAGCTACCAGTCCACGAAGCAGAAAGGAGAAGGGAGAGAGAGGTACTATCAAATAGTCATGCCGACAGATTATCGAAAGGATCTTCTGCAATTAGCACATGAAGTCCCATTAGCAGGTCATTTGGGGATAAATAAAACGTATGACAAATTAATACGGCACTTCTACTAGCCAGGCATTAAAACCAGCACGAAGAAATTTTGTAATTCGTGTGACACCTGTCAGAAGGCAGGAAAACCCAAACCAGGCATAGCTCTAGCCCCACTCAAACCCATAACCATCAAAGAGAGATCGTTCGAGCGAGTAATAACGGACTGTAAAGGCCCTTTACCGAAAACGAAGTCGGGAAATCGGTACTTATTGACAATAATGTGCGCAAGTTCTCGGTTCCCAGAGGCCATCCCTCTGCGAGACATGTCAACGAAAAAAGTGGTCGAATCAATGACAATTTTTTTCGTAAAAGTAGGACTCCCTAAGGTTATCCAAACTGACAGAAGAACAAACTTCATGTCTAACTTATTTAAGAGAGTAATTGGACAACTAGGAGCGAAGCATGTTATATCAAGCCCCTATCACCCGCAGTCACAGGATGCCTTAGAACGATTTCATGCAACTTTAAAAAGCATGCTAAGAGCTCACTGTACTGAGAGACAGAATGACTGGGATAAAGAATTACCGTTTAAACTCTTCGCTATCAGGGACTCTGTCCAAGAAGTGTTGGGTTATAGCGCATTCGAGTTATAGTCTACAGGCATGAGTTGAGAAATCCCCAGAAAATAGCAAAGGAACAGTGGGAAGACCCTAGAACAGAAACTGTGGCAAATTATGTCGGAAATCTACAGAAGAGATTTGAATCTGCTAGAAAAACAGCAGAAAACCATATGAGAAAATCTCAAGAGAGAATGCGAAGGAATTATGACCAGAGGTCTAAGGGCAGACAATTCTGCAAGGGCAAGGAAGTTGTGACCCTTTTACTAACAAAGAAATCTCCCTTCGACACGAAACAAGAAAAGAGGTGGCAAAACTGGTGTCTTATAGCCGATACTCTTTCAAGATGCCAAGAAGTTGACTAAGTATGCGAGGCTCAAGCCTATATTTGTAACGCTCAGCAAGATCTGGTTTACTCGGGGAAGTAAACATGGATCCCTTCTGAAATCTAGAGGCTAGATTTAAAAGAAAAATAGACCCGTTTTTCTTTTCTTTGATGGAAGGGGTGTTACGGCCACAGGCCACTGTAGGATTATAATGCGGGGAAGCAAGAACTAATATGTGAACCGGAAGTGGGGGCAGGCGATTAGCGGGTCTCCGAGCCATAGCAACAGTGAAGAAGCAGCCGAGAAGGGGCAAAGGTCTTGACCCAGATAGGGAAAAGACATGCCATTGGTCGAGGCAGGGATGGCGTTTTACCGCCAAAAAGAAACGAAACCCAAAAAGTCAGTTTCGAGCTTCGCCAAGGAAGAGAAAGGTCGCCTTTTCACGTCGTCCGGTGAAAGGGGAAATTCTAGTCACAGAATGGCCTAATAGAAGCCGTTGATTCCGTTGAGTAAGAACTTGAGGCTCAACGTAAAAGAAAAGGAAAGCAAAATCTGGTGCCTTGCAACTCGTTAATAGGAGATTAACGAATATAAGAAAAAAAAATTAACAAAACAAAGGAAAGAAAAAAAAAGGTTAGTCAAAAATTTTATTACGAATAATATACGTAACCTAAGTAAAGGTCCGTATCAAGACTATTCCAAAGAAACATTTTTGAGGTTGTTCATTAGCAGCTAGTTTCGGCGGAAAACATATTTGTTTAAAATTTGTATATCCATATTAAAGACGAAGAGGAGAGACTTTTGTTCTTCGGTAAAAGAAGAAAAAAAAAACAGGGAAGTTCCCTCCCTTTAATTGTAAAGGAAAAAACAAGATACGGATATAATTTTAAAACAAGTTAAAGAAAAAATAAAAGGTAGAACTTTGTCTTATTGGAAGGACATAGTCAGATATTATTGGGAGCAACTTGTCCTCCACATTTCTGTATATTTTTTGTTGTATTCGTTTTGCTATCCCCGCCTGTCACGCGGGAGGCCAGGGTTCGATTCCCCGCCGGGGAGGCAAGATTGTTTTGATACCGGACATTGACCTAGCGGTTAGAGTGTTCGCCAATGGCCCGGGAGACCTGGGTTCAATCCTAGGTCTAGTCATACCAAAGACTCAAAAATGGTACTTGATTCCTCCTTGCTTAACACTCAGCATTATAAGGTTCGGATCAAGGGTAACGAGGAGCAATCCAGGGAAAGGAGTGGCGCCTTCCCCTACACCTTGGTGTAGTAAGCTATCGAAAAGGGAGCCTTCGGGTCACCCTCGACTGTGGTCGCCAACTTTACTTTTACTTTGTCTGTTGTTACAGTTGTGCTTTCTTAAAAATAAAAAAATGTAAGAATGATACATATATAAAGAAAAGGAGAAAAACAACTACGCGTCATATTGTCCGGTTCAGAATACCCCACGTGTTCATTTATATTACGTCGACCTCTTTAACCTTGAAACACCCTCATTCGTCCGTGGTCTTAGTAACCCCCAAATAGGACATCGTCCATATCTCGAAAATTTAAAAAAATCAAAAATACGTGTGAAAAACCGTAACACTTTGTCTGTAGTTATTTTATTTTATTAAAACATTCGTCGTTGTTCTAGTAACGCTTGTATCACCCTCTTAATGTCCAGATGAAGGTTTACTAAAACCAAAACGTTTGAACGTTAAATTTCCATTATAATAAATTCATCATTTTTAGATTACATTTTTTTTTCTATTTTCTTCATACTCTCGGATACATTGCCATTAGTTACACAGAGAGAGAGAAAGAGAGAGAGAGAGACTTACATAGATAGATAGATAGATAGATATGAATAGAAGGATATATATGAACACATTGAGATAAACATAGGATAGATAGATAGATAGATAGATAGATAGATAGATAGATAGATAGATAGATAGATTAAACCTTGAATTAAAGAGGGGACATATCCACCCTAAATGGTAGTTCTCTGAAACTAGCCCACAAGTTCACTTACCTGGGAAGAAACGTCCTATCAACCGAGAAAGATATCAACACGCGACAAGAAAAGGCATGGAGAGGTATCGATAGTCTATCGGTCATAAGGAAATCAGGCTAGACCGATATAATAAAATGCATTTTTTTCCAAGCAACGGTCGTGTCGACACTGCTATATGGATGCACTACATGGACGCCAACTAAACGTACGGACAAAAAGCTTGAAAGCAACTACACAAGAATGCTGCGAGCAATCTTGAAGCAGCACCCTACAAAGCAGCAACTGTACGGCCACCTACCACCCATCACGAAAACTATCCAAGTTAGACGAACCAGGCATGCGAGACTCTACTGGAGAAGTAAGGACGAGCTCATAAGCGACATACTCCTGTGGACCCCTTCACATGAACGAGAAAAGGCAGGACTACCAGGTAGAACCTATATACAACTGCTCTGTGTCGATACAGGATGTAGCCTTGAACACCTACCGGGAGCGATGGACGATAGAAACAGGTGGCGAGAGAGGGCCAAGGAGATCCGTGCTGGCGCTGTGACATGATGATATATATAGAAACCTATATAAGCTAGATACACATTAATATAAGAAAATATTACATAAGATAACAGAGAATTAAAAATTATATTACGATTAAAACTAATTATTAAACAAATAAAGTGTTGTATAGAGACTCGAACCACGTGACTTCCGGTAGAAGTATAAAAGATGCCGTGTCTTTAAAGAAGCGGAAGCAGAAAGACAGCTCTGAAATGACGTCGGTCAGGAGTAAGACCAACTTCGGACGTAACACCAACTTATAATCCTATTTACCAACCCCTCCGCTCGGGCAGGATATGGCACAAGGTCAATTTTTAAGCGGAGTTTTACAGGTTTGAATTCAGAGTTTTCCTTCTCCTAGACTAGCTGTCTCACCAAGGCTGAAGAACCCATTCTGTCCTACTATTTACCCATACCTCCCACTGGAGGGAGAATAATTGGATTCATACCTTTCCCATTAGTATTAGTGCTATGTGAAATGCAATCAGTCTCGGCCAGGATTTGAACTCGTGTCGCCGTGTCCATTTTCTATGACGATAACCATCACACCACGGGCACCAACTTATAATACTAGTCGGACGGTAACACTTGTGTGAATAAACAATTAACTCTATTTGACTGTGGATCTTTTCCTTACCATGATACAACATAAAGATCAGAAATTCCACAAATAAACTCAATATCAAAAATAAATTAGGTAAATAAAACAGAAAACATGCTTATATAATTTTTAAGAATCATAAATAGAACTTTGAAAATAATAATCATCATCGTCATGTCATGCCTCTGGCACGGATATCCCTGACCCTCTCTCTCCACTTCTCCCTCTCATTCATCGCCTCTTGCGGGTCTTCAAGGTTACATCTCGTATCCTCTTATAGCTGCTGAATGTATATTCGAGCTGGTCGTCCTGCTTTTGCTTGGCCATATGCGGGGGTCCATAGGAATGCATCACTTATGAGCTCGTACCCGATAAAAATCGAATTAGGATTAATATCCAAAAGTATAATACAAAATATCGTGAGAAAAAATTTCGAGAATTCAAAGAATATGCAGCGGAAGAACTCTCTAAACACCATAAAATTATTCAAAAACATAAAATACTAGAAAATAACTACTTTAATACAATTTGATATTTTATACAATTATTACATAGTCAGATATGCGGTTATGTGAAATAGACATAGGGAATCTAAAAACACGAAACTTTACGAAATTGGTTCAGGTACGAAACTTTTATTCATCTTTTTGAGTTTAAAGGTTTTTCGACATGAGGAGAGAGAGACACAATCTTTCTATGCTGACTGTTTTTACATCGTCAGCTCTCAATCCAACTAACGCGCGGCGCCCGTAGCGCACAAATTCTTCTGGCCTCGCCCAGGTCTCAATCTCGACTCCCTCGTTCGGAGGAGGGAACTCAACTCACTGCTTTTTCTCAAATCCCCAAATCCTCAGCCCACACTTTCGGTGCGTGACGTCACCCTCATCCCCTAGTCACAATTTCTATCTGGGATTTTAAATTTTGACATCTCTGAATGACACATCTTCTCTGCATGCGCGTGAATACCTGCGTTAACGTTTGTACCTAACTAACCCATGCACTGAGCCGAAAGGTTCTCATCCTAACTAAACCGAAAGGCAAGATATACAAAACGAAATCCCTCAGTAATTATATAAAACAATTTGATATTTTATACAATTTGATTTTTACCCATCAATAACAAATGAATTCCGGTTACTCACTATTAATTGAGCTAAGAATTATATGAACATAACTCAGGTAGAATTAGACAATATATTGGCATACAGGAAATCCGTACTGATAAATAATGACGTCACTTTGGTAAAAACATGGACTGATAATTTCGATGTCACCATAGGGTCATTCGACTCGGCCCAAGTTGCTGACCTAGTCGGTATATACATTTTAGATACTCTAGGTAGAATCACAAATTTGAATAGCATAGTTATATATCAAGACGATGGTTTAATCTTCATCCCCCCAAAATAACGGCCCCTAACATTAAAAATACAAAAGAAAGTTATTAGAGCTTTTAAATATGTGGGGTTCAAAATAGAAATCAACCAAAACTTAAATATAGTCAACCTTTTAGACTTCACTTTCAATACGAATGATAGTTCTTATAAACCATTCAATAAAACTAATACCATCCCAACATATATTAACGTTCGTTCTAACTACCTTACAGGCATAATTGAACAAATTCCTAACGCGATAAATATTAGATATTAAAAAGACTATCATGTTCAAAAAGTATATTTAACAATCAGAAAGAAGTTTATATTTAAGCCATACATAACAGCGAATATAAAAATGAACTTAAATACCTAGAAATGAAAAAGGAAACATAATAATAGGGATAATAATTTAGAAAATCAAAAAACTAAGCATTAAGATAGATAGATAGATAGATAGATAGATCTAAACCACTTGAAATAGATAGATAGATAGATAGATAGATAGATAGATAGATAGATATGGACAGTATTAGAGATAGATAGAAACATGGATAGATAGATTGATAGATAGATAGATATTAATAGATAGATAGATAGATAGATAGATATGCATATAGATATATATTATCTAAGCATAACTATATATATACATATATATATATATATATATAGGGGTTGTGCACTCTGGCGAAGGAATTTTCTGCTGCCGCACGCATAATGCAAAGCTCTTCGAAAGAAATGAGCACTCTGGTAGCCGACAGGCTATAAAAAATGTAAACAAACGGACGCTGCTGGTGCTGCTGCTGCTGCTGCTGTTGCTGCATAAAGCCTTAAAATTCCCTTAGCCAACGTGGTACGCTTGTTGACCGAGCGGTCTGATTGTAAGTCTAACGTAAAGTTGTACAGGTCTCGATCCCGGCTTCAAACGTCCTACGTGTCTAGCCTCACTGAAGAGTTCTGAGAAAACGAAAGAGTCTGTGGATGACCATATATATATATATATATATATATGTGTGTGTGTGTGTGTGTGTGTGTGTGTGTGTGCATAAAGAGAGAGTTTAAGAGAGACCACTGAAGAATTTCAAAGTGAGCCATGAGAGTTTAAAGCTGCATTTTCCATTGAAAAACCTTCAAACTTCCGATTTCCAGAGGGTACTTGTAGGAAGGCAAATGTATTTCTGGATTCGCTTCATTTGGGCCAAAGGCAATCGAACAATATTTTATTTTACCAACGAAGAAAAGCTAACCTTTGATGTCTTGGCATTTCTTTGACTGGAGTCTCTCAGGAGATAGAAAGATTCGATATTTAACCAACCTTTATTACTTGAGGACCGAATATAGTGAGACACCCAACGGAGATCGAACCGTCCACTCATGTCACGATCTGTGATCAATATTTGTCAAAAATTTCTCCGTCAGACAATTTACTTAAGCGTAATAGATAAAGTCAATAAACAAAGAATCAGTTTTGTTGTCAATTAATCCATTCGATTACAACTATACAGAAGTACCCGTGGATTTTGGTTTGGTTGGTTAAGTTTTATGACATATCAACTATTGTAGGTTATTTAATGCCGAATCCATTTTTATTCATCTAAACAATTCTTTTTCAAACAATGTAGTATAGTATATGTATATTTTTTTTGTTTTACGCACAGTTAAATTCAAAACTGTTCTATTTCAAACAATTCAGTTGAACATAAGAACACAGTTTAAATGTCAAAACAGTTCTGTTTTAAGCATTTTAGTTTTGTATAAGAATATTTTCTGTTTACACACAGTTAAATGTTAAAAAATTATTTTCGAACAATTCAGTTTTGCATAAGTACACAGTTTAGTTATATTTAACCCATAGATAGGACACTATCAAGTGTTACTACTCTGTCCATGTGTAGGGGTCCATAGAAGAACGTAATTTATGAGTACATCCTTGCTTATCCTGCAGTGTCCCACATGACTAGTTCGTCTAACTTGGATGGTTTGTGAGATGGGGGTAAGTGGTCATTTAGGGGTCCAAAGAAGAAAGTAATTTATGAGTTTGTCCTTGCTTCTTCAACACTGTCCTGCATGTCTTGTTCGTCTTACTTGGATGGTTTTTTAGATGGGAGGTAAGTGGCCATTTAGGGGTCCATAGAAGAACTTAATTTATGAGTTCATCCTTGCTTCTCCAGCAGTGTCCCACATTCTTGTTCGTCTAACTTGGATGTTTTTTGAGATGGGAGGTAAGTGACCATATATCTGTTGTTTCGTGGGTGTTATTTCCAGAATTTGTTCAAAATAGTTCGAAGCAATTTTGTGTAGTCCCCATCTAGCCTTTTCTCTAAGTGTTTTGTTAGCGTCCAATGATGCATCCATAATTAGTACTGACACAGGGCGTTTTGAAGAAATCTCGTTTTACTGTTAGAGTTGGTTTTATGTCATATCAACCATTGTAGGTTATCTAATGCCAAATTCTTTTTATATGTATATTTTAAATATATAGGATTTGGTTGGGTTTAGTTTTATGGAATATCAACCATTGTAAGTTATTTAATGCCAAATTCTTTTTATATGTATATATTAAATATATAAGATTTGGTTGGGTTCGGTTTTATAGCATATCAACTATTGTAAGTTATTTAATGCTAAATCCTTTTCAAACGTATATATTAAATATATAAGATTTGGTGGGGTTCGGTTTTATGGCATATCAACCATTGTAAGTTATTTAATGCTAAATCCTTTTTATACGTATATATTAAATATATAAGATTCGGTTGGGTTCGGTTTTATGGCATATCAACCATTGTAAGTTATTTAATGCCAAATCCTTTTTATACGTATATATTAAATATATAAGATTTGGTTGGGTTCGGTTTTATGGCATATCAACCATTGTAAGTTATTTAATGCTAAATCCTTTTTATACGTATATATTAAATATATAAGATTCGGTTGGGTTCGGTTTTATGGCATATCAACCATTGTAAGTTATTTAATGCCAAATAATTGCTCTTATTTCTATCTAATAAGAATAATTCCATTTACTATTAATCATTTGTTTGTTCCCAACTTAATGCTTTCAAGTATTGCTATGTATCAGTAAAAAAACTCAATTAAACACCAGTCGTTTGTTTACATACAGTTAAATGTAGAAACAGTTCTATTTCAAACAATTCTGTTTAGCATAAGTACACACTTTAAATGATAAACAGTCTTTTTTGACCTATAGACAGGAACCTATAAGGTGCTACCACTCCGAGCTAGGGTGGACCAGGAAGGGATGGCAATAAAGGGGTACTCCTCATTTCGCAAAGCTCCAGGACTGAAGCCTCACCATCGGATTGATTTGTGTCATATCGCGGACACTCCATGGGAAAGTCAAATCTCTTCTGTAGAGATGTAATCGGTGTATTCTCTAGCCCTAACCGACTGGGACCAAATCCTGTTTTATTTTATAAGATGAGATTTCCATATAATCGATAATCTATGAAAAAAGAAATGATTACTATGTGACAGAGAGAACTCCACCCCACCCCCTGACTGATTGATTAATTAACGATTCTAGGGAAGTAATTATGGAAAATTCATAAATTTTTTTCTCTTCTTCTTATAATTTTATTTCTTATACTATTTTATTTATGTAATTTTTAAACTTTGGACCACCGTCCCAAGATTTGTTAAATTGATCTAACGATAAAAACAGTAATGAAATCTGTATGGGCCTGAGGAATGTAATAAGGTTCAAGCTAGAAATCAAAACAACTTAAGTGGATCTTACGGAGGTGATAGTAATGAAGTCTGTATGGTCTAGAAAAGTGAAAAAGGATTCGAGATAAAGATGAAAACAACTTAAGTGGATCTTATGATAAAAATAGTAATGAAATCTGTGTGGTCAAGGTAAGAATAAGTTCAAGCTAAAAGATCGAGACGATATAAGTGGATTTTTCTCATTTCAAGTACTGATAGTCTGGAAAAAATCAGCGGGTGGGTACTGAATCTAAATTTTTAATACCTCTTTAAACAAAGTGTCGACTATATGTGAAGAAAGTTGATCAGCTTGGCGATTTACATATCATTATGCATGGGCATGCCCAGAAATCATCGAAATCCCGCCCCCAATTTATATAAGCAGGATACGACGCCCATAGATCAGTACAGAGCAGATGAAGGAAGACGAGAGATCAAGAGAGACAGAGAAAGGCCCAATGCAGAACCCACCGAGAATAGTCTTAGAATTTTGGGCGAAACCAAGATTAGCCTAGAACTGGAAGTTCGAAACAAAGGCCGAGACGAACAATTATTTTTCTGTTAAGATAACCAAGAAACGATAGTATCCTCCGTTACACCTTCTGTTTGATCTGTCACATTTCCGAACGAACGAACAAGTTTCGTAAGACCTTTTTCTGCCTTCCTTATTGTATTCTACACACTTCTATAAATACATATATAGTTAGATAAAAACAATTGCTTTGAGAAATCTGAAAGCGTTGTTTCCCTTCTTCTTGCGTACTTTTGTGAACCACGACAGGTACAATCTCTTTCCCAGCAGCGATATTATTTCAGCGTGGATTCCAGCCAAAATTGGAAACGATCTGAGGTAGCTAAAACACTGCTGTTCGGATCGAAAAACACAACGTGGCGAATGGTTACAGTTATCTCGGATTGGCAAGCCGAGCCGAAGAATTGAATATCAGCGAAAATTGCCAGGCGGCGCTAGTCGTATCAGCTAGGGCTGGATTCCCAACGTCAGAACTATTGAATGGAAATGATTACTTAAAACCATACCGGTATTAGTATTGGACAGAAATTATTGGAACCACACAACTGTAAGCCAATTCTTTGCTTTAGATATGATTACTTTTCAATTTTCTATTCTATAGCAAAGCTCTGTAAATCGTACTGAAAATATGACATTTTGACATCAAGGAACATTAAAAAAAAGCTTTGTTTTTAAAAAAATGCAGATTTTTCCTACGAAAGATTCCATGGGAACTTCTTTAGTACCAAAGAGAGGTGAGTCCCCGTCACGACATAGACTGACATACTGAACTTTGTCATCAGAGTAAGGGCACCCGTTTTCAAGTCGTGAAGATCCCCCACAAGGCCAATAGGCCTATATTTCTAGACAGTCGGCGAAAAACAAGGGAAATGAAAATTCTGGAAAAATAGGATCAAAAACTCATTTGTTCCCAAAATAAAAATTTAATAAGGCCTCAAAATAAAATAAAGAGTTTCGTTAACCTGATTGGACAGAATAGTCTCGTGTCGGCGTCTTAAACTACGTCCGCACGCTTGGGATCTAAGAGAACTTGTCTAATGGAAAAATAAATTTTGCATCAGGAGCCGATCACGTGACTAGGCCACCTATATATTCACGCTTTTGACAGCCTCTTTCCCTCACTCTCACCAAGACAGCTTTCTTGCACACTTAGACTCCAATCACAGAGTTTCGCCACGCACAGTTTCAGACACACAACCGAAAATGGAAAATCAAACAGCCAGTAGAAATACATTCATAGTCCTGATGAAATTAGTACATTTTACCCTCGTTCAATATACTAAACTTTCATGGACATCAACATCAGCTCCTGAATACAGACACAAAATGAGACAGAAACTCTACCACTGGGCCACCGGTTCACATCACATATGAGCGATGCCGAATTAACTATATATATATATATATATATATATACGAGGATCGTTAGATAAGTTTCGTATGGGCACTTTTATTCATAGTACACATATGAAACTCTAGTCCCCTTTGAAGTAATCTCCCACGGCTGCAATGCACTTGTTGTACCGTTCCAACAACTTCTGGAACGCCCCATGGATGTCCTCTTGTCTGAGCGTGTCAATGACCTTCGTCATAGCCTCTTTCATCTCCTAAATTGTCTCATAACGACATCCTCTGAGCTTAGGGAATAACCAAAAGTCACACGGAAGAAGGTCTGGACAATAGAGAGGGTGAGGAACAGTCTTGATGCCCATCTTTGTCAAATAGTCTGTGACAAGGATGGAGTTGTGGACTGGTACATTGTTCTGGTGGAAATGCCACTGACCCGATTTGAAGAGTGCTGGCCCCATCTGACGGATTCTTTTCGTGAACTCCCTGAAAACCTCAACCTTAAATCCTTAACCTAACCCTTTGGCCAATCAACTCTTGTGTATTGACTTCCCTACTCCTGCCACACCTCTCATCATCCCTCACAGACTCCGTGACTTCCTTGAATCTCTTATGCCACTCAAAAACTGATGCTCGATTCATGCAAGATGCTCCAAAAGCAGTCTGAAGCATTCCATACGTTTAAAACAGTTTAAAACAGAATTTTATGGCATATCGTTCTTCTAAAGTGTCCTCACGTCCAGATTGTATTTTTGAAATTCACCAGCAGTGACGAACAGGTTTTAGTAGGGTGTATTCCAATTGCTGCTGTAGCTGGTGATTTAAACCTGAAATCATAAAAATTGGTCAGTCATCTCATAAGGTGTAGAGCAATGACAGTTTATTTTCAAGAGTCTACGACAATTTTAAATGTCTGCACAAAAAAAATCTGGAAACTTATTGAATTCATCACGTATATATATATATATATATAGTGTGTGTGTGTGTGTGTGTGAGTAGGACATTTGTCTTTTTTACTCTATTTGTCTTGACGGTGAACACACGGTCACACATATATTTCGAACAACACGCAATAATATTTCAGCTAACCTATTTGTATTATGAACACCCACAAACACAAATATCAAAGAAACATACTGGAACATATAAAATGTATCTGTTTCAACATTCTTGCTATTGTGAAATTACTTTAGTCTACGTTGTAGCTATTATTTGTGTCGTTAAATGTAGAATACGACACTCGGAGTTTTGTTTCTGACAAAACCTAGAGCGAACAAACCATCAGTTCTCTAGTAGTGACCATTGCCATTCCATCCTCCATCGTCCGTAACGACATAGTAAAATCCTTGATGTAGTGCCTATAAATGTGCCAAAGAGAGATGAGAAAATGTTTACGGGGTGGCCATGCAAATTGCTGTTTGGAATTGAAAGGAATTGTTTGTGACAATTGTGTGTTGGCTGAGATTGCCAGTATTAATTGAGGTTGAACTTGAGCATTTTTGTGGGTATAGCAAGACGTCTACTTGGCGTATGGACTCTGAATAACAACTAGTACAATGACTGTTATTGTATTCCGCTTATATGTGTGTTATCTGGCCATATTTGCATAGCACGTGTATGTGCATGCAAATATGCTTGTTCATAAGTCGTCGGTGTTATTTCATGGAAATGTCCGCGGATAATTCTCTTCTATTACGATGAAGGCACCAGTCCCGTTTTTATTTAGTAATTATTTTTTGTTTTAGTTTGTGTTGTTTTGTTTTTTTAGACGCACCCTATAAATTTGTTTTTCACGCAAAGCTCAGTCCCTCGGTGATCAAATTTGCCGTGAAAATAAAACATTATTGAAATGATTTTGTTAACGTTGGCGGGGTTACATTTTGCTTTATTTTACTGTCGTGGACGGTTTGTTTTTTGTTTTTGTTTTTTTGTTTTTTGTTTTTTTGTTTTTTTCAATTACGACGTTTAAAAAATTGAAATCTGACCAATGAAATGTTTCCTAAATGAAATCAAAACAAAGAAAAGAGGAATTCGGCACGATTGCATTAATTCTGCTGGAAAGAAAAATAATCTAGGTGGAAATCGAGTACAATGGTTGAACGGAATTATATTCTTTTTTAATCTATCTTTTTTTTGTTTTTTATTTAGTTCATTTTATACTATTTTTTTTCGGGACGACAATTAACAAAGATGGCGAAAAAACAAAAATTATTCTTGCGTTTTATCATGTTACAGGTTTGTTATTTTACATTATCGGAAAAATATTTCTCGTTTAATTATTTTTAAACGTTCTTGTTTTTTTTTTTGTTTTTTTAAATAAGCAAGCAGATAATTTGTGATTAAATGTACACATATGTAATATAATCGGGTCTATGAGATAAAAAGTGGCTATCACTTCATTCTGAGGACAGGGTGGTTTAGAGATACGTTGATTACAAAAAGATATATAGGTCGATTTCGATAGAGAGAAAGATAATTAAATAGATAGATATAAACTGACTACGATAGATAGATAGAGAGTTACGAAGATGGATAGAGAGTTACGAAGATAGATAGATAGATAGATCCTATTTACCCAACCCCTCCGCTCGGGCAGGATATGACACAAGGTCAATTTTTAAGCGGAGTTTAACAGGTTTCAATTCAGAGTTTTCCTTCTCCTAGACTAGTTGCCTGACCAAGGCTGAAGAACCTAGTCTGTCCTACTATTTACCCATAGCTGAAGGGAGAATAATTGGATTCATACCTTTCCCAAGGGTATTAGTGCTATGTGAAATGCAATCAGTCAGGTCTAGGATTTGAACTCGTGTCGCCGTGACCTTATCCTGCGACGATAACCATTACACCAAGGGCACCTCCAGATAGATAGATAGATAGATAGATAGATGTTATTGATATCACTCTTAAGAGAGAGAGACAGACAGACAGACAGACAGAGAGAAGGAAACTAAGATAGATAGGTGGTGTATTCATATCTAAGGTAGAGAGAAATAGACTATAATAGATGCATTTAAGGTATGAGTGATAACTATGATCAAATCGTAATAGATAGCTATGAATACATTGATATATATGCGTGTGTATTGATATACTAAAAATATATAGATATAAACTGATATACTAAAACAGAGAATCTCTTCTCATCTATTTACAGTGTCATTTAATAAATAAGTTTAATTTTGCCAAAAGAATTAACAATCCTTTTCTTAAGGAAATCAATGACTTTCTTTACTGACAGCTGCGCCCTAAACTTAATTTTACCGAAGATTACGAAAGTTTGTTTTTTTTCGCAGACATCACTCATTTTTCTGAAAATCACACATGGTTTCCACTTCTCAGCAATGTATTTCAGAACTCTGTTCAATCTTAGAGCACTCTGTTTGCATTGCCACCATTTTAGATAGTCTCAAAACATATGTTTTGAGAGATTCAAATGATTTCTGGCTGTAAACTGATTCGGAATAATATAGTCCTCACATTTATGGAAAAAATAATCTGAAAAAAGTATTTTGCCCTTTTCAAGAAAATCCTAATATTTATATAATGACCCTTATATATATATATATATATATATATATATATATATAGGGGGGTGTAGGTTAGTGGGTGAGGGTAAAGGTGTGTTGTTAGTCCAACATATACTCAAAATTGTTGTTAGTTCAACTTATATATATATATATATGTATATTTGTGTGTGTGTGTGTGTGTGTGTGTGTGTGTGTGTGTGTGTGTGTGTGTGTGTGTGTGTGTGTGTGTGTGTTAAACGAATAAAATAAAAAAAAATATGTATATACAAAAACTGCTGCCAAAGAAGCAGTCTTGCTTCCAGTAATGTCTTCATCAGATGATGACCCTGGGTTCAGGCATGGTTTCGGGGCCGCAGCATTATTACCACTAACCCAGGGCGCCCCTGCAGTATCTCACAATACAACCAGACTTTATTGGATGGTGTTTAAATATATATATATATATATATATATATATATATATATATATATATATATATATGTTTGTTTGTCCAGCAAATAGCTCCAAAGGAAGTATTTGCGGTATATGACATGTATATATATATATATATATATATAAATTGTTGTTCATCCAATAAGTAAATATATATATATATATATATATATATGTGTGTGTGTGTGTGTGTGTGTGTGTGTGTGTGTGTGTGTGTGTGTGTGTGTGTGTGTGCAATCTTTCCTTTTCTTCCCGTTGTCTCCTGTGCTCATCTGTCTGTGTTACAACGCCCTAAACCTGCCATTCACCAAAATGCTTTTATTTATATATATATATATATATATTGGCCAGTACCTTTATCGAGGTTTTATTTTGTTTTATTTTTATTCATTCATTTTACTTTACTTTATTTTTCTGAGGACGTCTCTTTGAACATCCACATCTCCAATATCCTTTATTTGCTTTCATTTGACAAGGGTCCTTTTAGAAACACCACTCGCAGATCAATTTTGTCATATCTCTTCCTCTGCTTTAAAGAAGAAGAAAAAATAAATGAAAACAGGCACTCTTCTGACGGCCATCAAGGTAACGTCCGTCAGGAGGGACACAAGCCCACACCGAATAACGACCTGTAGTCAAGTCACCCACATCCATTATCTAGTCCATGTGTTTATATTCATATCTATAAACATGATAGAAGCTGTAGTTTTGAAATACCAGACCCCCTCCAAAACGTATTATTAACAACGATGACATTTCGATAAGAAAGCTTCTTTCGTGTGTTTGAGATAACCAACCTGGTTCCCGTTAAGGGGTTCGTAGAACATTTTAAGAAACACCGGGTAGATCCAGCAGGAAATTAAGAGACATTTTCTCGCTTTACATGCTACTTGTATTTTTATGATTTTTTTCCTTTTTTATATCCCTTTCAGTCTGCCATAAATAATATCTCACCACGTATATTTTCTCTCTCTCTCTCTCTCTCTCTCTCTCTCTCTCTATATATATATATATATATATATATATATATATATATGTATATAATGAGAGAGAGAGAGAGAGAGTGTGTGTGTGTGTACATGGAGAGATATTATTCATGGCAGACTGAAAGGGATATATATATATATATATATATATATATATATATATATATATATATATATATATATATATATATATATATCCCTTTCAGTCTGCCATAAATAATATCTCACCACGTATATTTTCTCTCTTTCTCTCTCTCTCTCCTTCTCTCTCTCTCTCTCTCTCTCTATATATATATATAATGAGAGAGAGAGAGTGTGTGTGTGTACATGGAGAGATATTATTCATGGCAGACTGAAAGGGATATACTATATATATATATATATATATATATATATATATATATATATATATAAAGATGTTTGATGAAATAAAACCGAATCCTTGTTGTTTTGGATTTTTTTTGTTGTTTTTTTCTTTCAAGAGTCCTAATGTTGTTTTTTTTAATGTTAGAATCTTGAAATTTTTCGATGTTTTCTCCAAAGGAGCTATTTGTGGTATACCAAGTACTTTCAGTTCTAGTCAGAATCATTATCAAGGTCATTAATATGCTATATGTAAATTTAAGTTGTTTAGTATTTAAACTAAATCATAATATTAAGTTTTTTATCACCAAAGTGGGGCTTGTTTTTATCACCAAGGTGATGCTAAGCGGTAATGGCAATTTATTTTAAAATATTTCTATTACGTAAAGTACAAAAAATATTGTTCTATCTTTTGTAATATGGATTGTTCGATTTTAAACATTTTAGAATATTATCACTAGTTTCGAAGTTAATTTTGTTAATAGTGGGTTGTCTAAATTTAATCAGTAAAGCTTCTAGGATTTTTTTTCTTTTTACATTATTGTCAGTTGGGAATATTTTGCATTATTAACTAAAATATTTCTATTTGTTGCATTAAGACAATTATGATTTTTTTAAATTTTGACATATGGATCCAGAATCTGAAAGATGTACAGTGAACTTCTTTGATAATTTTGTCGAAGTATATCCAATGTAAATTATAGTTTTTTTATTGTCAGAGATGCATTCTCCCAATGGGTATTTAAATTGATAAATAACCTTGTTTTTTTTTGTCCATTATGTTTTTATGAGGGAAAGAATTATTATTATCAACTACGTTTAATGTTTTAAATCTTTTATAGCAAATTATAAACCGTATTTTATCATTATAGTTTGTTGGGATGTACATCTGTGTTAAATGTTTTTTGAGTATTTTTCATCTAATCTAAAATTCGGATGCATTTGATTACAACTAAATGAATTACTATGATTATAATTATTTTCTGAAACATAACTTTTATCTTTTATTTTATTTTTATTGTTAATCATTAGTATATATATATATATATATATAACACATCACTCACTATATATATATATAACACATCACTTTATTTTTATTGTTAATCATTAGTATATATATATATATATAACACATCACTCACTATATATATATATAACACATCACTTTATTTTTATTGTTAATCATTAGTATATATATATATATATATAACACATCACTCACTATATATATATATAACACATCACTTTATTTTTATTGTTAATCATTAGTATATATATATATATATATAACACATCACTCACTATATATATATATAACACATCACTTTATTTTTATTGTTAATCATTAGTATATATATATATATATATAACACATCACTCACTATATATATATATAACACATCACTTTATTTTTATTGTTAATCATTAGTATATATATATATATATATATAACACATCACTCACTATATATATATATAACACACTTTATTTTTATTGTTAATCATTAGTATATATATATATATATATAACACATCACTCACTATATATATATATAACACATCACTTTATTTTTATTGTTAATCATTAGTATATATATATATATATATAACACATCACTCACTATATATATATATAACACATCACTTTATTTTTATTGTTAATCATTAGTATATATATATATATATATAACACATCACTCACTATATATATATATAACACATCACTTTATTTTTATTGTTAATCATTAGTATATATATATATATATATAACACATCACTCACTATATATATATATAACACATCACTTTATTTTTATTGTTAATCATTAGTATATATATATATATATATAACACATCACTCACTATATATATATATAACACATCACTTTATTTTTATTGTTAATCATTAGTATATATATATATATATATAACACATCACTCACTATATATATATATAACACATCACTTTATTTTTATTGTTAATCATTAGTATATATATATATATATATAACACATCACTCACTATATATATATATAACACATCACTTTATTTTTATTGTTAATCATTAGTATATATATATATATATATAACACATCACTCACTATATATATATATATATAACACATCACTTTATTTTTATTGTTAATCATTAGTATATATATATATATATATAACACATCACTCACTATATATATATATAACACATCACTTTATTTTTATTGTTAATCATTAGTATATATATATATATATATAACACATCACTCACTATATATATATATAACACATCACTTTATTTTTATTGTTAATCATTAGTATATATATATATATATATAACACATCACTCACTATATATATATATAACACATCACTTTATTTTTATTGTTAATCATTAGTATATATATATATATATATAACACATCACTCACTATATATATATATAACACATCACTTTATTTTTATTGTTAATCATTAGTATATATATATATATATATAACACATCACTCACTATATATATATATAACACATCACTTTATTTTTATTGTTAATCATTAGTATATATATATATATATATAACACATCACTCACTATATATATATATATATAACACATCACTTTATTTTTATTGTTAATCATTAGTATATATATATATATATATAACACATCACTCACTATATATATATATAACACATCACTTTATTTTTATTGTTAATCATTAGTATATATATATATATATATAACACATCACTCACTATATATATATATATATAACACATCACTTTATTTTTATTGTTAATCATTAGTATATATATATATATATATATATATATATATATATATATATATATATGTAACAAATCACTCAATAAGTCCCGGGCCATACATATAGATTTTTATAAAGTAATAATCTTCAAATGTCATGTGTCAAAAGTTCAGCTCAATCCGATAATTGGTTCACAAACTACACTTATTTAAGTGGCGCTACTGTTGTAAATTTTCAAAACAATGGAAAATCTAAATTTCTAGTGTTGATAAAGCATTGCTTTCTACTGGGAAAAAATACAGTTCAAGCAAAGCAATTGCTTGATACGTGTAATTCGGTCTTTGTTCCGTCGCAAACAACGGTTAAGAGGTGGTATGCTGACTTCACACGCGGTCAAACAGACACAAATGTTGCTGAACGCTCAGGTCACCCAAATTCGGCATATGTCCCGGAAAACACCAAAATAACCCATAAATTCGTTTTAGCCGATCGTAAATTGAAGTTAGGTGAGATATCAGAGGAGTTGAAAATATCAGAAGGCAGTGTATTCAGCATTTTCCATGAACATTTGTTAATGAAAAAGCTGTGTTCAAAGTGAGTGCAACATTTGCTCACAGTCGATAAAAAAAACAACAGTTCAGAGCCTTGTTTGCAACTGTTTCAACGCAACAAAAAGTATTTTTGCGTAAATATGTGACACTGAATGAAATATGGATCTAATACTTCACTCTAGTGGTAAATTGACAGTCAGCTGAGCGGACAGCAGCAGGTGAAAGCTCTCCAAAGCGACCAATGACGCAAATATCAGCAGGCAAGGTTTTGGCCTCCGTATTTTGGGATGCACAAGGTATTTTGTTCATCGATTACATTGAGAAAGAAAGAACCATCAATAGCAAATAATATTAAGCGTTATTGGTGCGTTTGTAGGTAGAAATCGCCAAAAAAAACGGCCACAAATGATTGGTTTGGTTTGGTTTGGTTTGTTGGGTTTTATGGCATATTAACCTTTGTAGGTTATTTAACGCCAAATTCATTTTTATGTAAATAATCTGTTCTATTTATAACAATTCAGTTTAGCATAAGTACACAGTTTAATGGTCAAAACATTTCCATTTCTAACTATTCAAGCAGTTGTATGTAACAATTCGGTTAAGTGTAAATACAGTTTTAATGGCGAAAAACAGTTCTATTTCAAATAATTCAGTTAAGCATAAGCACGCAGTTTAAATGTAAGTACGGTTTAATTGTAAAAAAGTCATTTCTATTTCAAACTATTCAGTTTTACTCAAACAATTCAGTTTAGGATAAGCATGCTGTTAATTCTATTTAACCCTTGTCGAGTGCTACCACTCCGGGCCAAAGTGGACCTGGGAGAAATGGCAGTGAAGGTGTACTCTGCATTTCCCAAAGCTCCAGTATTGCTGGAACCTCACCATCAGATTGTTTAGTGTCATATCCAGGACACTCGTTAGGGGGGTCTTACCCCTCTGCAGAGGTGTAGTCAGTGTATTCTACAGCCCCAGCTGACTGGGCAATACACAGAGTTAAATGTCAAACAGTTTTATTTCAGATAATTCAGTTCAGCATAAGTACACAGTTTAGACGTCAAAAACAGTTCTATTTCGAGCAATTCAGTTCAGCACTAGTACACAGTTCCAATGTCAAAACAGTTTAGCATGAATACGCAGTTTAAATGCAAATATCAGTATCGTGAAAGAAGCACGTAGTTCTATTTAACCCATTGATAGGACCCTTATCAGGTGCTACCACTCCGGGCCAGAGTGGACCTGGGAGCGATGGCAATGAAGGGGTACTCCGCACTCCAGAAAGCTCCAGCATTGCTGGAACCTCACCATCAGATTGTTTTGGGGGTGTCCTCGTGGTGTAATGGTTAAAGCGATGAACTGCGGAATCGTAGTACGCGAGTTCGTACTCCAGTCGCGCTATTACGTTCACTTTCGGGCAAATACCCTTGGGAAAGGTATGAACCCCCTTATTCTCCCTCCAGCTATGGGTAAATAGTAGGATGGACTAGGTTCTTCAGCCTTGGTGAGGCAACTAGTCTAGGAAAAGGAAAACTCTGAATTAAAACCTGTTAAACTCCGCTTAAAAATTGACCTTGTGTCATATCCTGCCCGAGCGGAGGGGTTGGTAAATAGTACCATCAGATTGTTTTAGTGTCATATCCAGGACACTCGTTGGGGGGTCTTACCCCTCTGCAGAGGTGCAGTCAGTGAATTCTACAGCCCCAGCTGACTGGTCAAGGCCACAAATGAAGAAGAAAAGAGTGCTCTTTCACCAAGACAATACAACGTGTCACAAGTCGATCGCAACGATGGCAAAACTATATGAAATGCACTTCGAATTGCTTCCATGCCCATCCTATTCTCCCAATGACTACTATTTGTTTGCAGACCTCAAAAGAATGCTTCAGGCAAGAGATTTGGCTCAAATAAAGTAGTGATATCGAAAACTGAGGCGTATTTTGAGGCAAATCTTTTAACAAAAAAAAAGCATCGAATTTTTAAAGAAGCGTTAGAATCAGTGCATCACCCTAGAAAGAGACTATGTTGATGAATAAAGTCGAATATTGCCTAAATATTACTGTTTTATTATTAGTTAGACCAAGGACGTTTTGCGTGAATGTGTTATATATACATACATACATACATGCATATATATATATATATATATATATATATATATATATATATATATACCTTAATCACAAACTGCACTAAAAATGAAGATGAACGAACGTCCAATGTCATCTCTGATTTTAGTTGATCTGGCATAAAACTGTGGAAACAGCACTTCGAAAACCTACTAGGAAACCCAGCGAAAATAACACATGAACCAATCACCAGAATAAGTAGTAAACAATTAGACATTAAACGAGGACCGTTCACACAAGAAGAACTCGACTCGGTTCTCAGAAAAATTAAAAATAGGAAAGTTGCAGGGCTGGACGAAATTCCCCCAGAAGTATGGAAGACCAGACAATTCGACGACATACTGCTCCGACACTGCAACGCAGTATACAATCAAAATCCGATAGATAGATGGATGAAGGGATGCATACTCCCCTTCCCTAAAAAGGGGGACCTCGGATTAGCCAAAAACTACCGAGGCATAACACTTACATCCATAGCAGCCAAAATCTACAATACCCTACTACGAAACCGCATAGAACCCAAAATCGACAACATACTTAGAAAAAACCAAAATGGCTTCCGAAGAAATAGATCCACGACCTCACAAATATTAACCATCCGTAGAATCCTTGAAGGTGTACGGGCAAAAAAACCTACAAGCGACATTAATATTTGTTGACTTTACCAAGGCTTTCGATTCCATTCACAGAGGAAATATGGAACAAATCCTACTAGCGTACGGCATACCTAAAGAAACCGTAGCGGCAATAACGATTCTCTATAGAAACACCAAAGTAAAAGTATAATCACCAGATGGAGACACAGAATACTTCGACATTGTAGCAGGAGTACTACAAGGGGACACGCTGGCTCCGTACCTCTTTATCATTTGTCTAGACTTCGTACTTAGAACATCGATTGACAAAATCGGAGAGAATGGCTTCGAACTGACGAAGAAAAGAAGCAGAAGGTACCACGCAAAAACAATTACCGACGCCGACTACGCTGATGACATAGTGATACTGGCAAATACACCCGACCAAGCCGAAACACTACTGCATATTTTGGAACGAGCAGCCACAGGCATAGGCCTCTATGTTAATGCACACAAAACGGAATATATGTGCTATAATTAAACGGGGGACATCTCCACTCTAGAAGGAACCCCTCTTAAACTGGTAGACAATTTCACTTACCTAGGAAGCAGCGTCGAATCAACCGAAAAGGACATCGAAACGAGGTTAACGAAGGCATGGACAGCTATCAATTGGCTATCGATTATTTGGAAATCAGACCTAACCGATAAAATGAAACGCAGTTTCTTCCAGGCAGCGGTCACATCGATACTGCTATATGGCTGCACTATATGGACGCTAACAAAACGGCTGGAGAAGAAGCTTGACGGCAATTACACAAGAATGCTACGTGCAATCTTGAACAAGTCCTGGCGGCAACACCCCACCAGACACCAACTGTAGGGCCACCTGCCCCCTATCACGAAAACTATTCAAGTTAGACGAACCAGACATGCAGGACACTGCTGGAGAAGCAGGGACGAACTCATAAGAGATGTACTCTTATGGACCCCCACACATGGCCGTGCAAAAGCAGGACGACCAGCATGAACATACATTCAGCAGCTAAGTGAAGATACGGGATGCTGTCCTGAAGACCTACCTAGGGCGATGAACGATAGGGAGGAGTGGTGAGAGAGGGTCAGGGATATCCGTGCTACCAGTGCGACATGATGATGATGATATATATATTTCTTTTAAATACCCTGACCCGGTGGCAAAAGCTGCTTGGTAGCGCCAGGAGTAGCAGTACCGCCTTGAGCTACCGAAAGTATGTTATCATCCTGGGGGGCGGTTGATGAGGGCCGGGTATCGCACGTGCTTTCACCAATTGTATGATGAATATATATATATATATATATATATATATATATATACATTTGATGTGCACCTTGTCGGCTGTGGATGTTGAGAATCCACTAATGTACATCAGTAGATAGGTTTTGCCTCTCTGCATATAACATTAAACAGCATCTGATGGTGAGACTCCTGTCCTGGACCTTTGGGCAATGTGGAGTATCTTTACAGTGCCATGGCTCCCAGGTACATACTTAACCAGGGCTGTAATTCCTGTTAGGGTCCCATCTATGGATCAAATCGAACGATTTAATTATTTACTATAATTGAAACTATTTAAATGTGTGCAAACAAATAATGTTACATTGAATTACAAGTGTTTGATACGAATACTTTAAACCATTTCCCGAATTCAAACGAATGGATAATATTCAATAGAATTATAAGCGTTAGACAGCAATTCTTTAAAACATTTAGTGTCCTGTGTATGAGATTAAACTTTATCCAATGGTGAGACTCCAGGCTTGAAGCTTTGGTGAGTATGGAGTACCCCTTTATTGCCATTTCTAGCAGATCTACTCTTATCCAGAGTGTTATAATCTGTTAGAGTACCATCTTTGATTTAAATAAGACTATCTAACATTATGTTATATATTGATCTACGACCCGGCCGGGCTGTCAAAATAGGAAATACACCTGTGTAAATAATAGGTGCATCCGGTCGAGGAATATCAGGATTAAAACTTGACTGTGGATAAGTTGAATGAGTGCGAAATTGTGACGCCCACAAGAAGAAGGTGGACGTTGAACTATTATATAACTCAGTGCACAGGAAATTCAATCAGTTGGGGGATCAGACGAGTTGGAGATAAGATTCGGTAGAGAAAAACAGCACCCAGAGAGGCTGGGCACCGGTTGAGCAGCCCAGGAGAACGGGAAAGAAACGCAGTTATAGCCAATAGAGTGGGGTCAATATGTTGCAGTTCTATTCGGTCTCCAACTCCCTCTCACACACAAACCTTTAAAATAAAGTGAGAGGTATGTTTTTCTAAAGGCTGTGTCGCTTGTCTTCATTGTGTCGTCGTTATGTTCTGCATGCATATGTATATGTGTTTGTATAGTTAGTCATGGTCATGGCTATACAACAATTACAGTATATTTGAAACTATTTAGCTGGAGGCAAGCAAATAATTAATATTAAAGTGAATGATAAGTGTTGGAAAGCAATACTTGAAACTATGTAGCTGAATCAAAACGAATGAAAAATTCCAAAGCAACTATCATGATGGAAAGAAGGAAAAGCGGAAAAAAACATTTTTTATGTGGCAGAAAATTGTCCTGTCATATTTCTCTTAATATTTTCTACGTCCTAAAATCTTACTGGTGCGATGAATTAACTTATACATTATGTCAAAGAATACACATTTACTGGCATACGAGTATATACATACACATTCGATTATATTGACACACGGGCACGTGTAGTGTCACACCCACACAAATATATATATGTATATATATATATGTGTGTGTGTGTGTTTTGTGAGTGTGACACTACACTAGTCCATGTGGGCGTTTGTTAATATAATCGAATGTGTGTGCATATAATCATATGCCAGTGAATATATATATATATATATATATATATATATAAGAATTCACGGCCACCTTACTCCCATCACGAAAACTATCCAAGTCAGACGAACCAGACATGCAGGACACTGCTGGAGAAGCGGGGACGAGTTCATAAGTGATGTACTCCTATGGACCCCAACATATGCCCGAGCAAAAGCAGGACGACCAGCTCGAACATATATACAGAAGCTATGTGAGGATACGCGATGTAGCCCTGAAGACCAGCCAGAGGCGATGAATGATAGGGAGAAGTGGCGAGAGAGGGTCTTGGATATCCGTGCTGGCGGCATGACATGATGATGATGATGACTAATAATTAAAAAAAAAATTACCGACGCCAACTACGCCGATGATATAGCGTTTCTGGCAAATGCACCTGCCCAAGGCAAAACCCTGCTACATAATCTGGAACGAGCCGCTGCTGGAATCGGTCTCCATGTCAATGCACACAAGACGGAATATATGTGCTTTCATCAACATCGCCACACTAAACGGTAGTACTCTGAAACTAGTTGACAAGTTCACCTACCTTATGAGCAGAGTATCATCAACCGTGACAGACATCAACATGCAACTAGCAAAAGCACGAAAAGCTATCGATAGACTTTCAGTCATATGGAAGTCAGAACTTACGGATAAAATTAAGCGCAGTTTCTTCCAAGCAGCGATCGTTTCGATACTGCTATATGGATGCATCACATGGACGCTGACTAAACAGATGGAGTAAAAGCTTGACGGCAATTAGACAAGAATGCTGAAAGCTATATTGAACAAGTCCTGGAGACAGTACCCTACAAAGCAGCAGCTATACGACTACCTACCACCCATCACGAAAACTATCAAAATTAGATGAACCAGACACGTGAGACACTGCTGGAGCTCGTGAGTGATGTACTCCGGTGGACCCCTTCATATGGACGATCAAAGGCTGGATGTCCAGTTCGAATCTACATATAGCAACTCTGTGCCGATATGAGATATAGCCCAAAGGATCTGCCGAAAGCAATCGACGATAGAGAGGTGTGGTAAGAGAAGGTCAGGAATATCCGTGTTGAGAGCGCGACATGATGATGATGATGATGATAAGTTTTCCGATTAAATTATATCATTTGTTTGAAAAGTTGAATGACTTAGAGTATTTTCTGCTAATGACAATAATTTACAAGCATTTATGTGTTTAATTTAAAGCATAGATAAAGAAAACATCATTTGGTAAGTTGGATGGTTTTAGAGAATGAAAATCTTGTTGATTTAATCAATGCCAAATGAGAGTGAACTCGTGGCGTTTTTTCTTATGTACTGGACTGCAACATTGTAGTGTGTTCGAATCCCAATCACGCTATTCCGTTCAGTTTCAGACTAATACATTGAAGGAAGGTATGAAGTTCCTTTTACTCTAGCTATAGGTTAGATAGTCATCATCATGTCGTGCAACAGGCACGGATATCCCTGATCCTCTTTCGCCACTTCTACCTATCATTCATCCCCTCTGGCAAGTCTTCAGGGCTACACCCCGTATTCTCACATAGCTGCTGTATGTATGTTCGAGCTGGTCGTCCTGCTTTTGCCCGGCCATATGTTGGGGTCCATAGGAGTACATCGCTTATGAGCTCGTCCTGCTTCTCCAGCAGTGTCCAGCATGTCTGGTTTGTCTGACTTGGATAGTTTTCGTGATGGGATTTAGGTGGCCGTATAGTTGGTGCCTCATGGGGTGTTGCCGCCTGGACGTGTTCAATATTGCTTGCAACATTCTTGTGTAATTCCCATCTAGCTTCTTCTCCAGCCGTTTAGTTAGTGTCCAAGTTGTGAATCTATACAGCAGTACCAACCCCTCTGCTCGGGTAGGATATGACACAAGGTCAAATTTTAAGCGGAGTTTAACAGGTTTGAATTCAATTTTCCCTCTCCTAGACTAGTTTCCTCACCAAGGCCGAAGAACATAGCCTATCCTGCTATTTACCCATAGCCGGAGGGAGAATAAGTAGTTTCATACCTTTCCCAAGGGTATTAGTGCTATATGAAATGTTATCAGCCTCGTTCAGGTGGAGGTGCCCGTGGTGTAGTCGTTATCGCCGTAGGAAATGAACACGGCGATACGAGTTCAAATCCTGGACGATACTGATTGCATTTCACATAGCACTAATACCTTTGGGAAAGGTATGAATCCAATTATTCTCCCTCCAGCTATGGGTAAATAATAGGACAGACTAGGTTCTTCAGCCTTGGTGAGGCAACTGGTCTAGGAGAAGGAAAACTCTGAATTCAAACCTGTTAAACTCCGCTTAAAAATTGACCTTGTGTCATATCCTGCCCTGGAGGGGTTGGTAAATAGTATCAGCCTCGTCCAGGATTTGAACTCGTGTCATCGTGTCCATTTCCAACGACGATAACCATTACACCACGGGCACCTCCAAAATTACTGCTCTTCCACAAGGATAGTTTTGGTATTTAGATAACACAAGAGAATTGATACGTCATTAAAGAAAGAAGCAAGAACATTAATACCGAAATCAGTGTTTTTGTTAATCAATTAACTGATTTCAAGTAACCATTGCTATTCAATTTTTACCACCATTTTCAAATAAGCAGAGCTCCAGGTAACTATTCACATAATCTAACAGGTCAAAGTGGAACTGAGAGTAATGGCAGTAAGCTTCAAAACAATGGAATGCAGAGGACACTACGTCTTCTCAACCGTGCCAACTGGGCTGTGATTTTACCATCGGATTTCATTGATTATTACTAAAAAGGTAATTGACATTTGTCAGCAGTCAAATTAATAAGCTACAAACAGAATTAAAGTAATAATACTCTATATGAAACAATCAAAATTCGCTTCCATTTTTATTTGATTATAAAACTGATATCGTAGCGATGAGACTCTCTACAAAGTCCGATTTAGGGGGAGGAAACTAAGATTGAAAACGGTGAAAAAAATTGAAGCAGTCCGAATTTTGACAGCAGTCAATTATACGCTTCATATGCGTTGTTTGTTTTGGCATTATAGAAATCTCTGTTTGCATCGCAGTCTACTACTCAAAAGCAATCAGGAATAATTGTGTTTTCCTTTGGGACTGTTAATAAAGTATAAATAAGTGTGTAGACCTGAACACACATATACATATTCAAATATACACATACACACTCACTCACGGTCTCACTGGTATACGATTATACACAGCTATATATACACAACTACGAGTAGTCACACACACACACACACACACATATACACACACACACACACACACACACATATATATATATATATATATATATATATATATATTTAAGTCGGAAGACTGATATAAACAGACTGCAATAGATAGATATGTCGATAGATGATTAATGAACAAACTGCGATCAATATTTACGTGACGAGACTGAGATAGATAGATAGATAGATAGATAGACTGTGAGAAGGAAATTTTTTGGAATTGAAAACATTGGGAGTCTTTTTCACAGTGCACTCTTCTTCTGTTATCAACTCACCGAAAAAGTTCTTCAGCATAAATATTTACCAAGATAAACATAGCACCATCGGATAATGTTCCTGGCTTGCAGTTATAAAACCAGGCAATCACCTATATGCCAAAATACTACGACAACTACAGCATATATATATATATATATATATATATATATAGAGAGAGAGAGAGAGAGAGAGAGGGAGAGATTATAATACAGAAAAAATAAAGAAATCTGGATTTTTAGATCCATGAAAATCAATGTTAAACATCCATTCTAGCGACCTTGGTTTTTTGGAGTTTAATTTCTTTATTTAATGTTATATCAACTGTTATAGGATATTTAATGGCAAAGCCATCCTTCAAGAAGAACAGTTATGGTACTACTTAACCCATAGCTGATAGGACAAAGGGGTTTTTACCTTTCTCATGGGTATTTTTCTTAAAATCAAGGTAATAGCTGAACTTGATTTCGAACTTGCTTACAACGATTCCATATTCTAACGCTTATATATATATATATATATATATATATATATATATTGTTATGAAACTTTTCTGACTGGTTTACTGTCGGTGAAGGTGACAAACTTTTAGTCTCGACCCTTTTACCTAAGCCTCTCTTCCAGACAACGCCAAGCGAATTGCTGGTATTAGGTCGGAAAATATTTTTTTTCGGTATGTCATTCAACAACGAGTGAACAGAGAAATTTATGACTCAGAGATTTTTGATCAACCCGAAAATAATGACAACACGAAATGCAGAATTTGGAATACAAATTATTTTACTAATAACCCCGCCTCCCCACCAAAAAAAAAAAAAGGAATATATGCGAAGTAAAATCGTCTTAGCGACAAAAATAAAAATTTGGGGGCAATTCACCTAGACATTTTCTTGTGATGATGCTTGCAAAGATATTTTTCGATGTGTTTTGTCGTGCGGGGTAAGCAAAAAGTAAAACAAGATTAAAATGAAAGCTTATCTTATTTATCTCTCTCCTTCTTTCAACTTTTTTTTATTCGTACATGTCTCTATCTTCCTTTTAATTTTCTGGTGTCACGTTTTACCGACCTTTCTTTCTTTCTTTCTTTCTTTCTTTCTTTCAGGGTACATCTTTGAATCATTTCTTGTTCACTGGTTTTTATCGTTGTCAGTCGACGAACAAAATAGTCACGCAGTTCTAATCCTTTTTCTGGCGGCCTTTTGATCTTCCCATGTGAGCTGGCCTCGGAAAACTATTTTTTTTTAGCATTACAGACACGTCTGTCTGTTAAGGGAACTCCCGGCCAACTGACTTGTTTAATTTTTTCCCTTTGCAGATTCGACATTCCCGCTGCTCGAATCACGTGGGCTTCTTTGCCAATCGGCAATCAGCCTTCAAGTAGGTCACTCGTTGATAGAGTCTGCTTGCTAGTTCATACATTAGGGAAACTTGACCGTCAATCAGTTAGTACACACTCTTGACCCAAATTCGACTCTTCAGACTTCTTGTTTATTTCTGCTGGAGTGCAAGAGAAAAAAAAGGAGAAGGATAAAAAGAAAGAGACAGATCGATAGATAGATAGAGAGAGAGCGAGAGACAGAGACAGACAGAAGGAGAGAGAAGGAGAGAGAAAGAGTCAATATTTATGAGTAAAATATGAATTTGACCATCCCCATTGTCCAAATTCATAACAATATATATATATATATATATATGTTGGCTGCGATTTTAAGTTTTAAGTTATTGAATAATTGTTTTTAATCCTTGCCCAGTGCTTTGACTATTATGTAGCTCTATTTTAGATAATAATCTCGATCACTAAAACAAGTTTTATTTTTAATATCAATACTATAACAATACATATATATATATATATATATATATATATATATTCAGAGTGTTTCAAAAATCATTCCATTGATTGGTTGGTTGGTGGGTTTTATGGCCGATCAACCTTTCGAGGTTATCTAACGCCAAATCCATTTTATGCAAATAGTTCTTTTTCAAACAATTCAGTTTAGCATGAGTACACAGTTTAATTGACAAAACACTTAAATTTCAAACTATTCAGTTTATTCAAACAGTTCTAATTCAGCTGATTCAGTTTAGTATAAGTACAGATTTTGTTTACCCACAGTTAAATGTCAAAACAGTTCTATATTAATCAATTCAGTTTAGCATATGTACTGTTTAAATGTCAAAAACAGTTCTATTTCAAACAATTCAGTTTAGCATAATTACGCAGTTTAAATGCAAATATACAGTTTAATTATCAAAAACTTTTCTATTTTAAGCTCTTCAGTTTAGTCAAACAGTTCTATTTCAAATAATCCAGTTTAGCATAAGTATGCAGTTTATTTTCATTTAACCCATTGATGAGGCCCTATCAGGTGCTACCATTCCGAGCCAGAGTGGACCTGGGAGCAATGGGCAATGAAGGGGTGCTCTGCATTTTCTAAAGCGCCAACATCACCGGAACCTCACCATCAGATTATTTAGTGTCATATCTAGACACTAGTTAAGGGAGTCTCAACCCTCTGTAGAGAAGCAGCCGGTCTATTCTACAGCCCTCAGCCGACTGGGTAATGAAAGAATATTGACTCAGAAGTAAATGGCTGCGCAAATATTGACCGTCTCTGTGCGTACTTTCCCCCCGCCCCTTACGTTCTAATATATTCATTTGCATATATATTTTTTCCTTTGCTCCAATCACTTTCAAACGAAATTTTCCTGAGCATCTTTTTTTTTCGTTGAAACCCTGGTAATAAATTTCAGCTATTTTAAACATTTCTCTGAACCAGCTCTATAAACAAATTTGGCAATCAAAATATCTGTGGGGTTTTTTTTTCGACACACCATATTTTCTTTTTCTCTTTCGCCGAAACACACACACACACACACACACACATATATATATATATATATATATATATATATAAAGCCCATAACACGTTCTACAATATTAAAGATAACGGGATTCTTTTCATTTCTCGTGGAATATTTATACAATTAAAACTTGTGTCTTCTTGTGTTATTTATTACCAAACATTAGTCTTCAATTTATAGCAATACTTGAAACCATGTAACCATACTAAATTGAATGTTTGACATAGAAGTGTTTGGTTCTTTAATTATGTGCGTCTAAAAATATGTGTTTATGTTGTATCGTGGTAAGGAAGAGATACACTGTGAAAGGAAGAGTCAAATATTTATTAACTCAAGTGGTACAGTCCAACAAATACTACAAGTCTCGCGCCGTGGGAGTTACGTATGAAGTTGGTCTTACTACTGACTGAGATCTTGCAGAATATTCTCGCGCTTTAGAAATACGGTGTCTTTTATACCTCCACGACACCGGAAGTCACGTGGTATGAGCCACTATACAACAGTTTACAAATCATATATTTGATGTATATGTAAAAAAGTGATTTGGCATAAAAAAAACCTAAAATGGTTGATATGCCATAAAACCTAATCAAACCAAATCATATATATTCAATATATATGCATAAAGAGGATTAGGTATGAATAACCTACAATGGTTGATATGTCAAAAACCCAACTAAACCAAATCATATTTTAATATATATATATATATATATATATATTAAAGTATTTGTCAAACTCAATACCTAAACAGGTCCTGGACGTGAGTTGACGACATTACGCTCAGGATCGCTAGTTCGATCGGGGAACTACTGCTGCTCCTCTATAAGAGTGGCTTCGATAGAAGAGAATGAAACAGCCATCGAAAGATAACCATGACCCACACTCAAACCACATACACAAACCTCATCGCTCTTCGCACGGGTAAAAAAGGGGCGCGTCCTGCTGTGGGTAGAGCCCTGGCCTCAGTGTTCGAAAAATCAGCTACAGAGCTTAAACGATCAAAACTACTAAAATGCAAGCAAACACTACAAATAGCCACATTTAACGTAAGAACCTTAAATAGGATAGGACAACTACCAGAGCTAATCATATCGGCCGTAGAACATAAGATTGACATAATATGCATACAAGAACACAGATACACGCACACCAAAGATATCAAATATCCCGAAACTGGCAATGGATGGTCGCTCGTCACTGTATCGGCATAGAAAAACTCTGTCAACGCCGCAGTAGGAGGGGTAGGATTACTTATAGGACCTAGAGCATTAAAAATGCTAAATAGCATTGAGAAAATACAACCTAGAATGACGACAGCTACTTTTAACGTCAACCTCAGAGCAACAACCATCTCCTGCTACAGCCCTACCAATGTTAGTGAAGAAACTGAACTAGTCACCTTCTACGATGAGTTATCCTCATTAGTGCGTAGCATCCCGAAACACAACATGTTAGTCATTGGCTGAGACATGAATGCCCAAATCGGGAAAAACGGAAACAACAAATACAGCCTCCACAACACGTCAAATAGGAATGGGCAACATCTAACAGATTTCATGATAGAAAATAGATTAGCATGCCTCAATACAAACTACCAAAAAAGGAAGGGCAAACTATGGACATAAACGTACGCAAACAATACTAAAGCTCAGATAGACTACGACCTTATAAACAAGAAATGGAAAAATAGTGCAATGAATTGCGAGGTATACTCCTCTTTCGAGTGTGTGTCCACCGATCACTGAATTTTCACGGCGAAAATACGGTTAAGCCTACGAAAAAACGCCAAACGAACAGCGACCACCAAACACTATGACTGGGCCCTAACAGAGATATCAGAGATAAATACGTATTAGAATTAAGAAACAGATTCGAAACATTACAAGAAAAGACGGAAAAAAGTACACCAAACGACGAATATGAAAATTTCGTCAATGCGCACCTCGAGGCAGCAGCGAAATGCATTCCAACAAAACTCAAAACTAAATATAGAGTCCCATGGGAAACTTTAGCGGTGAGAGAAAAACGTGCACTAGTGAAAACAGCCTCCAAAAACTATCGAAAAAACCAAACAAACACAAATGCCTTAAAACTAAAAACGGTACAATATCAATTCGCAGGCATATATATAAAGTAACAGACAGAATACATTCAAAATCAGATAGATAAGATTAGAGACTCGGTGGAAGATAGACAATCTAGGATAGCCTGGCAAACAATAAACGAAGTGAGTAGAAGAAAGAACACAGCCAAATCAAAACTGAAAGCGGCAAACTAGCAAGAAAGAATAAAACTGTGGAAACAGCACTTCGAAAACCTACTAGGAAACCCACCGAAAATAACACATGAACCAATCACCAGAATAAGTAGTAAACAATTAGACATTAAACTAGGACCGTTCACACAAGAAGAACTCGACTCGGTTCTCAGAAAAATTAAAAATAGGAAAGCTGCAGGGCTGGACGAAATTCCCCCAGAAGTATGGAAGACCAGACAATTCGACGACATACTGCTCCGACACTGCAACGCAGTATACAATCAAAATCCGATAGATAGATGGATGAAGGGATGCATACTCCCCTTCCCTAAAAAGGGGGACCTCGGATTAGCCAAAAACTACCGAGGCATAACACTTACATCCATAGCAGCCAAAATCTACAATGCCCTACTACGAAACCGCATAGAACCCAAAATCGACAACATACTTAGAAAAAACCAAAATGGCTTCCGAAGAAATAGATCCACGACCTCACAAATATTAACCATCCGTAGAATCCTTGAAGGTGTACGGGCAAAAAAACCTACAAGTGACATTAATATTTGTCGACTTTACCAAGGCTTTCGACTCCATTCACAGAGGAAAGATGGAACAAATCCTACTAGCGTACGGCATACCTAAAGAAACCGTAGCGGCAATAACGATTCTCTATAGAAACACCAAAGTAAAAGTACGATCACCAGATGGAGACAGAATACTTCGACATTGTAGCAGGAGTACTACAAGGGGACACGCTGGCTCCGTACCTCTTTATCATTTGTCTAGACTACGTACTTAGAACATCGATTGACAAAATCAGAGAGAATGGCTTCGAACTGACGAAGAAAAGAAGCAGAAGGTACCCCGCAAAAACAATTACCGACGCCGACTACGCTGATGACATAGTGATACTGGCAAATACACCCGACCAAGCCGAAACACTACTGCATATTTTGGAACGAGCAGCCACAGGCATAGGCCTCTATGTTAATGCACACAAAACGGAATATATGTGCTATAATTAAACGGGGGACATCTCCACTCTAGAAGGAACCCCTCTTAAACTGGTAGACAATTTCACTTACCTAGGAAGCAGCGTCGAATCAACCGAAAAGGACATCGAAACGAGGTCAACGAAAGCATGGACAGCTATCAATAGGCTATCGATTATATGGAAATCAGACCTAACCGATAAAATGAAACGCAGTTTCTTCCAGGCAGCGGTCACATCGATACTGCTATATGGCTGCACTACATGGACGCTAACAAAACGGCTGGAGAAGAAGCTTGACGGCAATTACACAAGAATGCTACGTGCAATCTTGAACATGTCCTGGCGGCAACACCCCACAAGACACCAACTGTACGGCCACCTGCCCCCTATCACGAAAACTATTCAAGTTAGACGAACCAGACATGCAGAACACTGCTGGAGAAGCAGGGACGAATTCATAAGAGATGTACTCTTGTGGGCCCCCACAGATGGCCGTGCAAAAGCAGGACGACCAGCACGAACATACATTCAGCAGCTATGTGAGGATACGGGATGTTGTCCTGAAGGCCTGCCTAGGGCAATGAACGATAGGGAGGAGTGGTGAGATAGGGTCAGGGATATCCGTACTACCAGCGCAACATGATGATGATGATTTGTCATTAAATAACTGACAATCTCTCTCTCTCTCTCTCTCTCTCTCTCTCTCTCTCTCTAACTATCTATCTGTCTATCTTTTTTCTCACTGCTTCTTTTTGTAAAGGAAGTTGTAAAAACCTACTTATTCATGCCTGATACCATGGATATCAATCTATCTATCTATCTATTATCTACAGTTAACTGTGGGTAGACAAATTAAACTAAATAAAATGATTACACTTAGATAAAAATGGTTGAAATAATTTGACTGTGTGCAAGTAATAAATAGAAATACTTGAAAGAATTTAACTGTGTGCAAGCAATAAATAGAAATACTTGAAACCATTTAATTGTGCACAAAGAAATGAATACCGGTTCGTTTAAAAATATTACCAACAAACTATTCACCAACAAATCATATATATATATATATATATATATTTATATATGTGTTTGCGTGTGTGTGTGTATATATATATATATATATATATATATATGTGTGTGTGTGTGTGTGTGTGTCTAAAGAGTATGTGGTGTTAAATAATCAACAAGGCTTGATACACCATAAAAGAACCAAATCTTTTTACTTTTCATCATCATCATCATCATAATCTCTCTCTCTCTCTCTCTCTCTCTCTCTCTCTCTGATCTTTGTCTCTCTTCTTTCTTCTCTCTTTTTCTACCTCTTTAAATAGATAGATAGACAGACAGATAGATAGATATGAGATATATGTATATATATTGCCGAGTGTTAAGCAAGGGGGCATCACGTACCATTTTTTGAACCTCTGGTATGAATCAACATGGTATTGAACCTTAGTCTCCCGGGCACTTGAAGGAAAGTCTAGAAACTATATATATATATATATATATATTAGCCTACGTGAATACATGTAACAAATATAAAATCCAACAAATTCGCAAAATACATCTAGTTCACTTGAACCTACAGGGTATGAAAAACTTACCCAAAAGGATGCAGTACTGTAGGAAGGTCAGTTGAGGTGATGCATTGAATTCGGCAAAGCAAGAAGCCCGTTGCAGATTTTGACTTTTTCTATCAGAATTGAGCGATGGAAAAGAGAATGGTGATTTGTGCGAAATTCAATTTCCGGAGGAACTCTCCGGCAAATCATATATTGGCAGAGCGTTGAGATTAAGAGTGTGATATGTTGTGTAAAAGAAACTTCAACAAGAGATAAACGTCAAATGTTGAATGAAGAAGGTAATTGAGTGAGAAAAAAAAGAACGGTGGCAGAGGGGTGAGAAGAAGAAGAAGAAGAAGAAGAAGAAGAAGAAGAAGAAGAAGAAGAAACAAAAGTAAAAAGAAAGAAAGAAAGAAAGAAAGAAAGAAAGGAAGAAAGAAAGAAAGAAAGAAAGAAAGAAAGAAAGAAGTGGAGTTTTCAAAAAAAGCAAAGAAACAGGAAAAAGGAAAAGATAAAAAAAAGAACGGTGGCAAAAAAGAAGTGAAGAAGAAAGAAAGAAAGAAAGAAAGAAAATGGAGTTTAAAAAAAAAGCAAAGAAACAAGAAGCAGGAAAAGAGAAAAAAAAGAACGGTGGCAGAGGGGAGGGAGGAAGAAAGAAAGAAGAAGAAGAAGAAGAAGAAGAAGAAGAAGAAGAAGAAGAAGAAGAAGAAGAAGAAGAAGAAGTAAATAGAAAGAAAGAAAGAAGTGTAGTTTCCAAAAAAAGTAAAGAAACAAGAAAAGGAAAAGAGAAAAATAGAACGGTGGCAGAAGGGAGAGAAGGGAGAGAAGAAGAAGAAGAAGAAGAAGAAGAAGAAGAAGAAGAAGAAGAAGAAGAAGAAGAAGAAGAAGAAGAAGAAGAAGTGGAGTTTCAAAAAAAAGCAAAGAAACAGGAAAAAGTAAAGGGGAAAAAAAAGAACGGCGGCAGAGAAGAAGAAGAAGAAGAAGAAGAAGAAGAAGAAGAAGAAGAAGAAGAAGAAGAAGAAGAAGAAGATACACAAAAGTGAAGAAGAAAGAAAAAAAGAAAGAAAAAAAGAAAAAAGAAAGAAAGAAAGAAATGGAGTTTCCAAAAAAAGCCAAGAAACGGGAAAAAGGAAAGGAGAAAAAAAAGAACGGTGACAGAGGGGAGGGAAGAAGAAAGAGAGAGAGAGAGAGAAGAAGAAGAAGAAGAAGAAGAAGAAGAAGAAGAAGAAGAAGAAAATAAACAAAAATGAAGAAGAAAGAAAGAAGTGGAGTTTCAAAAAAAGCAAAGAAAGAGGAAAAAGGAAAAGAAAAAAATAGGAACGGTGGCAGAGGGAAGAAGAAGAAGAAGAAGAAGAAGAAGAAGAAGAAGAAGAAGAAGAAGAAGAAGAAGAAGATAACAAAAATGAAGAAAGAAAGAAATGGAGTTTCCAAAAAAAGGAAAAAGGAAAAGAGAGAAAAAAGCACGGTGGCAGAGGGGAGGGAAGAAGAAAGAGAGAGAAGAAGAAGAAGAAGAAGAAGAAGAAGAAGAAGAAGAAGAAGAAGAAGAAGATAAACAAAAATGAAGACAGAAAGAAAGAAAGAAAGAAAGAAAGAAAAGGAATTTCCAAAAAAGCAAAGAAACAGGAAAAAAGAAAGAGGTAAAAAAAGAACGGTGTCAGAGGGAAGAAGAAGAAGAAGAAAGAGAAGAAGAAGAAGAAGAAGAAGAAGAAAATAAACAAAAGTGAAGAAGAAGAAGAAGAAGAAGAAGAAGAAAATAATAAACAAAAGTGAAGAAGAAAGAAAGAAAGAAAGAAAGAAGTGGAGTTTCCAAAAAAAGCAAAGAAACAGGAAAAAGGAAAAGAGAAAAAAATAAAGAAAAGTCAAGGTAGAAAGAAATAGTAAGTTGGTTGGTTGTTTGGGTTTATGGCATATCAACCTTTGTAGGTTATTTAATGCCAAATTCCATTCTTATACATATTTTTCAACCCCTCCGCTCGGACAGGATATGACACAAGGTCAATTTTTAAGCGGAGTTTAATAGGTTTGAATTCAGAGTTTTTCTTTTCCTAGACTAGTTGCTTCACCAAGGCTGAAGAATCTAGTCTGTCCTACTATTTTACAACTCGTGTCGCCATGTCCATTTCCTACGACGATAAACATTACACCACGGGCACCTCCAAATTTCATTTTATTGTCATTTATAATTATAATGAGTGCTTTGGCCTGGCCAATCGGAGACTGTCTTCTTTTTCTTATTTATTTTTTTCCATTTCAAAATTCTGAGCCATTCAATTGCGTCGTTGGTGAATAGAAGATTACATTAAGAAAGATTGACCAGTCGGCTGCGGCTGTAGAATACACCGACTGCATCTCTGCAGAGGGATAACCCTCCGTTAATGAGTGTTCTCGATATTTCACTAAACAATCTGATTGTGAGGTTCCTGTAATGCCGGGGCTTCGGTGAATGCAGAGTACCCATTCATTGCCATCACTCCCAGGTTCACTGTGGCCGAAGAGGTTGCTTAATTGCTATCGATCCCAGATCTACTCTGGCACAAAGTGGTTGCACCTGATAGCGTCCTAGCGATGGGTCAAATCGAACTAAACTGTGTACTTGTGCTAAACTGAATTGTTTAAAATGGAACTGTTTATACGTATAAAATGGATTTGGCATTAAATAGCCTACAATGGTTGATATGCCATAAAACCAAACCAAACCAAACTAAACCAATCGAAAAACGAGATTCTGTCATTACGAAGCATCAAATGAGTCTTTGATTACTGCATATGTGCAACTCCAAAGTCGGGTAAGAATAAACTTGATGCCTACCACCGCAAACATCTGAAAACTGTCGCTAGACACCGATGACTAAACCGGCTAAATGTTATATAATTAAGGAATTTTTTATTAATCATTTTATTATATTTTTATCATTCAGTTTATCATTCATTCTGTTTAGTCCAGGTGCATAGTCATTGGGTACAGTTTTACGCAAAAGATATGACAATCACCATTGTCATAATAAACCCCAACAGGAAATGAGGCTGGAGTGTGGATGACGTCAAGCCTGGAGGAGATGGTCCTAAGAATTTGAAGAATTTTGAAAGAGTCAATTGGGAACTGACATTGGACCAATGGCAGAGTTGAGTTTTCTACCGTTGCGGCAGTGGTTAAGTTTTTCGGGTCTCTACCAGCGAAGATGAATTGAGATCTAAACACCACAAGATGCGCCGTGCGTTGGAATGGGGTTAGCATAGTAAGAATTATGTCTATCTACTCGCGTCGAAAAACCGATGCCAGAAACTAATAAAACCGTTCGTAACTGAACAACAGAGTCCACCTGTATTTGTATTTGCCTGTGTTGGCATATGTATACGTGTGTTATAAAACATAAATTCAAACAAGGCTCTGTAGATGATGTGAAAAACCATTCCACTATCAACAAGGGTTTGGTTTGTTTGGTTTCATGGCATATCAACCTTTGTAGGTTATTTAACGCCAAATCCATTTTTATGTAAATAATCTGTTCTATTGAAAACAGTTCAGTTGAGCATAAGTACACAGTTTAATTGTCAAAAACATTTGCATTTCAAACTATTCAAGTAGTTATATGTAATAATTCAGTTAAGTGTAAATACAGTTTCAATGTCGAAAAACAGTTCTATTTGAAATAATTCAGTTAAGTATAAGCACACAGTTTTAATGTAAGTACAGTTTAATTGTCAAAAACGTTTCTATTTCAAGCTATTCGTTTACTCAATTCATTTTAGCATGAGAATGCTGTTAGTTCTATTTAACCCATAGATAGGGCTCTATCAGGTGCTACCACTCTGGGCCAGAGTGGACCTGGGAGCAATGGCAATGAAAGGGTACTCCACATTCCCCAAAGCTCTAGCACTGCTGGAACCTCACCATCAGATTGTTTAGTGTCTTTATCAGGACACTCGTTAGGGGGGTCTTACCCCTCTGCAGAGGTGCAGTCAGTGTATTCTACAGCCCCAGGTGACTGGGCAATACACAGAGTTAAATGTCAAAGTTTTATTTCAGATAATTCAGTTCAGCATAAGCACACAGTTTAGACGTCAAAAACAGTTCTATTTCGAGCAATTCAGTTCAGCACAAGTACGCAGTCTCAATGTCAAAACAGTTCTATTTTAAACAATTCAGTTTAGCATAAATACGCAGTTTAAATGCAAAAATCAGTATATGAAAGAAGCACGTAGTTCTATTTAACCCATAGATAGGACTCTATCAGGTGCTACCACTCCGGGCCAGAGTGGACCCGGGAGCGATGGCAATGAAGGGGTACTCCGCATTCCCCAAAGCTTCAGCATTGTTGGAACCTCACCATCAGATTGTTTAGTGTCATATCCAGGACACTCGTTGGGGGGGTCTTACCCCTGTGCAGAGAAGCAGTCGGTGTATTCTACAGCAAATCAACAAGGGTGATGAGACTATGAAAGAACTATGTTCAATATGATGAGGATGGCCTAAAAATCCTTTGCACAAAAATCCTTTGAATTTGATGTAAAAACGTCCAATAATTATCGGTTATGAAGGGGCCATCACTGCACAAAACTATTTGATAAGCTGCGGGCAGACCCCTAAAGTATATGACAAGGACTCGTAAGATCTGGAAAGCCCCTGAGGAAGCTAAGGAACCTGGCAAAGGAAATGCATGAGTGGCTTCAAATAGAGAACTGAAAGTTGCTGTAAGATGTTTCAAACAGTTTTGGCAGGTGAACATGTCCTTTGTAAAGAGTACGGGTGTAGCTTGCAAGACAAATTCAGGTTAATTGGCCGCCCATTTACCATGACTAGTTAATTTGACGTCATTTGTCTGCGGTATGGACTATGGCTCAGTTGTAGATTTTCAGCTCTGTAATCTATGGTCTCTGGTTCGATCTCCAGTGGTAGAGATCACAATATACACTGCTGATGAGATCTAATAAGGTCGAAACAGCTGTCCACTGTTACCGTGGGTCGTGCGTAGGTGTTCGCCGGATTTTCTAGTCATGGTAATTCAATTCACAATACTAAGGCAGGATTTTCTTGTCTTTGGTTAAGGGCATCACTGGAACCTCACCATCAGATTATTTAGATGGAGGTGCTCGTGGTGTAGTCGTTATCGCTGTAGGAAATGAACACGGCGATACGAGTTCAAATCCTGGACGATACTGATTGCATTTTCACATAACACTAATACCCTTGGGAAAGGTATGAATCCAATTATTCTCCCTCCAGCTATGGGTAAATAGTCGGACAGACTAGGTTCTTCAGCCTTGGTTTGGCAACTAGTCTAGGAGAAGGAAAACTCTGAATTCAAACCTGTTAAACTCCGCTTAAAAATTGACCTTGTGTCATATCCTGCCCGAGCGGAGGGGTTGGTAAATAGTACCATCAGATTATTTAGTGTCATATCCAGGTCGGGGGGTCTTACCCATCTGCAAAGATGCAAACTGGGCCAAGAAATAGGGTTAGATTATATCCCCAATATAGGAATATATACCAAATTAGCCCAAATTACAGACTTCTATAAAATTGACCCTAACAATACCCCACGCCCTAATTAACAGTGAATATCTAAATTTGCTAATAAACTGCAGATTAAAGATAAGGTAGGGATACTAAAAGAAAAATGCGCTTACATTTTATTTTAGAACCATAAGTAGAACTTCCAAGATTGGAAACAGGCCAGACTAATTAACCCCACTAAGACCGACCTCTGTTTAGTATCTAAGAATTTCATACAAAGAATAACGTCTAGGATACTAAGTAACTCAAAGTATAACCTATGGAAAAAAACCGCTTCGGATACTATTGATTGGTTTAAAAACATTAAGAATAAAAAGAGTATTACGTTCATCCAATTCGATAACGTTGAGCTTTACCCTTCTATTAAGTAGGAATTATTATTTAAGAGTCTGAACCACGTTAGGAAATATACAGATATCACAGACGAAGAAATAGAAATAGAAATTATTCTTACATATAGGAAATCTATTCTAACTGATAATTGTAGAACTAAGGTGAAAGCCACGGGGACAAGTTCAACGTACCCATGAGTGCTTACGAATGGGCCCAGGTGGCTGACTTTATAGATATTTATATTTTGTATACGTTAGATTGTATTGTCAACTTGGAGCAGATGGGACTTTATTGAGATGACGGAATCATCTTCATCCCGGAAAGTAACGGCCCCCAAAACTTCAAAGATATATATAAGAAAATTATTAGGGCAATTTAATTACTTGGACTACGAATTTAAATAGCATTGGACTAGAAAATAGTTAACTTTCTTGATGTCACACTCAATTTAGATAACAGCACCTTCAAACCTTTTAATAAAAGCAATCTCACTCCAACTAGCATAAATGGTACCTCTAACCCCCCCAAGATCGATACTGAAACAAATTCCGAATGCTGTGAACCAGAGGATATATAGGCTATCCATATTTACCAACCCCTCCGCTCCGGCAGGATATGACACAAGGTCAATTTTTAAGCGGACTTTAAAGAACCCTGTCTGCCCAACTATTTTACCCATAGCTGGAGGGAGAATAATTGGATTCATACCTTTCCCAAGGGTATTAGTGCTATGTGAAATGCAATCAATCTCATCTAGGATTTGAACTCTTATCGCCGTGTCCATTTCCTACGATGATAACCATTACACCACGGACACCTCCATTTTATCCAACCCCTCCGTTCGGGCAGGATATGACACAAGGTCAATTTTTAAGTGGTGTTTAACAGGTTTGAATTCAGAGTTTTTCCTTCTTCTAGACTAGTTGCCTCACCAAGGCTGAAGAACTCAGTCTGTCCTACTATTTACCCATAGCTGAAGGGAGAATAATTGGATTCATACCTTTCCCAAGGGTATTAGTGCTATGTGAAATGCAATCAGTCTCGTGTTGCCGTGTCCATTTCCTACGACGATAACCATTACACCACGGGCACCTCCATTATATAGGATATATAGGCCATCGTCACGTGAAAAAAATTGTTGAGGAGAACAAAAGGATATATGATGAAGCCCTCAAAAATTGCGGAGTCCAGAGTAGATTGGAGTTTGTGAATCCACTGAAATCCAGCTCTAAGGAACAAAATGCCACCACTTGCATAATTTGCGGTAGAGGAGACAACAGACTTAACAAGGTAAGTGGTACCAATAATAATTATTCAAATAGATGAAATTATAACAGAAATAGATTCAATTTGGTTTAACCCCGCTATTCTGCCAAGTAACGAACATTAACGTAGGAAAATATTTCCTAAACCTTCTGGATTGGGCATTTTAAGAGGAAGACCCTATTAAAGAAAAAAAAAAAATTAGTTGATACACCGTAAAAATTAGTCGTTCTAGTCCAAACAATATGTATAAAATCTTTTTAAAAAACACAATAGAAGGCTATCAGATGAATTCAATCGGAATGAGGCGATGGATTGAGTACCCTGTAACAGTAGAAGAAAAAATACATGCTCCTCGGGCGGACGGTGTAAGCTGATAACGTGGTATACCAAGCATGCATTTTCCCCATGCAGCATAATAAAGATGGAGAGAGATTATACATAGGCATATCAGCAAGGAATTGGAAACTGAGACTGTATAATCACAGATATTCTTTCTCCAACTCGCAGCTTAGGAACCAAACAGCCTTATCAAAATATTTTGGAACCTAAGGGATCAGGGGCTAAACCCCCAAAAAGAGGAAAATAATCAAGCAATCTTCGATAGCAAACAGATTCAATAGCAGTAAGACCTATGTATTGCAGAAAAGATTACAATAAGTAATTTCAATGGCCCCAGACGACTGCTCAATACACGTAACGAGATGATATTTAAATGTAGACATAAAGATTAATTTGAAAGATCTTGATGGAGAGCTATCGAGGGTCCTACTTAAGATAAAACCGTGATATAGATTTTGGATGAAATTTATTTGTAATAAATAACATTTATGTCAGTGATTAAGAAAATCATACTGCGGGGGAATTTATATAGGGGAGGAATTTTTAAAGTCCTGGACATTAGTTCGTTCTTAGAATTCTAGAATTTTTAGAATGTTGAAATCGTTGGTTCCTTTCAACAATTTTCGGTTAATGCTAGTGTAGAGGGCTACAACCCCCACCACAACCCAATGAGATGTAAACAAAATAGACGGAGTATCAGTACATTCACTAAAGGCCTATGAAGTTGCCGAAAGGTTTTGTTGTTACGTAGCCAGATATACGGATGTGTGAAATAGATATAAGAAATCCGAAATACACGACAAACTGGTTCAGGTACGAAATTTTTATTCACGTTTTTGAGTTTAAAGGTTTTTCGACATGAGGAGAGAGAGACACAATCTTTCTATGCTGACTACTTTTACATCGTCAGCTCTCAAACCCACCAACGCGCGGCGCCCGTAGCGCACAAATTCGTCTGGCCTCGCCCAGCTCTGACTCTCTCGTTCGGAGGCAGGAACTCAACACAAATCCCAAAATCCTCTGTCCACGCCTCCGGTGACGTCACTCACATCCCCTGGTCCCAATTCCTATCTGAGATTTTTATTTTGACATCTCTGAAGGACACATAGAATAATAATTATATAATAAATTAATTTACATGCTTACGTTATGCTAAATTTCCAACTGCTACGACAATTCTTACATATGACCAACTTGGGATGGATCGACTACTAGAACACCCTTTTTTGGGGTTCTTAATATTTTTTTAATACATTAGTTGTTTTGGCTCCCTTTTCTTTTTGCCAGAACATTTTTATTTTATTTATGTATTTATTTATTCTGCTTCTCTTTTCACCCTCAAATAAAGCGTGTATGTCATCAGTAGAGAGGAAGATTATATTCTTTGGTGAAATAAGTTTATATTGACATTTTAACCATGGTTGAATTTTCTTCCGATTACATTAAATACGCTTTGTATGAGAGTTTTATTATATAAACCTGAAAAGGACTATGTAACAATTGTCGTACATCGAGCGCTCCCATAGATTTATATGAAATACCACATATATTCTACACACGAATAATCCACAGTGTTTTTGGATACCAACTGGATATTATAGTATATATATATATATATATATGTGTGTGTGTGTGTGTGTGTGAGCTAATGCAGAAAAAATATATACGCAGAATATGTATATATATGTATACGCATATATATATGTGTGTGTGTGTGTGTGTGTGTGTGTACGTTCATATGTTGAATATATATATATATATATATATATGCATGTGTGTGTCTGTGTATGTTAAATATGTCTGTGTATATGTAAATAGTAATTATATCTATATATGTATATATACATGTAGAAGAGATAAAAAGAAAGAAAGAAAGAAAGAAAGAAAGAATGCGTTTTTTCTGCTTATTTCTCTGATATATATATATATATATATATATATATATATATATATATATATATATATATACATATCTGCAGAAAAATCACATTCTACTCTCTCTATGTATGTACATTTAATAAAATAAACCTTTTCTTGCTAATCGGTTATCAATGTGTCTCCTATCGTTCAAATATTATTAGGAGAGTGACAAGATATTCAATTAAGTCTATATCTTTTCTGCAAGTGTATATATGCAGAAAATATAAATACTGAAGAAATTTACGTGCAAAATAATAATATATTGTTATCCCCAGTTCCAGTGTTTTGTGATATCACAACTCTTCATTGTGGCTAAACATGCGAAATGCTTCAAGATGGAATCGAAACCCGACGGACCTTAAGTCAGTCGGATATCTTACGTATATATTTTTCATATACGCTATGGGCTACCGGAGAACTCAATTTATGCGAAGATTTTTGTATTTACGCGTAAATGGCAGCTGGCAATTCCCCACTCCTGTACTCCACTGGGGAAAGCATATATATATATATATATATATATATATATATATATATATATATCATTATTTTCTCTCTCTCTCTCTGTCTATATATATATATACATATTTGAATATCATTATTTTCTCCATATATATATATATATATATTTATATATATATATATTCTAACACTAGGGACTTGAGTCCTTCACTGGGAATCGAAACCGGAACAGTGAAATAACTTTTCATCTGTTCCGCTACGTAAAGCACGGAAATTGCCCCCGCCTTTGCATGTGCGCCAATAAAACGTGGATCTATGTGGATCAGTGCAGAGTGGCCAGTGTCATCCACTTCATTTTCCCATGTTCATCTAACCCCCAACCAGAACGAGGCTTGACCCGTTGCGATGATGTGTCAAAATGTAATCTGCGAGAATGTTGATAAGAAGACATTTGAGAAGCTTCTTAATGGTGACTAACGCCCGCCAAATGGCCAAGAGACGATAACGAGTTAGCTCATAAAGGTGAATGACAACCAAACTGTTCTGAAAAAGAAAGAAAGAAAGAAGGAAAGGAAGGGCTGATCAATGGCGGAGACCAAATATGTATGTGGAATTGGAGTCTTATAGATCAGATAAACGAGATCAGGGAAATAGTAGTCTTAAGTGACAAAAAGTAAAGAAATATGGCGGAGAGATAGAACGAATATACGGAAAAGGCCCTAAATGGAGTAAATACTGTGGCTGGTGTTTCGTGGCAGTTCAAACCTTGTGGGATATTTAACACTAAATACTGTTTACGTATATAAATATATATGTATATATTGTCATCTACAGACAGACTGTTTCGTTGTATCACAACTCTTCAATGTGGCTAAACACGCGAGATTCTCAAAGCTGGGATCGAAACCCGGTTGACTCACACGCCAACCCAAGATTCTACCGCACAGTCACAAGGAATCTAGAGGAAGCGAAGGAATTTTAAACGCTTATGTATCACATTTGTTTTGTTTTCATATACCCACTTAAAGGCAACCGAGAGCTCAACTCATTCGAGGAGCCTTGCCTTACGCGAGTGGCAACCATTACTTTCTTCGTTAGAGAGATCAACCCCACAGAGCTAGGGGAGCATGTATAATCCTGCACAGTCAGACTGTTTCATTGAATCTCAACTCTTCGGTCTGACTAGACAACGCGAGGTTCTCGAAACTGGGATCGAAAGCCGGCTGACTCATACACCAGACCAAGATTCTACCAAGATTCAATAGCTATCACACCGGGGTGTAAGAGAGGGCACCACTCCTTTCCCTGAATTGCTCCACTTTATCCTTGATTCTTACCTTATAATGATGAGTGTTAAACAAGGCGGCATCAAGTACCATTTTTACGTCTTTGGTATGACTTGACCTGGGATTGAACCCCGGTCTCCAAGACCATTGGCGAATCCTCTACTCATTAAGCCAATGGCCCGAAATATGTGCAAACAAATTACTGATGTTGAATTGTTACTGTTATAGAAGTAAGTAAGTTAGCGACCATAGTCGAGGGTGACCCGAAGGCTCCCTTTTCGATAGCTACTAAACCAAGGTGTAGGGGAGGGCGCTACTCCATTCCCAGGATTGCTCCACTTTACCCTTGAACCGTACCTTATAATATAATGCTGAGTGTTAAGCAAGGTGGTATCAAGTTCCATTTTTAAAGTCTTTGGTATGACTCGACCTGGGATTGAACCCAGGTCTCCCGGGCCATTGGCGAACACTCTAACCGCTGGGCCAATGTCCGGGACTTGTAAAGTTAGCGACCATAGTCGAGGGTGACCCGAAGGCTCCCTTTTCGATAGCTACTAAACCAAGGTGTAGGGGAGGGCGCTACTCCATTCCCAGGATTGCTCCACTTTACCCTTGAACCGTACCTTGTAATGCTGAGTGTTAAGCAAGGTGCTATCAAGTTCCATTTTTAAAGTCTTTGGTATGACTCGACCTGGGATTGAACCCATGTCTCCCGGGCCACTGGCGAACACTCTAACCGCTGAACTGTGTTAAACAAACTGGACTGAGATGGCTTAGAGTCATATACAGGACATTCGTTGGGAGGTTACCTTCATGAAGATGCATTCTACCGCTCCAACCGAATGGGCAGTTCAGAATTAATCCGAGATTATAATTTTCGTTAATATGCTACCGATTATCTTTAATGTAACGCTCACGGTGTAATGGTTATTGTCATTATCGTCTCCGACGGCTGGTCACGCATCAGGATGTTTTTGTTTTTATAATAAATCGACAGGACACGTCGCAAGATCAATCCTTTTGCTGAGGACAGATGTTTTTATTTGTGAGATTATTCTTTCACGAAAAGCACCGACCAGGATTTTAAATCGGCTTGCCAAGTCGATATCCTATGACGGCAATCGTTAAACTGACTCCAAGCAGAAATATTTCGTGCCAACGTTTATGTCTGTTTTGTTTCGTTGTTTTTTTATCATCTAAATTCTTGATGGAATAGAGATATGTAGAAAATGTAATTATCAATCATTTGCTTCGAAGTATTATTTTGGATGGTCATGTCAACGCGGTCTTATCGAGTTCAAAGGTTGTATCATACAAGAATATATATATATATATATATATATATATATATATATATATATATATATATATATAACAGGGTCTGATCGAGTTCACGGCTTGTCTTGTACCATTATATATATATATATATATATATATATATTACAGGGTCTGATCGAGTTCACGGTTTGTCTTGTACCAGTATATATATATAGGGCTGTCTCCATATCAATATATTTGAGTAACATGAAGTTTAATCAGACGGATATGTTGCAATGGATTTTATTTCCGTTTTCTTCTTATATATATATATATATATATATATATATATATATATATATATATATATATATATATCCACGTATATGGTAAAAAGAAGAAAACGGAAAGAAAAATACATTCACAAAATATCAGTCTGATTAAACTTCATACGTTACTCAAATATCCATGTGTGTATATGTGTATGGGGCTATATGTATATGCATATATATGGGGTTATATATGTGTATATATATAAACATATATATATATGTCTCATATATGTACATATAAATGTACATATAGATATATGTCTATCTGCCTATATATACATATATATATATATATATATATATATATAAATACATACCACCCACGTTATATATATATATATATATATATATATATATATATATATATATTACATGATCGGGGCATGCCGTTAATTCGATCAGACCTCGTGATAGATAGATAGATAGATAGATAGATAGATAGATAGATAGATAGATAGATCGTAATAGATTCTTTTAGAAATAACATGTGCGCAGTTAAGAATCAACTTGATTGATTATACAATCGTCCTTTCCGGAAAATGCAGAAAGATAATTTCGCGTTCTGGCTATAAAGAATATAAATTTAGAATTAAATGTACACAGCTGAATTAGATGAAGCCTAAAAAGAAAGAATTTTCTTTTATTTCTTTTACGTTTTCATTTATTTATTTAATTTTTGTATTTTTGTTTAATTCCCATCACGGATTCTATCTAGAATTTTTTTTGTGTAGTTGGGGCTTCGTTGATTGCATACTATTTGCCTTTCAAAATTCCCGAATGCAAAAACTCTCCCATTAATGAAAGAAGGTTCAATCACTAAATTGTTTGTGTAACATGACCGCTACCTCGCCACGCGCACATATACAAACACACACCACCCGGAGCTGTGGACGACAAACGACAAACCCTGGTTGAAAAAAAAAACGAAACTAGGTGTGATGTTTACTGTTGCTCTCAGAAGTGTATAGCCTATCTTCGTACGAAGAATTTGGAGAATATCGAAAAACTAAAGAACTCCCAGGAAGATTGAACCTATTAGAACTGAAACGAGGCAACCGTCTGCAAATGGAAGATCGATATCAAGTGAACTCTTAAAAACTTACCAAGGATTAGTTTTGCCAAGGAAAAGGCTCAGAAAATGAGACTAGTGAGAATCCAACCAAACAGCGTTCAGTAACGTAAAGTTAGTGACCGTAGTCGAGGGCGACCAGAAGGCTCCCTTTTCAATAGCTACAACATCAATGTGTAGGGGAGGACGCTACTCCTTTCCTTGGATTGCTCCACTTTACTCTTGATTCATACCTTATATTGCTGAGTGTTAAGCAAGGACTTATCAAGTATCATTTTTAAAGTCTTTGGTATGACGCGACCTGGGATTGAACCCAGATCTTCTGGACCATTGGTGAACACTCTACCCACTACATACGACCCATGTGACTGCCGTATTATTTCTGCTCACTCAGTATATGTATATATAGGGTGTCTCAATATACATAGGACCCATGTGACCGCCCAATTATTTCTACTCACTTAGTATATGTATATATATACGTTGGCAACCGTAGTAGAGAGTGACCCGGAGGCTCACTTTTCAATAGCTAGTACACGGAGGTGTAGGGGATGGCACTACACCTTTCCGTGTATTGCTCCACTTTGCCCTTGATCCATATCTTATAAGGCTGAGTGTTAAGCAAGGCGGCATCAGGTACCATTTATTGAGTCTTTGGTATGACTCTACCTGGGATTGAATTCCGGTCTCCTTTATCATCGGTGAACACTTTACTCAATAGGCCAATATATATATATATATATATATAGTGTTTCAATATACTAGGGACCAATTTGACTGCTAATAACTCTACTAATAAGAGTATGCTCTTTTTTGTTTTAAATTTGAAAATAATATGCCATCATATTTACCAAACCCTCCGCTCGGGCAGGATATGACACAAGGTCAATTTTTAAGCGGAGTTTAACAAGTTTAAATTCAGAGTTTTCCTCCTCTTAGACTAGTTGCCTTACCAAGGCTGAAGAACCCAGTCTGCCCTACTATTTACCCATAACTGGACGGATAATAATTGAATTATTACCTTTCCCAAGGGTATTAGTGCTATGTGAAATGCAATCAGTCTAGTCCAGGATTTGAACTCGTGTCACCGTGTCCATTTCCTACAACGATAACCATTACACGACGGGCACCTCCCGTTACACGACGGGCACCTCTATGCTATATGCTATAACAACTTTTAATCCTCGATCACAATGGCTTGGAAAAGAAAGGAAACATATTTTGCTTTTCTACTTATTTGGAAACAAAATTATTCAAAACTATACGAGCGAAATTTGGCAGTAAGTTTAACTTTAACAATTATCTCCAGAAAAATCAAATTTATCGTTCGACATAAATTTTCAGCTACGGAGTCAGTAAACAACCTCGACAAGAAGGCAGAAAATCCCAGATCTGGTAGGAAGTTAATTGTAAGATGTCCTGATAACGAGGATGCGTTGAGAGATTTTGTTGTAAGGAATCTGAGAAATCCCTCTGGAGATGTTCCCAAGAACTCGGTCTTTCACGTTGCAAAGAATCCTAAAGAAAGATCTTCAGCAGTCCCTATACAGAAACCAGATCAAGTATAAGCTCACATTACCTGACATGGAGTTTCTTGTTTCAGTAATAAATCATTATCATATTAATGAGTTGCATCAATTCTAACACACCGTGTATAACGAAGTAAACCGTAATAACGACGGACGCTGAATGACGGTTGCTTGAAAGCTTTTAAATTCGAGAATAATTTTCAGGGTTTGTTTGGATTATTAGATGGGTTTGGTTTGGTTGGCTTTTATGGTTTATGAGCCATTGTATATTATTTAATGTAAAACCCTCTTTATATATTTTATATATTGTGTTGTTAACGCAAAGTTTGTAGATGACAATTTCAAACGAACCATAGCTCATTTGTTTGCACACAGTTAAATGGTTATTCATATGATTTGAAAGCCGATAGTTTGTAGTTGATCTTATTTCTAAATGAGTCAGAGCTAATTGGTTTGCACACAGTTAAATGGTTCCAAATATTCCTACAGGAATAGTCCTATTTAGATTTAATCATCTGTTTGCATTCAAATCGTTTCATTGCCCAGTCGACTGGGGCTTTAGAATACACAGACTGCACCTCTCTAGAGGGGTAAGATCCCCCCTATGAGTGTCGTGGATATGACACTAAACAATCTGATGGTGAGGTTCCAGTAATGCTGGGGCTTTAGGGAATACGGACCACCCCTCAATTGCCATTGCTCCCAGGGTCAACTCTGGCCCGGAATGGTAGCACCTGTTTGGGCCCTATCTATGGGTTAAATAGAACTAACGGCATACTTATGTTAAACGGAACTGTTTGACTAAACTGAATAGCTTGAAATCCAAATATTTTTGACAATTAAACCGAACTTACATTTAAACTGAAGGCTTATGCTAAACTGAATTGCTTGAAATGGAACTGTTTTTGACATCAAAACTGTACTTACACTGAACTGATTTCTCATATATAGAACTATTTTGACATTTAACTCTGTGTAGACAAAATTAGCTGAATTAGAACTGCGTGAATAAACTGGATAGTTTGAAATAGATATGTTTTTGACAGTTAAACTGTGTACTCATGCTAGACTGAATTATTTGAAATAGAACTCTTTGTATTAAAGTTGATTTGGCGTTAAATAACCAACAAAGGTTGATATGCCATAAACCCAACCAACCAACAAACCAACGAACATCAAATCATTCCAAATATTTCTATCTAATATAAATAATTTCATTCACATGACCTGAAATGGTTTCAAGCATCGCCATATAAAACTAACAATTCTATTTAGTTACACAGTAAGAGAGTTTCAAGTAGTGGTGATCAACGCTAATAATTCTATTCAACATTTTTCATTCATTAGCATACAACTAGATTGTTCCAAGTATAGCGATGTATCACCCCGCAATTCAATTAAATAGTAGTCGTTTATTTACATAAAGTTATATGGTAAAACAGTTCTATTTCTAACAATTCAATTTAACGAAAGTAATTTGTTTGCACACAGTTTAAATGCCAAACAGTTCTATTTGACAAATAGGAATAGATAATGTTCTACCATTCCTGGTAGGAGTGGAACTGGCAGTAATGGCAATGAAGTGGTACTCCATATTCCCCAATGTTCCAAACACACACACACACACACACACACACATATATATATATATATATATATATGATGAGGCGATGAATGATTGGGAGAAGTGGCGAGAGAGGGTCAAGGATATCTGTGCTAGCGGCACGACATGATGATGATGATGATGATGATCTATAAAATGCTTTTAGAAATCATATATTCAATATTTAGAGAAATGATCTGGCATTAAATGATCTACTATGGTCGATATGCAATAAAACTAAACTAACTTGCATGAATATATGCAAATGAATGAATCGTGTTGAATAGAATAATTAGTATTCCTATTTACCCAACCCCTCCGCTTGGGCAGGATACGACACAAGGTCAATTTCAAACAGAGTTTAACAGGTTTGAATTCAGAGTTTTCCTTCTCCTAGATTAGTTGCCTCACCAAGGCTGAAAAGCCTAGTCTGCCCTACTATTTAACCATAGCTGGAGGGAGAATGATTGGATTCATACCTTTCCCAAGAGTATTAGTGCTATGTGAAATGCAATTAGCCTGGTCCAGGATTTGAACTCGTGTTGCTGTATCCATTTCCTACGACGATAACTATTACATCACTGGCACTTTCAGAATAGAATAATTAGTATTAAATAGCAATACTTGTAAGCACTTCACTGTCCACCAACAAAAGATTAATATTGAATAGAATTTTTAGAATTATTAGTTATTGAAACGGTTAAACTGTGTAGAAACAATAGCAATACTAGTGTTCAAACGAATCAGTTCTAAATTACCGCCAAACTAATCTCTTGCAAATAATATATGTATATCTATTTTATTTATTCGCCATCCCACCACCGGACAAGTACAGAACAAGTGGGTCCGGACGCAGGGCCACAGCCCATACGCGTCCAGCAAAATCCAAAAATATCTTAGGTCCAATCGGCACCCACTAGAGGAGGCGCCCCAGAGGCCAGGAAACAAACAACAAACAATTGATAAAACAATTGGTGAACTTTTATATGTATATCAATTTAAATGTGTGCAGCCAAATGACTTGTGTTAAATTGTTACGGTTATATTGCAATTCTTGTAACCATTTAACTGTGTGCAAACAAATGATTTATAGTGAATAGAATTATTAATGTTAAGAAAACTCAAGATCATTTTTCTATGTGCAAAAAAATAACTAATATTAAATAAGATTACTAATAATTCATTGTAAAGCTTAAAAGCATTTGACTGTGTGCAAACAAATGATTATTATTAAATAGAATTACTAATATTATTTAGAAATACTTGAAACCATTTAACAGTGAGCAAACAAATGATTATTATTAAAAAGAATTACTAATGTTTCATTATAATCCTTGAAAACATTTAACTGTGTGCAAACAAATGATTAATATTAAATAGAATTACTAATGTTTCATTATAATCCTTGAAAACATTTAACTGTGTGCAAACAAATGATTAATATTAAATAGAATTACTAATGTTTCATAATAATCCTTGAAAACATTTAACTGTGTGCAAACAAATGATTAATATTAAATAGAATTACTAATGTTTCATAATAATCCTTGAAAACATTTAACTGTGTGCAAACAAATGATTAATATTAAATAGAATTACTAATGTTTCATAATAATCCTTGAAAACATTTAACTGTGGGCAAACAAATGATTAATATTAAAAAGAATTACTAATGTTTCAGAATAATCCTTGAAAATATTTAACTGTGTGCAAACAAATGATTAATATTAAATAGAATTAATATTGTTTCATAATTGTGTTTGAAAACATTTAACTGTGTGCAAACAAATGATTAATAATAAATAGAATTATTAATGTTACATAGAAATACTTGAAACCATTTAACAGTGAGCAAACAAATGATTAATAATAAATAGAATTATATTTGTTTTAAAGAAAAATTAATATTATTTTAGATATACTGGTTGAATAAGAAAAATTTATTTTAAACTAATTTGATAAATTGACACATTCTCATTAAAATGATCCCAAATTTTAAAATCATGTGTAGAAACAATTCAAAATTCTGTTGAATTTTTTCAATTTTTCGAAAAGAATTTTAAATTTTATCAGTTAGAATTTCGCAGTCTCATTTTAATTCAATGTAGAATTGTTCATTTCCGGAAGTGTTAGCGCTTTAAAAGCCAAAATTACAAAACAAATCAAATTATTTTTATTATCATTATTTTGCTTCTTAAGAGTCTTTGACATCAGCATTAGCTGATGGTCTTTCGCTATAGTTTGAGTGACAGTAAGTCTCCTCGAGTCTCCAGGACCCGTCGAAGTATCCTGGCCGATCTTAATAATGTTATATTTTGGATAGTCTCCAGTCATCTTGTTATTTCCAAGTCCTCCAGTACTTCTACCAATCTTTTGGTGACTATACAAAGAGCACTGATCCCCAAAAGTTAAAACGTCACTTTCATGTACCACTGTGTTTGTTTGTTTTTTTATGTGTGTTTTGTGCTTTTTGGGTTGTTTTTTTTTTTTTTTCACTTCCCTAGCAAAGTCTCGGTATTCATCGTTCTTTTCACTTTCTTTCAATTAAATTCTGCGGTCAGCCGGGACAGCATAGTCCATAAGTTCTCTTTTTTTGTTGTTGTTGTTGGTTATTATAAAGTCTGGTCGTCTGGCTGAAATTTGGTGATCCGTTTGCATCTCAAAATCCCTGAGAGGTCTGTGCGTCACATTCACCAGGACGGATTCTGGGTTGTGCATATACCATTTGGTAGTATGATAGAATTTCAGTTTCTTGCATAATTCCCAGATCACCTTGCTAACACAGTGGTGTCTAATCTTATCCTTTTTCTGTGCTAATTTGCGGCATTCGCTTAATATGTGATTGATCATTTCGTCTTTATAACCACAAAAACAAAATCTGACGTTTTGTTGCGTCTCATCTATTCTTGCTTTGTTATGATTGGTTCTAATGGCGTTGTTTTGTGCTGCTATTAGAAGAGATTTGTTGTATAGCTACATAATACATATGCAACTATAAGCATATACATGCAGAACATAACAACGCAATGAAGACGAGCGACACAGTTCTTTAGAAAAAATTACCTCTCACTTCATTGAAAGGCTTGTGTGTGAGAGGGAGTTGGAAATCGAACAGAACTGCAACATATTGACCATAATGGCCATAACAGCGTTTCCTTCGCGTTCTCCTGGGCTGCTCAACCGGGGGCCTGGGAGCCCAGCCTCTCTGGGACATGTTCCTCATCCAAGCATCTTCTCTCCAACTGATCTGAACTTCAACTGCTCAATCAGGGGTCCTGAGGGCCCCCGCTGCAGGGTGCTGGTTTTCTCAACTGCATCTTATGTCCAACTGATTGAACTTCCTGTGCACCGAGTTATATAATAGTTCGACGTCCACCTTCTTGTGGGCGTCACAAATCGCACTCATTCAACCCGTCAACGGTCACGGGTATATTCTGATATTCCTCGACCGGATGCACCTGTTATTCACACAGGTACATTTCCTATTTTGACAGCCCGGCCGGGTCGGAGGTCAATATACAGCAGATTTAGTTTCTCTCTTAGGAACTCCCTTTCTTAGCCTCGTCCACGTTTTCTCGCGAGAGATTTCGCTTGTTAGTCGCTTAAAGCGTCCATTGAGTTGTTTTTCTTACCATTTTTGTTTTACTCCCTTGAAGGTTTTTCACAAACGAACGTTACCCGATGGTCTTTCACTGGATTTTGAGTAACAGCAAGTCTCCTCAAGTCGCCTGGAATCTTTACAGTATTCTGACCAATCTTCATAATGGTGTAGTCTAGATGGTATTTACATGTCCTTTGATTTTAAAGTTTTCCAGTCCCTTTACCAATCGTTTGGGGATCGTTCCAAGTGCACCTACTATAACTGGTATCACCGTCACCTTCATATCTTCAACTCTCTTGCAAGGTTAAGATACTTATTTCTGTTTTCATCTTTTTAAAAATTTTACTCTGTTGTCTGCCTTGAAGGCAAAGTTCACTATTCAACAGTTTCTTTTTCTTTGACTATCACTAAGGCTTGTCGTCTGGCCGAGATTTGGTGCATATCATTGTCTAGGAGAGATTTCGGGTTTTACATATACTACTTGTTCTTATGATCAAATTTAAATTTCTTGCACAATTCCGAGCGAATCACTTTCCCTACACCGTCGTTTGTAGTCTTATACTCTTTTTGCACTAATTTTCAGCATTCGCTTACTATATGATGAACGTTTCTTCTTTATCATCACATAACCGACCCTTGCTCTGTTGTTACGTCTTGTCTAGTTTTACTTTAAAATGGTTTGTCCTTATGGCGATGTTTTGTGCTGCCATTAGAAGAGATTAAGTTTCTCTCTGAAGGTTTCCCTTTCTTAGCCGTATGCATGATATCTCGTGTGAGATTTTTGCCCAGTTGGCTGGGGCTGTAGAATACATCGACTGCTTCTCTGCAGAGGGGTAAGACCCCCCCACCAACGAGTGTCCAGGATATGACACTAAACAATCTAATGGTGAGGTTCCAGCAATGATGGAGCTTTAGGGAATGCGCAGTACTCTTTTATTGCCATCGCTCCCAGGTCCACTCTGGCCCAGAGTGGTAGCACCTGATAAGGCCCTATCTATGAGTTATCTAGAACTAACAGCATGCTAATGCTAAAATGAATTGTTTAAGTAAACTGGATGGCTTGAAATAGAAATGTTTTTGACAATTAAACCATACTTTTTTAACTGCTTTCTTATGCTTAACTGAATTATTTGAAATAGAACTGTTTTTCGACATTAAAACTGTATTTACAATTAACTGAATTGTTACATATAACTGCTTGAATAGTTAGAAATGGAAATGTTTTTGACAATTAAACAGTGTAATTATGTTAAACTGAATTGTTTTCAATAGAACAGATTATTTACATAAAAATGGATTTGGGGTTAAATAACCTACAAAGGTTGATATGCCATAAAACCCAACAAACCAAACCATCGTGTGAGATTTCGCTTGTTCTTCGCTTGAAATATTCTTGTAATTGCTTTTCTTCCCATTTTTATTACTACTACTACTACTTCCTGGAATTTTGTTTGTTCGTTTTATTGTTTCATGGCATATCATTCTTTTTAGGTTATTTAATGCAAAATCCACCCTTCTAGAAGGATAGTAGTGGTACTATCAAACCCATAACGTGTAGAACAAGGGGATTCCTACCTTTTTTAAGGGTATTTGTCCGAAAGTAAACATAATGGCGCGAACTCGCATACTACGATTCTGCAGTCCAGCGCATTAACCATTACACCACGAAGACACCCTGCTACTTTCTGAAAAGAATCTTTTTAAATACTTGTTCCGGAAATTGATGATCATTTTACACTAAGTATGAATGTGAAAGTGAACTCTCTTTTAAAATGTAAAATAATTGCAGATTTTTTCTTTCTGCTTTTTTAAGTTTTTATCTTTTTAGTTTTTCGAAAAATTAAAAGTAAAAGCTGTGTGTTTTTGTGAGTCTCATTAGTTCAAATCACAAAAGAAAAAAAAAACGGTTCAATTTTTTTTTCAACCAGGTGTACTTGAACAGGTGTAGAAGTAAATTACATACGATACTTTTTGATGATTTCCAACTAGAAATAATAGTTAAAAAATATGGTAGAAATATATTTATAAGTGAATATTTCCAACCATATAATTTTAAAAACAAAAAAGAAAACTTTTCAACAATTTCAAACTTGACATTTCAAAATTGACATGATAAAAAAAGACACTGCTTCAGTCACGCTATTCCCTTTACTTTCAAAATAAAACCCATGACAAAGGCACGAACCTCATTTATTCCCGCCTTTAGCGAGTTATGTAGTAACACTGCCGTTCTTTTACAAGGGTTTGGCATGAAATAACCAGCGAAAATTTATATTCCATTAAACAAAGAAACAAAATAAACCAATATTTACAACGGGAAGTGTTCTGACCAGGTACAACTGTACCATATGCTCGATATGACTATGTGTGAAATGGACATATAATGTTCATATATTTATAACATAGGATCTCGAAACACGAAAAACACTTGACGACTTCTCAGTTCAGGTACGAAACCTTTTATTACCTTTGAGTTAAAGGTTTCGACATAAGGAAGAGAGATACACATTCTTTCTATTCTGGCTTTTTCATCTGCCCCCCCCCCCAACACGTGTCTCCGCGAGCAAGCGAAAATCAACCATCTCGTTCGGTGTCCAGTTCTCAACTAACTGACTTTTTCAAAATCTCCCCAAATCCTCCGGGCTCTTCCGGTGCATGACGTCGCCCGCACTCCGTAACCCCGCTTCCAATGTGGGCTATTGTGACATCTTTCAGTGACACGTCAACTCCGCCTGCGCACGCGCGTACACCTGTGTTAACGTTTCACTTAAGTAACCCATGCACTGAGCCGAAAGGTTCTCAGCCTAACTAAACCCAAAGGCATGAAACCGAAATCCCTCGGCCATTATATTACACAACAATTATAATTTCGTTTTCAGAATGTCAATGCTGTAGCGATTGTTAAAAAATCATCATGTCGTGCAGCTAGCACGGATATCCCTGACCCTCTTTCTCCACTTTTCCCTATCGTTCATCTCTTCTGGCAGGTCTTCAGGGCGACATTTCCACACTAGACGGAACCTCTCTGAAACTGGTTGATAAATTCACCTACCTAGGAACCAGTGTCTCATCAACCGAAAAAGACATCGACACGTGGCTAACGAAGGCATGGACTGCTATCGATAAGCTATCGATCATTTGGAAATAAGAACTGACCGATAAAATGAAACGCATTTTCTTCCAGGCAGCGGTCGTGTCGATACTGCTGTATGGATGCACCATTTGGACGCAAACGAAACGGCTGGAGAAGAAGCTAGACAGCAATTACACAAGAATGTTGCGAGCAATATTGAACAAGTCCTGGCGGAAACACCCCACAAGGCACCAACTATACGGCCACCTGCCTCCCATCACGAAAACTATCCAAATTAGACGAACCAGACACGCAGGACACTGCTGGAGAAGCAAAGACGAGCTCATAAGTGATGTACTCCTTTGGACCCCAACACATGGCCGAGCAAAAGCAGGACGACCAGCTAGAACATACATACAGCGGCTATGTGAGGATACAGGATGTTAATAAATAATATCTAATATTATCCGTTTTTATTCCGTAATGTTCCACGACTATCAAATGACGGCATATTTGGTTTTGAAAGAAATAAAGTCTTTACTAAAAATTGCCCAGTCGGCTGGGGCTGTAGAATACACCAACTGCACCTCTGCAGTGGGGTAATACCCGCCCAAGGAGTGTACTAAATATGACTCTAAACAATCTGATGGTGAGGTTCCAGTAATGCTGGAGATTTGGGGAATTCAGAGTACCCCTTCATTACCATCATTCGCAGGTCCACTCTGGCCCAGAGTGGTAGCTGGTGCGCTCACACGTTGTACATTTCTTCAGCCGGTTGCAATTTGCAAGATGAACGAGCAACGTAGTCCTATTTGGGAATCTATGCTTCATGAGTTCGAATTGCATCAGAGCGATGCTGAAACAACCCCAAAATTAATGATGCTTAAGATTGAGGCGCAATGGATTACCGTAGAATAAACCAGACGATTGAAGAAATTTCGCTCGGGTTGCCAGAACCTCGACTATCAATCAAAAGTGTAGATTTGGAGGGCGAGCTCTATATCATTGACGCGAATATACCGAGTATCATTTGGAGAGTATCAGGCGGGTTCGGTATCTCACAATCCATTACGACTCATCCCCTTCATGGGCTCAGTAAATGCAGTTGGAACTATTGAATCGAACCTCGAGATAGCAAAATATTGCAAAACTTTTGACTCCTTAAGTTTGTGAAATCCATTTAGAGTATGTTCTGTCATTTGAAACGTGACATGATATGACAAAAAAAAACATTATGTAGTGCTCTGAAAATGCATTTCTTAAGAGCAGTTATGGAAAAAAATTACAAATATATGGATGTGAAAGTTATATGCTCACGAAAGCAGTGAAAATCACGATATATATAAAAGAAAAAGTGACGAATCTTTACAGAAAGCAATATCCTCCTAAAAGCGTTCGTTATTTGAAAATACAGCAACGCTGACAGAGGTCATCAAGAAAGAAAACAATTTATTGGACATTGTTATGCTGTGTATAAAATATTATTATCGGACAAGAACAAGTAAAAGAAAAAGTAGTATATCTTGTGGTGGATTCAGGTTGCAGTTTCTCGAAGAATCAAACCTGAAAACTGTTGTCTGCGAGGTTTAGAATATACTGATTGTATCCTCTGCAAAGGAATAAGAAAACCATCTCCAACGAGGCATCCTGGTAATAATACTAAAATACATCTACCAATGAGTTTCCAGTTCTGCCGTTCTCGGAGGTGTGAAATATACCTTCAATGCCATTATAGGATGTCGAAGAAAAATATGGTTGTTGGTACTATTTACCAACCCCTCCGCTCGGGCAGGATATGACACAAGGTCGATTTTTAAGCGGAGTTTAACAGGTTTTAATTCAGAGTTTTCCTTCTCCTAGACTAGTTGCCTCACCAAGGCTGAAGAACCTAGTCCGTCCTACTATTTACCCATAGCTGGAGGGAGAATAAGGGGGTTCATACCTTTCCCAAGGGTATTTGCCCGAAAGTGAACGTAATAGCGCGACTGGAGTACGAACTCGCGTACTACGATTCCGCAGTTCATCGCTTTAACCATTACATCAAGAGAACACCCCCCCCTAAAACACCACGTGGACACCCCCCCTAAATATGGTTGTTGGTTGGTTGAGTTATATGGCATATCAACCTATGTAGGTTTTTTAACACCAAATCCATTTTTATGTAAATAATCAGTTCTATTTCAGACAATTCAGTTTAGCATAAATACACAATTTAAATGTTCAAAACAGTTCTATTTCAAGCAGTTCAGTTTAGCAAGAGTACACACTTTAAGTCGCAAAAACATTTCTAATTCAAACTATTCAGTTTATTCAAACAGGTCCAGTTCAGCTAATTCAGTTTACTGTGAGTACAGATTTTTTTTTACACACAGTTAAATGTCAAAACATTTCTATATTAAACAATTTAGTTTAGTGTAAGAAAAGTTTCAATGTCAAAAGCAGTTCAATTTCAAATGATTCAGTTTAGCATAAGCATGCAGTTTAAATATAAGTATAGTTTAATTGTGAAAAATATTCCTATTTCAAGCTACTCAGTTTAGTCAAGCAGTTCTAAATCAGCTAATTCAGTTTAGTAAAAGTACAGATTTCGTTTACGCACAGTTAGATGTTAAAACAGTTCTATATAAAACAATTCAGTTTTATGTAAGTAGAGTTTTAATGTCAAAAACAGTTTAATTTCAAATAATTCAGTTTATCATAAGCACGCAATTTAAATGTAAGTACGATTTTATTGTCAAGAACATTTCGATTTCAAACAATTCAGTTTAGTCAAACAATTCAGTTTAGCATAAGTATGCCGTTAGTTCTATTTTAGCTTTAGATAGGGCCTTGTCAGGCGCTACCACGCTGGCCCAGAGTGGACCAGGGAGCAATGGCAATGAAGGGGTGCTCCGTATTCCCCAAAGCTCCAGCATTATTGGAACCTTACCATCAGATTGTTTAGTGTCATATACAGGACACTTATTGGGCAGGGTGGTGTATTCTACAGTCCTAGTCGACTGAGCAAGAAAAATTTGAAATAAATTTTAAAATTTTTTTTTAGTCTGATTAGTCCAATTTTGGGGAAAAATTCGATATATCAAAATTTTCATGATTAACTTTATCATTTAAGGACTTTCGGAAATTAAAATTCAGCCCTGTATGCGTGAGCAAAAAAGAGGCGACAAAGAATTTATGATTTGCAGTTCATTTAAACAGTGTACTTATAAAAGCAAGTCGGCAATCTTAGTCGAGGGCGACCCAAAGGCTCCATTTTCAATAGCTACTACACCTAGGCATAGCGGATGGAACTACTTTCCCAGGATTTCTCCACTTTACCGCTGATCCTTACTTCATTGTGCTGAGTGTCGAAATAGACTTCACCGAGAACTCGCGCTGAAAATATTAGTGTCCCATCGATGGGTCAAAGTATATGTTTGAGACACTAAGCAGAGCCGGCCCAGTCGGCTGGGGCTGTAGAATACACAGACTGTGTCCATGCAGAAGGGTAAGACTTCCCCGTTGAAAGACATGGATATGACACAAAACATTTTAATAGTGAGGCTCCAGTAATGGGAAATGGAGTATACCTCTTCATTGCCATTGCTCCCTGGTCCACACTCGTCCGGAATGGTAGGAACTGATAGGATTCTATCTATGGGTCAAATAGAACTGTTTGACATTTTATTTTTATACTTTGAATTTAAACTGAGCGCAAACAAATGACTTATGTTAAACTGAAAGTTTGAAATAGAACTGTGTGTGAACAAATGACCGGTGTTTAATTGAATTATCTCACAGGCCATTGGTAAACTCTCTACCAATTAGGTTAATGTACTTATACTAAACTGAATTGCTTTAAATAGAACTGTTTTATTATATTTAAAGTGTCTACTTGAGCTAAACTGAATTGTTTGAAATATAACTGTTTTGACATTTAACTATGTGTAAACAAAAAACTATACTTATACTAAGCAGAATTGTTTGAAACTTTTATCAAAAGGACTTAATTCGGCCTTAAATGACACGAAAAAGAATTGATACGCCATAAAACAAAACAACCAACCAGCCATATATCGGATGGTGAGGCTCCTGTCCTAAAGTTTTAGGAATATCGATTACAAATTCAGGTCTACCCTGACCTGGAGTGGTAGTACCTGTTAGAGTACTATCAATGGGTCTAATAGAACTCTTCAATCTTTTAATTGTGATTATCAGTATTTGTCATTTGGAACCATATAGGTCTGTACAAGTTATTCGTTTTAAATAAAAAAAAATTAATATATTGAATGATGGTTGGTTGATTGGTTGGTTGGTTTTCTGGATTTTAGAGCATATCAACCTTTTTAGGTTATTTAATGCCAAATCTATTTTTATGAACATAGTTCTATTTCAAATAATTCAGTTTAGCATAAGTACGTAGTTTAAATGTAAGTACAGTTTAATCGTGAAAAAAATTCTTTTTCAAGCTATTCCGTTTAGTCAAGTAGTTCTAATTCAGCTAAATCATTTTTGTATAAATATAGATTTAATTTACACTGTTAAATCTCAAAACAGTTCTATATTTAACAATTCAGTTTAATGTAAGTACTGTGTCAATGATTAAAAACAGTTCCATTTCAAATAATTCAGTTTAACATTAGCACGCAGTTTAAATTTAAGTACGGTTTAATTGTCAAAAATAATTCTATTTCAAGCTATTCAGTTTAGTCAAACCATTCAGTTTTTTATAAGTATGTTAGTTAGTTCTATTTTACCCATAGATAGGGCCCTATCAGGTGCTACCACCCCAACCCAAAGTAGACCTAGGAGCAAGGGCAATAAAAGGATACACCACATTCCCCCAAAGCTCCAGCATTACTGGAACCTCACCATCAGATTGTTTAGTGTCATATCTAGGACACTGGAGATAGGTCTTACCCCTCTGCAGATAAGCAGTCGGTGTATTCTACAGCCCCAGCCGACTGGGCATTGTATAGAATGACTAATTTTTAGTAGCAATACTTGAAACAATTTAACTGCAAGGAAACATATTATTGATATTATTACCTGTGTGTAAAGAAATGGTTAATATAAAATTTGATAAGATACTTGAAAATTAGAATAACCAGTGTTAAATAACAAAAGTTGAAATTATTTAACTATGTGCAAACAAACAAGCTCTAACTCAACTAAAAATAAAGTTACTGACAAACTATTTTCTTACAAATTATATATACATACATATATATATATATATATATATATATATATATATATATATATATATATATATAAATAATTTATATATATATATATATATATACACACATAACATATATATACGAGGTGCCTACGATAAATATGAGGGTACTAATATACTAAATATACTATATTTATCAATGCGACCCTGTTCATACCAAAGCAAACCTGTGTCTGCCTATCTATACGAGGTACGAGGTGCATACGATAAGTTTCCAGACTTTTTTCGTATTGGCACTTTTATTGATAGACACACATGAAATTCTAGTCCCCTTCGAAGTAATCTTCTCCGGCTGCAGTGCACTTGTTGTACCATTCCAACAACTTCTGGAAGGTCCCATGGACGTCCCATGGACGTCCTCCGTTCAAATCTTTCTTTCTTTCTTTCTTTCTTTCTTTCCGTTCAATTCTTTCTTTCTTTCTTTCTGTTCAATTCTTTCTTTCTGTTCAATTCTTTCTTTCTTTCTTTCTTTCTTTCTTTCTTTTTTTCTTTCTTTCTTTCTTTCCATTCAATTCTTTCTTTCTTATTTTTTCCATTCAATTCTTTCTTTCTTTCTTTTGGCATATTAACCATCGTAGGTTATTTAATGCCAAATCCTCTTTATACTTAAAAAGTAAATAAATATATGATTTGTAAAGAGATTTTGTTGATAACATTCTTAAACGAGCTTGAGCTGTTTTTTGCACACAGTTAAATGGTTTCAAGTATCGCTATATAACGGTCACAATTTAACATCAGTCATTTGTTTGCAGACAATTTGTTCTATTTGACCTTTAGATAGGACCCCGTCAAATGTTACCATTCCTGGCCATCGCAGGTCTGGGATCAATGGCAATGAAGAGGTACTCCACATCCCCCGAATCTCTATAAAATGATTCAATGTCTTACTCATATGCAGAGATGCAGTTGGCGTCTTTTACTGTTCCGTCCAATTCCATTAGCTGTTGGTATTGCACTGTTCCAAGAGGCAAAACATTGGATGCTCTACCCAGTTACTCGTTATATGAACATATTTCATTAGTCACTATTATTTTGTATTGTTTTTTCTCCCCACCGCGTTTTTCCTCCTACGCTATTTTCTGTAGACTAACAAACTCAAATATTGCAAGTTTCTGAATAAATTCAATCCTTCCAAAAACAATCCTCTTGCCAGACATCATCCAGTCGGCTTGGGCTGTAGAATACGCCCACTAAATCTCTGCAGAGAGATAAGATTCCCTCTTGTGAATATCGTGGATATAATACTAAAATATCAGATGACGAGGCTCCAGTCCTGGAACTTTAGAAAATGTGAAGTACCCATTTATTGTCATTATTTAAAGGTCAACCTGATTGGGTCCCATCTATGAGTCAATGAGAACTGTTCAATCTTTTACATGCAATTAATATTAAATAGAATTTTATGTATTAAGTAGCAATACTCAAACTGTAATATTTTGACCTTTGACCCGGCCCAAAAATGCTATTCCCAGGTGATGCACCGGAAGGAAGTGACACATTCCAATGGCCAGTAATCGAAAGGTGAACAAGGTGAAGGTCCAACTGTGCTATTACTGAGTGATGCACCGGAAGAGAGTGACCTCTGAACTGCATGGCAGTTATTTATGCTTGATGACAATTAAACATTCGATTTCAAATATCGAGTGGGCGTCGAACGATTATATAACACCAGTTGAGTTCGACGAGCCAGTTGAGTTCGAATTGCAGTAGAGTTGGAGACGAGATGTGGTAGGGAAAGCCACACCAGGCCGAAGGGGCTTGGGGCCCTGATGAGTTGGTGTCCAGAGAAGATGCTGATAAGATGCAGTAAAGAAAGCCATCACCCAGCAGAGTGGACCCCAGGGCACCGGTTGAGCATCAGAAGAACAAGAAAGGCACAACGTTGACGGTCATAACAATGGGGTCAAAGTATTGCAGCTTATGTTCGATCTCCAGCTCCCTCTCATATGCAAACCTTGAACAATCCTTTCGAACCCTTACAAATGAAGTGAGAGGTACATATATTTTGTTAAAGAAGTCTGCGTGCGTCTGTTATTCATTGCGTCAGTATGTATCCTGCATAAACATGTATATGAGAATGCAACAAAACCCATTTATCTGTTTACAAACAGCTAATTAATATCAAGTACAATTATTATTGTTGATTAACAATAATAGAAATAATTTAACTGTGTGCAAATAAATGAGCCCTTGCTCGTTAAAATGTTTCCAACAAACTATTGTTTAAAAATCGTATGTTGGTTTTAGTGTGTTTTTAAATTTCCGACTAGGGTTGACATGCCGTAAATTGGAACCTGAGTATCTCGCCACTAATGTTTTGGTATAGCACTGTTTTCAGTTGACGTAATCTGAGGGATACAAGCATAACCCGTACGTTCATCACCTTTTCCAGCGCCCAGGTGAGGTCCTTTTTTATTATTGTTTTTCTCGTTTAATTTCTTTATCCTTATTTGCACAAATCAATTATATTAACTTCTCTTTGTTGTCTTTTGTTTTTCTTGTTTTGTTTTTGGTCGTTTTTTTTTTCATTCTACCCCATTTCCAATAGACTAAAAGATAACAGCAATCCATTCGTTTGAATATTTCAGTAAAAAAATCGTTAGCCGGAAATCAGGCTACTTGAGTTTGTGGTTTGGTTTGGTCTCTTTATTTAATGGCATATTACCCTTTTTGGGTTATTTAATGAGGAAGCCATACTTATAGAAGAACAGTAGAGGTACTATTTAACCCAAAGCTCAAGGGGGTCAGAAGGTTTCATCATCATCATCATGTCGTGCCTCTAGCACGGATATCCCTGGCCCTCTCTCGCCACTTTCCCTATCGTTCATCGCCTCTGGTAGGTCTTCAGGGCTACATCCCGTGTCCTCATATAGCTGCTGAATGTATGTTCGTGCTGGTCGTCCTGCTTTTGCCCGGCCATATGTGGGGTCCATAGGAGTACATCATTTATGAGCTCGTCCCTGCTTCTCCAGCAGTGTCCTGCATGTCTGGCTCGTCTAACTTGGATAGTTTTCGTGATAGGAGGCAGGTGGTCGTATAGTTGGTGTCTTGTGGTGTGTTGCTGCCAGGACTTGTTCAATATTGCTCGTAGCATTCTTGTGTTATTGCCGTCTAGCTTCTCCGGCCGTTTTGTTAGGGTCCATGTAGTGCACCCATTCAGCAGTATCGATACGACTAAGCCATAATTATTATAAGCCTCAAAGTGAACGTAATAGCTTAACTGGGGTTCGAACTTCCTGACTACGATGTAACGGTCAAGCACTTTAGCCACAACAATACGGGGATGCCCCCAATAAAATATGGTAGGGAGTACTAATTCAAAAGCATTATTATATTTATCAATATTAGGCTCTTTATAACAAGGTAAATTTATCTATCTAGGTTGGTTGGTTGACGTAATTGCGCGACTGGGTTTTATGGCATATCAACATTTGTTTTTTAATGCCAAATCTATTTATAGACGAATAATCAGTTCTACTTTAATGCAGTTGGGCATGAGTACGCAGTTTAATTGTCAAAAATATATCTATTTCAATGTATTCAGTTCAATCAAATAATTCAGTTTAGTATAAGTGTAGATTTTCTCCATACAGTTAAATGTTACAACAGTTCTATTTCAAACAATTTAGTATAGCCAAAGAAGAGTTTCAATGTCAAACAGTTCTATTTCAAACTATTCAGTTTAGCATGAGTACACAGTTTAATTGTCAAAATTGTTTCTATTTCAAGCTATTCCGTTTAGTCAAACAGTTCTAATTCAAACAATTCAGTTTGGTATGAGTATAGATTTTGTTTACACACAGTTAAATGCCAAAACAGTTTTATATTAAACAATTCAGTTTAGCGTAAGTACAGTTTCAATATCAAAAGCAGTTCCATTTCCAACAATTCAGTTCTGCATTAGAACGCAGTTTAAATGTAAGTTCATAGTTTAATTGTAAAAAAAAACATTTCTATTTCAAGCTATTCAGTTTAGTAAAATAGTTCTAATGCAAACAATTCCGTTTAGTATAAGTAAGCAGTTTAGTTCTATTTAACCCATAGATAGGGCCCTATCAGGCATGACCATTCCAGGCTAGAGTGGACCTGGGAGCAATGGCAATGTAGAAGTACTCCGCATTCCCCAAAGCTCCTGCATTACTGGAACCTCAGTATCAGAGTGTTTACTGTTATATCCAGGACACTCGTTGGGGGAAGGTCTTACCCCTTTGCAGAGGTTCAGCAGGGTATTCTACAGCCCAAGTCGTCTGGACAATTTATCTACCTGGCTTTTCTATCGCCAATAAAATAGGAGTAACCCTAACATTTTTATAAAAAAAATCGAACTTCAAAGATGTACGGATTTTATAATTTCTTTATTCGTTTTATGTCTTTTACTGTCATATCAGCCTTTGTGGCTTATTCAAAGCCAAAAACCATCTTTGTAGAAGAACAGTGGTGATATTTTAACCTATAGCTGGAGGGAGTTGGGAGTTTATACTGTTTTCAAGAGTAGGAATTCGAAAGATGACGTAATTGCGCGACTGGGTTTCGAATTTGCTTAATCCGATATCACAGTTCAGCACGTTTGGCACCTATAATAATAACACATAATATTTCTCGTCGAAAATCATAAAATTAAAACAGATATTCATTTTAGAGGAAAATTAACTTTTTATATAACAAAAATACGAGGGTATCGTGACGTGGTATGCCACCCAGAGAGGGAAGGGCAGATCAATTCCCCTACCCTTCTGTGTTTGAACTAAGAGGCCCCAAGACTGACCTTTAAAAGGTAGATATGAACGAAGGTCAATTCCTCGCACTCCATGACCATCAGCCGGTTGAACAAAGAATGGAATCCAGGTCACTCGGGTATCATGACCGGATCTAATGGTTGGACAAGAGAAAATTCAAATGATTGGCTATAGACCATTTAGCGCCAAAATTATACCTTTTCGTCTGAATAAATTTGGAAAAGAATCTTCATTTTGAGGGCAAAAATCGGCGGATAAAGACGCTGGCTTACAGCCAAGCTCCGGGAGATACCTAGCACGCAAAAAGAATATTTAGTTCTGAACAGACATTGGCGAAAGAGAGACACCAATTCAGCCAACTCCGTGGATGTCACCTTATTTGCCAGTTTACCATATGTCCAAAAAAGGAGTCTTCACTGGGACTTGTTTTGGGGGAGGGTCAAGTGCCAGACTGCCCTCGACATTACATGCGCATAAAAATGAACTCTCGTCCTGGGATAATTATTTATGCAGCGTCAAAGTATAGATATACAAACTATACTATATTTATCAATGCGACGCTGTTCATACCTAAGCTAACCTGTATCTGCCGAACTATATAGGTAAAAGGTACATACGATAAGTTTCCAGACTTTTTTCGTATGGGCACTTTTATTGATAGTACACACATGAAACTCTAGTACCCTTCCAAGTAATCTTCCCTGGCTTCAATACATTTGTTTTTCCGTTCCAACAACTTGGAAGTTCTCGTGTGTGAGCGTGTCAAGGACCTTCGTCACAGCCTCTTTCATCTCCTCAATTATCTTAAAACAACAGCCTCTGATCTTAGGGAATAATCAAAAGTTACAGGGAGCAAGGTCTGCACAACAGGGAGGCTGAGGAATTGTCTTGATGCCCATCTTGGTTAAATAGTCTGTGACAAGGATGGAGTTGTAGACTAGTGCATTGTTCTGGTGGAATTGTCACTGACCCGATTTGAAAAGTAAAGGCCTCTTCCCAAGGAATCTTTTACTGAACTCCCTTAAAACCTCAACATAGTAACCCTAACTCTAACCCTAACCCTTTAGCCAATCAACTTTGGTGTACTGACTTCCTTACTCCTCCCACACCTCTCATCATCCCACACAGACTCCCTGCCTTCCTTGAATCTCTTATGCCACTCAAAAACTGATGCTCCACTCATGCAAGATGCTCCAAAAGCAGTCTGAAGCATCTTTTCGAAGTTTAAAACAGAATTTTATTGCATATAGTTCTTCTAAAGTGTCATATTGCATTTTTGAAATTCACCAGCTGTGACATTCAGGCTTTAGTAGGATTTATTCCAATTGCTGGTGTAGCTGTTCCTTTGAATCTGGAATCATACAAATTGGTCAGTCATCTCATAAGATGTATAGCAATAACATACTAAATTTTCAAGAGGCTACGACAATTTTAAATGCCCATACGAAGAATGTCTGGAAACTTATCGTATGCACCTCGCATCTGTCTATGAGGAGTATACTTATTTGTATGGGACTGGGTAACCCATTTGTGCGGCCTTGTGCCATATCTAAAAAAAAATCTTTGTACATTAATACTTATTGATGGACGATTTTGTTGTGATGGTAAACCTTTCGAGCCAAAGATACCTGTATTTCAATATTTGTACAGGAACAGTGAACTACAAAAACGGATATTATTAGGCACCTTTTTTATCATTCTCTACAGTAATGAAAGTCTATCACAAAAAATGAATATGTAACAGTCAAGAAATAATTAGGCCTCTAAGATATATTTATGCAATTTTTTGGTCGCATAAATGTTACTGCCTTACGTTTTGGCTTTAGTCTCAAGGTATATTTTTTGGCTCTAACAAATTCCTAATAATATCCGTATTGATTGTCTCATTCTCTACTAGAAATAGCAAAATCCTAATAGCTTTTTATTGAAGAATGTTGGATTTTTACATAAAAATGGTAGGTACACCTCGAGGACACCCCCTTAATTGGCATTAAATAACCCACAAGAGTTAATATGTCACAAAACCCAGCCGACTTACTAATCTATCCTCGGCATGTTACATTGTTACTTTAAATAGATTCAAACCGGTAACAATATTCATCTCTGCGTGGACACTGGAATAAGTCAAGAACGACGGACGATTGGGATGGATGGCAAGAGAAAGTTAGAAGAATCACTGCTATCATTTCAATTTGATGATAATGATGATGATGATGTTTTTTTTTAGTCTCATGAGTGTTTAAGTAGAGGCTGTTTGGTTTGATGGCATATCAATTCTTCATGTTATGGCCCAGTCGGCAGGGGCTGTAGAATACACCGACTGCATCTCTGCTAAGGGTTGGGGCGCCCGACATCGAGTGTCCTGCCTATGACACTAAACTATCTAATGGTGACGTTTCAGTAATACTGGAACTCTGGGGAATGCGGAGCACCCTTTCAATGTCATCGCTTCTCGTTCCAATCTGTCCTGGAGTGACATCACCGGATTGGGTCATACCTATTGGTCAAATAGAACTAAACTGTATTCTTATCCTAAATTGAATTGCTTGAAATAGAACTGTTTTGAAATTTAAATAGTGTAATTACGCTAAACAGAATCGTTTGAAATTAACTGTTCTTCATTTAACTGTGAGTAAACAAAAATCTGTACTTATGCTAAATTGAATTGTTTAAGATGAAATTGTTTTAACATTTAACTATGTGCAAACAAAAAGCTATTCTTATACGGAACTGAATTGCTTCAAACTTTTATCAAAATGACTTTACTCCTGTAAAATCAACAAACCAACCAACCTTTATGGTTATTTAATGTCCAATTCGATCCCTGCTTCGAGCGTCTTGCGTGTCTAGCCACACTGAAGAGTTCTGATAGAACGAAACAGTCTGTCTGTGGATGACAATATATATATATATATATATATATATATATATATATATATATATATATATATATATCATTATCATCATGTCGCGCTATCAGCACGGATATTTCTGACCCTTTTTCGCCACACCTCCCTATGGTCCATTGCTTTTGGCAGGTCTTCCGGGCTACATGCAGTATCGACACAAAGCTGCTGTAAGTATGTACGAGCTGGACGTCTTACCTTTGCTCGTCCATGTGAAGAGGTCCATAGGAGTACATCTCTTACCAGCACATCCCTACTTCTCCAGCAGTGTCCCACGTGTTTGATTCGTCTAATTTTGATAGTTTTCGTGACGGGTGGTAGGTGGCCGTACAGTTGCTGTTTTGTGGGGTGCTGTCTCCAGGACTTGTTCAATATTGCTCGCAGCATTTTCATGTAATTGCCGTCAAGTTTTTTCTCCATACGTTTTGTTAGCGTCCACGTGGTGCATCCATGTAGCCGTATCGATACTACCGCTGCTTGGAAGAAACTGCGCTTCCTTTTATTGGTCAGGTCTGACTTCCATACGACCGATTGCCTATCGATAGCTATCCATGCTTTTGCTAGTTGTATGTCGATGTCTGTCTCGGTTGCTGAGATACTGCTCCCTAGTTAGGCGAACTTGTCAACTAGTTTCAGGGTGCCTTTGTTGGATAATGTATTTGCACACAATTCAATGGTTTTAAGTATTACTATTTGTTGTTTGCATACAGTGAAATGGTTTCAAGTATTGCTATCTAATGCTAATAATTCTATTTTCTTTTAATTTAGTACTTCTAATTTATCGTTTGTTTTCCCACAGTGAAGTGGTTTTAAGTATTGCTATCTAATACTAATAATACATTTTATCTTAATCGTTTGTTTTCACCCAATGAAGTTGTTTTAAGTACTGCAAATACTAATTGTTTTAATTCATCTCAGGAAATGGTTTCAAGTATTCCTTTTTAATAATAATAATTCTATTTTATGTTAATATCAATCATTCTAATTAATCGTTTGTTTTCACTTAGTGAAGTTGTTTCAAGTATTGCTGTTTAGTATTGTTATGTTAAGTATCACCAAAAATTCAACTGGACACATGGTGCAATGGATATAGTCTTTTAGTTAAAAAGGGTTATTAAGTGAAATCATCTTGAGGTCGAAGGTTAAATCCCAAATTAAATCTTGTCCCCTGCCATGGTTAACAGAATCAGAACAATCTAATCCCGGGGATTAAACAAATAGTTCGGTTCGAAATTCTATGTTGGCTCTCTATTTCAAAAGAAAACACCTGAAGAAGGCCGAAAAATGCACCGACCGAAACCTTATGAAGATGTAGACAGTCACTTGTCTGCACACTGTTGAATATTTTTATGTACTGTAAAGGATTTAAAATTTCTATCTGATGCATAGTTGGGAGCCTAGCAAGTACTACCACACGGTCTCAGAGTGGACCTGGGAGTAATGGCAATGAAAGTGTACTCCAAATTCTCCATCGCCCTAGGACTGGAACCTTACTATCAGATGTAGTTTCATGCCGTATTCAGGACTCTCGTTGATGGGTATTACCCCTCTGCATGCTGTATAGCCATGACCATGACTAACTATACAAACACATAATACATATACATCTACATATGCATGCAGAACACAACGACCCAATGAAGACGACGACACAGTCTTTTAGAAAAATATACCTCTCACTTTATTTGAAAGGTTGCGTGTGAGATGGAGTTGGAGACCGAACAGAACTGCAACATATTGACCCTCACTCTATTGGCCATAACCACGTTTCTTTCCCGTGCTCAACCGGGGGCAGGGGGCCCACTCTACTGGGTGCTGGCTTTTTCTACTGCATCTTGTCACCAACAGGTCTGGTCTCCAAACTAATTGACTTCCTGTCTTCACCGAGTTATATAATAGTTCAACGCCCCCTTCTTCTTGTGGGCGTCACAATTGCACTCATTCAACCCATCCACGGTCAAGGTTATAATTCTGATATTCCTCGACCGGAAGCACCTGTTATTTACATTGGGGCATTTCCTATTTTGACAACCTGGCCAGGTCGTAGGTCAATATACAACATGCAGACTGGGCTGGAGATTAATGTTGTAACTTTTCTTTTGATTACAGCTTCTCAGTGCTAGAATTTGGAAATAAATCATATCTAATAATATTCGTTTTGATTGTATAATGTTTTACAAGAAATAATAAAGTCATAGCATATTTGGTTTAGAAAAATAACTTCTTATTTTAAAAATTATAGAGATTTTAGCTGTTTTTTTTTTTTAAATCTTGCCCCATAAGTAGCCAGAATGTGATTAAATGTAGGTTTAATGTAGGTAGCTAAGGCTCGCTTAAGTAAACCCAGCTCTTACTTATTTTAGGTGACAGGGGAGGTGTTGCATAGATGGAGGGCCCGCAGGAACAAAGCTCATTAATGCATTAGATATATAGCGCTAATTCATTGTTGTTGCTTTTGTTTGTATGCTCTTATAAACCAGAAGAGAGAAGAGATATTTGAGAGTCAAAATAACTAGCTTAGTTCTCTTGCCTATTGTAGACGGGAACTACAGTTATCAAATTATACACTGTACAAATCACGATTTCCCTTTTGATATTTTCCCCAATGTAAATTTAAGGGGAAAAAAAGCGCATTGATTTATACCCACGCACATACAACACGTGTGTCCCTAGATTTGAAGATAGAGACTTGACTGGCAGAGAGAAGATGACTTCCAGTAGACTCCCACCCCCACAAAGTAAGTGATAAGTTTACGTTCGATGTGGTCCAATCACTGATGGACATTCGTTTGTCCCCCGGGGAATTTAGACTATCTTTGTTAATGGGTTCTATGAGAAGCCATCATCACTTTTCACGACTGCATGGCTACACGTGCGAAAGCTGTCGATTGGCTAGTGGCCGCTAGGTGGCGTGCCATGTTCATCCATCAAATTCGCGCGAAACTTTCTAAGCAAGACTGACAGACTTGCTTAAGGGAACCACTTACTTTAGTTAACTGCTAAGCATTAAATCTAATACTTTAACTTATAACTTCTTGCCGTCGTTTACACGGTTGCATTTCTCGTGCAACTGTCCCGGCCGATCTAATTCGAAATTATTGACTATTACTTAAACGCTAATCGGCGTAAGAAGAAGTAGGGGAAGGTGCATTAACGTATGTCCGTGTGCTTGTACGCGTGCGCAAAAAGCAGGTAATGGCGGGATTTGAAGAAAGGGTTGGTATCGGCTGTAAGAACATTCGATGTAAGAACGCTGAAAGAAAGCCACGAGTAGAAGGAAGAGGAGAGGGTTCAATTCACTGGTGGAGTGGTACCGCAGAGGCAGGGAAATTGGCGCCAGCAACAGTCCCTTGAACTAGCGAACGAATTAATGTAATTCTTCAATATTGTACAGAGCGCATGCGCTGTGAATAGTGCTTCGATCAGCAATGGCGAAAAAGGTGTCAAGGAGTCAAACGTTTGCACTTCATCTTGAAGAGTGGTAATTTTGTCTCAGCTGTAATATGGATGACGAGATCATTCCGGCCGTTGAGTTCTGAGGTGTGGTTAAGGTGGGTAGAGGGTTTATGATGCTGACTGAAGAAAGAAACAGTTAGCTAAAACGAGGATGGGAGAAGAAAAAATTGAAGGAAAAAGGCTTAGATGCCAGTGAATAGCTGAAGAGAGAAAACTAACATGAAAATTAGGTATTAATGCCGAAGTAATTTCAACAAAGACGGAGGAAAAAAAAACCCAACAACAATACAATAGGTACTATTTACCAACCCCTCCGCTCGGGCAGGATATGACACAACGTCAATTTTTAAGCGGAGTTTAACAGGTTTGAATTCAGAGTTTTCCTTCTCCTATACTAGTTGCCTCACCAAGGCTGAAGAACCTAGTCCGTCCTACTATTTACCCATAGCTGGAGGGAGAATAAGGGGGTTCATACCTTTCCCAAGGGTATTTGCCCGAAAGTGAACGTAATAGCGCGACTGGAGTACGAACTCGCGTACTACGATTCCGCAGTGCATCGCTTTAACCATTACACCACGGGGACACCCCCTAAATACAATCACAACAGGTGACGGATGGTGATATGACGGATATTGTGCAAAGGAAAAAAATGAGTGAGAAAGAAAGAAAGAAAAAGAGAGAGAGGGAGAGAGAGAGAGAGAAAAAGTGAGAAAGACCTCACCGGAGAACTGGAGACGCTGTAAACAGATTTTTTCTGGCAGTTTCAATACAGTAGATTTTGATGAATATCAATACCTAATAATATCCGGTTTATCTCTTAGACGAAGCGTGATTATTTTTTTTTATCATTCAGGGTTTTCGGACTATAGTCTTCATCTTAATTGTTATATTCATGCAGGACACATATCGTAACGGTTATAGGCGTTGGTTCCCTAAGCTTCTAAGTGACAATCATCAGGAGGTTGCAGGTTCAATCCTGACTGCAGACGAATAACAATTCAGGAATGCTTAACACTTGTACCAGGTTATGCTTAACGTAATCAGAGAAACCAGTCCCCGTGAATTAAATAAAGGACGTAGTTCGAAGTTCCGTGTACGCTCCCGCGTTCGACTAGAAACACCTGAAGAAGGCCAGGGGAGATATCGGCTGAAACGTTGTGAATATAACAATGAAGATGATAGTCTGAAAAGCCTGAATAATAAAGATATCCGTTTTATTCGTACAACGTTCCACTGGAAATTTGGTAATATCTAAAGCAATGTTAAAATAAATACAAATGAGAAAGAAAAAAAAAATTTCTAATAATAAAATTTTGTTTGGTTTCTTTGATAATTAGATTTTCAACAGTGGTAGGTTGGTTGGTTGGTATTTTATTGCTTATCATCCCTTGTTGGTTATTTAATGTCAAATCATGTTTGTATACGATTTGTAAGCGGATAGTTTGTTGATAACTTTATTTTAAAACGATTTAGAATTATTTTGTTCGCACTCAGTTAAATGGTTTCAGGTATTCCCATCTAATACTAATCTTTCCCAGTCAGCTGGGACTGTAGAATACACCGACTGCACCTCTACAGATGGGTTAGACCCCCACCTACGAGTGTCCTGGATATGACACTAAACAATCTGATGGTGAGGTTCCAGTAATGCTTGAGCTTTAGGGAATGCGGAGTACCCCATTACTGCCATCGCTCCACTCTGGCCTGGCGTGGTAGCACCTGATAGGGTCCTATCTATAGGTTAAATAGAACTAACGGCATACTTATGCTAAACAGAACTGCCTGTGTAAATTGAATAGCTTAAAATAGAAATGTTTTTGACAATTAAACCGCACTTACATTTAAACTAAGTTCTTATCCTAAACTGAATTGTTTGAAATTGAACCGTTTTTGCCATTGAAACTGTACTTACACCAAGTTGAATTGCTATATATAGAACAGTTTTGACATTTTACTGTGCAAACAAAATTTGTACTTACGCTTAACTGAATTAGCTGAATTAGAACAGTTTGAATAAACTGAATAGTTTGAAGTAAAGATGTTTTTGACAATTAAACTGTGTACTCATATAAAATGAATTGTTTGAAATTGAACTGATTATTTACATAAAAATGGATTTGGCGTTAAATAACCTATAAAGGTTTATATGCCATAAAAAACAACCAACCAACCAACCAAATCTAACACTAATAGTTGTATTCAATATCAGTCATTTCTTTGCAAATTGTCAAATGGTTTTAAGTATCGCTATGTAACATTAATAGTTCTATTTTTCAAGTATTCCTATCAAATACGAACAATTTGCACACATCTAAATGGTTTCAACTAATTATATTATGATAATCCAGTGTAAACGATTGAAAAATTATATTTAACTCATGTAGAGGTCAGTTCCTTGCTTCCTCCCGGTTTATTGCATATCAACCTTTTGTGGGTTATTTAATACCAAATCAAGTTTATACATATTTGTATAAAAAATATATATAATCAGTAAACGAATTTTAAAACAAACCGGAGTAAATTCATTTGCATTTAGTTAAATGGTTTCAAGTATATTAAATGATTAAATAGTTCTACTTGAGTCATAGATGGGGCAATAATAGGTACTACCTCTCCCGGTCAGAGTTGATCTATGAGCAATGATAATGAAAGGATACTCCATATTACTCAAAGCTCTACGGCTGGAGCCTCATCATCAAATTAATCTTAGTAAAACACAGGTTACTATTTGTATTTGTCCCATTAAAGGAACCCTAACTCCTACTCCATTTAAGGTCAGTGGAGTAGGAGTAATGGAAATGAACGGGTACTCTGCATTCCCCAAAACTCTGGTACGAGAGACTCACCATCAGATCATATTTAGTGTCATACCTAAGATATTAGTTGAGCCCTAGATGGGACCCTAATACGTACTACCATTTGGGATCAGTGTAAACCCGGGAACGGGGATAATGAAAGGCTACCCCACGTTCCCCAAAACTCCAGGACTGGAGACTCGTCATCAGATCCAATTTAAGATCATACCCATGATACTAGTTGACCCCTAGATGGAACCCTAATAGGTACTACCATTTGGGATCAGTGTAGACCCGGTAATGAAAGGCTACTCTGCATTCGCCAAATCTCCAGGACTGGAGACTCACCATCAGATCCAATTTAGTGTCATATCCGGGATACTAGTTGATCCCTAGATGGGACCCTAATAGGTGCTACCATTTGGGATCAGTGTAGACTTGGCAGTGAGGATAATGAAAGGCTACCCCATGTTCCCCAAAACCCCGGGACTGGAGTCTCACCATCAGATCCAATTTAGTGTCATATCCGGGATACTAGTTGACCCCTAGAGTGGAACCTAATAGGTACTGCCATTTGGGATCAGTGCAGACCTGGTAAAGAGGATGATGAAAGGCTACCTCATATTCCCCAAAACTCCGGGACTGGAGACTTACCATCAGATCCAATTTAGTGTCATATCCAGGATACTAGTTGACCACTAGATTAGACCCTAATAGGTGCTACCACTTGGGATCAGTGAGGATATTGAAACTGGAGCTAGGTCATTAAATTTAATTTTGCGTTCCCCTGGAATTTAGTTCTATTTCACTTATAGATGGGACGATAACAGATACTATCAATTCATGTCAGAGTGAACGTGGGAGTAATAGTAATGAAGGAGTAATCCACATTCCCGTAAGCTCCAAGACTGGCTTAGTGTCACATGCAGAACACTTGCTGAAGAAGGAGCCTTAGCCTACAGCAGAAATGTCGGCAGCGTAGTCTACAACCTGAACAGACTGGGCGATGAAATAATAGATTTTGTCAATGTTTTTTCTTTCTTTTTTTTTTCTTTTTTCTTTTTTCTATATGCCAGTATTGGCATGTTGTAAAACTACGCCAACGCTATAATATCTAAGTCGATAATCCGGATGGCTGCTTTCTTAAATTTAACACATAAAAAAAGAAAAAAAAAATGAACATCACCTATTTAGAGAAATAGAATCCATTTTGAGACGTCCGCCAAAGATGAACGGAAGAAAAAGAAGAAGAACGGACATCTGAGGGGTTATATGTAAAAATTGGGGGGAAAAATCTATCTTGAAATGGCGGAAGTGGAAGAGGTTTTGCTAAAAGGGGCGAATAAAACGTTGACATCTGCAGGAAGATATGGAAAGATGAGGGAAGATGAGTCAGGAAAACATGCATATAAATGTCTTTACAAAAATAAGGTCTAGACTACCTCTCAATGAATTACATTTAAACCATTAATATTTTTCTATCTTAAGCTGTATATATCCTCTCTCTATCTCTCTCTCTAAATCTATCTATCTATCTATCTATCTATCTGTATATGTATAAACACTTATCTGTGTGTGAGAGAGAGAAAAAGAGAGAGAGAGAGAGAGAGTATGAGAGAGAGAAGACAATACAAAAAAATATGTTTCGAGAAATGGAGAGGTTTTGGCAGAAACAAAATCTACATATGACAGACGGAGAAGAAACCTATCATATATATATATATATATATATATATATATATATATATATATATACGTGGTGCCTTCAATAAGTTTCCAGACTTTTTTGTACAGGCATTTAGAATTGCTGTAGACTCTTGAAAAGTCACTATGTTATTGCTATACATCTTATGAGATGACTGACAAATTTTTATGATTTCATGTTTAAATGAACAGCTACAACAGGAATTGGAATACACCCTACTAAATCCTGATTGTTATGGCTGGTGAATTTCAAAAATGCAATCTGGACGTGAGGAAGAACGATATGCAATAAAATTCTGTTTTAAACTTGAAAAAAATGCCATGCGATGAAAGCTGGATCTGCTGCTATGACCCAGAGACCAAGAGTTCCCAGGGGAACCACTCTCGCTCTCCCAGACCCATGAAGGCAAGACAGAGCAAATCCACCCACAAACTTCTGATGATTCTTTTGATGATGACAGCACTGGCATGATCTACATGCACTGGGCTCCCACTGGACGGACAGTCAACAAGGAATACTATGTTTAGGTTTTAAAGGAGTTCAGGAAGAGATTCCGTCGAAAGAGGCCAGCACTCTTCAAATCGAGTCAGTGGCATTTCTACCAGGACAAGAAAAACTGGAGAAAAATAATTAACCTGAAAGTTCTCTTGTGTACGGAATCATTTAAAATTATATATATATATATACACACACACAAACATAGACACACACACACACACACACACACATATATATATATATATTCTTATAATCTTCATGTTTAGACGTGAAAGTCTTCTTGTTTCTTTTCGTATGTCAGGATCCACATGAGCAAAACGTGCCTCATATTTATGCAAGCGCTTTCAACCATGTGTCTTGTCATCCTCAGGGAAACTATAGTTTTTTTGTTTGTTTGTTTGTTTTTTGTGGAGGCTGAGTTTTATTTAAAATGATTTTTTTTTTAAATTATCATTATTATCTTATATGGGCGGTCTATACGTTTAGGAGGGCTAGTAAGGTTAGTTATTAAATATGTTTAGTATAATGGTGCCGGGGTTAAATGCTTTTTCGTTCATGTTGATGCATGTTGCCTCATTGATATGTTGGCAATTCTTATTGTTAATTTTATAGAGGGTTCTTGTGTTGTCATTGAAAATCTTTTGTATATCGGAGGATGTGAGTTTTTCGGTGTCATTGTTATGTTCTGTTGTTAAATGTTGCTTTACGGCACTTGTGCCTGAGAGGTAGAATGTAAGCCTACATGAGGGTGTCATTGTAGTGTGACCAATGTAGGTATCAAACTTTTGGAGAGATACTCTCGAAATGGGCATGTAAATTTATAAACTACATTGCTTTAGTTTAGAGGAGTTTTAGGGAACTTGTGTTATTTTTAACTAGGAGGTTTGTCGGTTTAGATTTAGTGTAGTAGATGATAAATTCAATATGTTTTTGTCGTTCAATAGGTTTGATGTGTCTGTGTATAATGTTGGTTATTGCTCGATCTTATGATATTCGGCCGGAATAGGTTGATAAACCTTCCATTATTAGTTATTTCCCAAGTACTTTCTGCCCAATCTTGGACCATCATCAGGGCAGGATGTATAACAAAAATGATGTCACTTTTGTATGTACATTACTAATTTGTAAGAATGAGCGACTGTACTGTTGTATTGTGTAGCGTTTACTTTTCAAATTTGTTTCTATATATAGAATCAGTAGCTAAAGACACCTAAGTACATTAGCACTGGTTTCAATATTAATTCTAAGATTGGGTTGTATATTTCTAATATGTAGTGCCTCAAAAATCTGTAGTTCTTGCTTGTTATTTAGTTGTCAAAATATTGCTGTGTTTTCGGTTAGAATTTTACAAAATTCAGTTGTTGGCCATGAATTTTTTTAGTGTTTTGCTTTGGAACTGGTATCAGAAAGGTGCATTGTAAGTTTTTTTAATAAGGTAATTGAGGTTAAAGCAACTTATATATTGTTGTTATCAGAGATACAATCTCCTAAATGACATTTAAATTGATATATAACGTTACGTTTTAGCAAAACTTCAATAGAGGAAGAGGAATTATTTTTAATGACTAAGTAGGAGGTTTTAAATTTATCATAGTACATGGTGGAACGATAAAATTGTCGCCCTAGAAAAGATAACATGATTCAGTTCCCCTTTAATGAAAACCGGTTTTCTTTTTTTATTGCAGACCATCTACTAGTTGGCCAGTTGTGTACAAATCCCAAGAGCGATAAGAGCCTTCTATCATGTCTGAAAGTGACACAATGTTCAACGAGCGAGATCGGATATGCGCTGCTGTACAACTAATGCTCTCTACCGATTCAAGTTATGACAACAGGACCATTGCCAGCACCCGCAAAACGCAAGTCAGGATTACCACGAATAACAGGGACGTTATGGTCTTTGATGTGGTTTCAAGAGAGGGATACATCATGCCACGTCACATCTCCCAAGTCGGCTTGAAAGTCAACACCAAAGTATACCTGGATGTGCTGAAGAGCGTGGTGATCCCCTGGTGCAATCAGGTGGCCGGTGGCTGACCCTGGGTGCGGCAGCAGGACTCGGCGCCAGCCTACAAGTCCAAAGAGACCCAGGCTTAGCTGCAGGAGTGCTACGACTTTGTACCCTTCTCTCACTAGCCCCGCTCCTCCCCCGACCCGAACCTGCAGGATAACTTCGTTTGGTCATACGTCGAGAACATTACCAACATGACCTCCCACAACACCAAAGCCTGCCTGATCGCTGCCATCCGCCAAGTATACGCCAAGCTCCCACCGGCGTATGTGGAAGAGGCATGCTCTTAGTTCCGGATCCGTATTGAGGTGGTGATTGAAACTGAAGGCGGTTACATTGAATAGATGTCAGCTGTACTACATATTTAAGTTACCTGAATTGATTTTTTCAATAAAAAAATTTTAAAATAAAGTTGTAGTGTTATTTTCTTCAGGATCAGTATGTTACTTTGAATCAATGTTTCTAATATATTTTCATCTAATTTATAATTGTAGTGCATTTGGTTGCAGTAAAAAAAGTTTGAAGAATGCTTGTTGACTGGATGGAGTGTTACAGGACATATTTTGTTGCTAATACTTTCAATTATACATTTAATTTGCTCATCACCAAAATAGTTAGGGAACCCATTATTTATGAGAGTTTGTTTTATGTTTATATTTCTTTATAAAATATTGTTTTGGAGGAGATTAGTTTGGCTCGCGATATTAGGTTATTAAATGGCGTTCACTTTTAAAGTAGAGGTTACAGGAATTGTTATTTAAGGGTTTTTCTAAGTGGCGTCAGTGAAGTTATTATATATATATATATATATATATATATATGTATAGTCATTCACAGCCAGAGAAATTCATTGTAGCACAACCCTTCAGTGTGGCTAGACACGTGAAACACTTCAAGAGCATATATATATATATATGGGTGGTTGGTTAGGTTTTATGGCACATCAACTCTAGTCTGTTATTAAATACAAAATCCAGTTTACACACACATATATATATATATATGGTTGGTTCGTCGGCTGGTTTTTATGACATATCAATCATTATAGTTAATTTAATGCAAAACCCTGTTTATTCAGACATTAAATATATGATTTTAAAACAAATAGTTTCTAGGCAAGATTTTTAAACGAGTCAGAGCTCATTTATTTGCTATTAAATGGCATAAAGTATTGTTATCTAATACGAACTGTTCTATTTAGTATTAATAAGGCGTTGTCACACATTTAAATGGTTTCAAATATTGCTATGCAACATTGACAATTTCATTTAACTTGAATCATTTGTTTTCACACAGTTAAAGGGTTTCAATATTTGCTATGTATCCGTATCAAGTTCAGTTAACATCAGTCATTTAATTACATACATTGAAATATATATACGAGGATCATTAAATAAGCTTCCGGACTTTTTTTATATGGGAACTATTATTGATAGTACACACATGGAACTCTAGTCCCCTTCGAAGTCAACTCCTCCGGCTGCAATGTACTTGTACCGTTCCAACAACTTCTGGAAGGCTCCATGGAAGTCCTCGTGTGT